>JAFIRS010001240.1:0-405868 GCA_018342105.1 Gonioctena quinquepunctata | reverse complement strand
AAAAAACATCCAATAACATATATTGTATTTCATCACGTGACCACAATGTGAAAGAGTCTGAAATCCCAAGATAAGGGAAATGGACTTCAAAGTCAGGAATAAGGGTTACTTTCGACTTTGAACAAAGTCTATGTGTTCTCATAGTCAAAATTTTAAGGAATTTCGACATATAGGTCCCATATGGAACCTACGCCATATTTTTCGATTTGAACTGTTTCCGCCATTGCAAAAAAAATACATACTTTTCTCGAATCGACCACATTTTAATGATTGGTAGTCAAAAAATAGGTGAATATGATATGTATACACATACTTAATCTATAAAATCAGTTTTTGAAGTGTTTGATGGAAAAAGTTGTGAAAGTAGACATAAATTAATGGTTTTTTTTTTCATACAAATTTAATAATTTGATGGGCCCACTTGTTTTAGACGAGTAAAAATCAACATTATCACAGAAAAGTTTGTATCGCGAATAAAATCACAACTAGGTGTGAATGCGAAACCATCACTAATTGCATTCTCTGCTATACGTTTATTGACAGTTCTTTCTTCATACGCCATGTTCATGTCAACTTCAACGCTTCCACGAATAAGATGTAGGTTAAGATACACAATATACAGTGAACTTTCATTATCTTCTTCTAACCTGCCATGGTTTGTTGTTTGTTTCATTACAGTGTTTATAACCTGAAATAGGTAAAAATGACTACATTTTTACCATCAGTCGACTAGTCTGGAGGCAATTTTATCTATTTATGCCTTCAACTTATAAGGAAAAATGTCCTAATTTTCCAAATTTCGACTTCTGAATTACTTCCATTTTTTTCCCCATAATGGTAAATTTAAGGTAATTATAACGTAATAATTACCTTCGCCAATTAGGGCGCTGACCTATTCGAAGGTCGAAATGACGTAAATTTTACCTATAATGTTTGTTGGGGTACAAGTAGTAAATGGTTGGTTTCCAATAGTGAAAGACGAAGCTGCCCTGTACGTCTTTTTCATAAAATGATATCAATACCAGGCGACAATATTACCTCACCACGACTGTTCTTAAAACCAAATCGACACTGAAAAAATGAAACTGACAAATGGTACGATAATGTACCTGTTGGAAGAAATACATTAAATGGATGGGCTAAATCTGCTGCTGAGGCAATTGGCTTGAATGTAAAGGACAAAAAGATAACAAATCACTCGAATAGATCAACTGCTGCTAGCGGATTGGAAAAAAGTCTTGTAGAAGAACAACAATGGCTGAAAATTACTGGTCATGGCAATCAAAATTATATAGAACCATACTCAAATCTCGATCATGAACCCCACAAAAAGATCATAAATATCATGCGTGGTAATAGATCTTCTATAGTAGAGAACAGCAACTAATCTAATGTTAAGTTGAATTTCAATAATTGTACTTTTAATAAATAAATAAATGTTTACCATTGTGTTGAGTTATAAATTTTTATAGGTGTTACAAGATCGATGATGGTGTTACAAGATCGATGATGGTTTGTTTACGTTGTGTCTCACTTCAGCCAGAGTTCTTTGGACCTTTGGCTGGTTGACTACTCCGTACTGATGGAGGCCAAGAAGCCTGAAACCGGTATGCGGATTGTTAGGTGAACACGACATAAATTGAACATAATCGAGCTTATCAGAAAGAAACATTTGCATTCAATGTCCATTGATATTATATGGAAGTATGCATGGATTTTCAGGTGAATATCATTCAACGTTCTGCGTGGTATTTGCCAGGAAAGTAGTTGTTTTCCACCTGAGATCTACCTTTCTCTGGTTCAATTTTATATTGAATCCTTTATGTGAAGAAAACCGTTTAAATTCGATTTTTTCTATTCATTCCACTTCACATGGCACTTATCTCTCACTATATGCTAGACGGGCTTGCCACTCCTACTGAGAAGGAATCTTTTATTTAGAAACCTATCGAGGTGGGAGATTTTCGGATTGTTTCTTTCTGTCACTAGGTACCGCCAGTTAAAGTTTATCTTTTCCGGCGTACCTATAGGTGTTACAAGATCGATGATGGTTTGTTTACGTTGTGTCTCACTTCAGCCAGAGTTCTTTGGACCTTTGGCTGGTTGACTACTCCGTACTGATGAGGGCCAAGAAGCCTGAAACCGGTATGCGGATTGTTAGGTGAACACGACATAAATTAAACATAATCGACCTTATCAGAAAGAAACATTTGCATTCAATGTCCATTGATATTATATGGAAGTATGCATGGATTTTCAGGTGAATATCATTCAACGTTCTGCGTGGTATTTGCCAGGAAAGTAGTTGTTTTTCACCTGAGATCTACCTTTCTCTGGTTCAATTTTATATTGAATCCTTTATGTGAAGAAAACCGTTCAAATTCGATTTTTTCTATAAATTTTGTTGTCAAAAAATTTCCCGCCGAATATCCCTCGGACATTGACAAATGCATCATAATTTTATGACGAATTTTTCAAGCTCGTCGCTTGGTAACAGCCCTCAGCCTTCGGCTTCGGGCTGTTACCAAGGAACGAGCTTACGATTTTCATAAATGAAGCGTCACCCAACACACATTTGAACAAAACCAATCCTAATCACCTGTAGGTACGCATTTAAAGGTAACTTTGAAATGGCGATACCTAGTGACAGAAAGAAACACTCCAAAAACTGTTCTCCTATATCGATAGGAGTGGCTATAACCAGAGGAGTATACATTATAATAATATAATAATAAAAACGTTTATTTCAGTGATATGTGAATAAAGTAGTACAAGTTACTGAAAAAAGGTAGGAAGTAAACGTAATACGTCACGAAAGCATCGCTTGTGTGTGACAGACATAGCTATAATAAACAAATTGAAAATACAATAATTTAAAAAAAATATAATTGGAAAAAAGTTGTAGTTATTATAAGTAACATTTTTATAAATAACATTCAGGTAATTAACATTTAGATAAATAACATTTAGATAAATAACATTGTTGAACGCATTCATGTTTTTGATGTTTTTCATGATATCCGGTAGATTGTTGTATAGTTTCAGACTCTGATATCTGTAACTTTTTTGTCCCATACTTTTATTCATAAATGGTGTTCTGAATTTGGGCTCTCTGCTTCTTGTATGATGTTTATGATCTATTCTATGTAATATGTGCTCAAGTTGGATAACATTTCTGTCTTTATAGTTTGAGTTTCAAAATCTGTTACATATTTTTCTATTTTTAATACGTTTTTTGTTTATTTGACATTCCGCGCTCCGCAGCGGAGAGCACTATAAGGAACAATATGAAAGGACTATTTTGATGAATAAATTAAAAGTCCAATAATAATATTTAAGATTCGATTATAACTAAAAATGAAGTAAACCTAACAATTTCAACGGTTCGAACGCGTTCTGATGGTGTTTTTTTCTACTGGTGGTTTATTTGTCTTCAGAATATTCTTTATTGCTCTAGTGGAAGTGGGTGTAAACTGGGGTATATTTTCTTCTTCCTCTTCTCCTCCGCTCATGTGTCGGATAAGTTTTTGGGTAGGGGTTGATGGTTCGCTGGCTCTTTTGGGAGGGTTGTTTTGTAGTTGTATCAGATCTGCGGCACTATAGATAGATAGATAGATAAATAGATAGATTTATTGGAACATGTTATGTAAATTACATTCATGTCAAGTCAGAACACATAACATTTTCAAATAAATTTATCTATCTATCTATCTATCTATAGCTTGATTTGCCCACTATCAGTTTATTGCCTTTGATGTAGCAGTTTATATTATTACTATTTTGTCTTCTTTCCCCCAAGTGTTTTTTGAGGACCTTCAGTTCGGTTTGTTGAGCAATGAATATGCCAGTCCCTTTAAGAAGTTTGGCGTTTTTGAATACTTCTTGTTTTGTAAGATACGAGACAAAACCAATTTTGACTGGGAAGTCTCTGATATTTCCTAGACAATAATAATTATTTATTTGGTTTTCTTGTACCTCAGTTTTCAGTACCCAACAAACATTATAGGTAAAATTTACGTCATTTCGACCTTCGAATAGGTCAGCGCCCTAATTGGCGAAGGTAATTATTACGTTATAATTACCTTAAATTTACCATTATGGGGAAAAAAATGGAAGTAATTCAGAAGTCGAAATTTGGGAAATTAAGACATTTCTCCTTATAAGTTGAAGGCATAAATAGGTAAAATTGCCTCCAGACTAGTCGACTGATGGTAAAAATGTAGTCATTTTTACCAATTTCAGGTTATAAACACTGTAATGAAACAAACAACAAACAATGGCAGGTTAGAAGAAGATGATAAAAGTTCACTGTATATTGTGTATCCCAACCTACATGCTTATGCGTGAAAGCGTTGAAGTTGACATGAACATGGCGTATGAAGAAAAAATTGTCAATAAACGTATAGCAGATAATGCAATAAGTGATGGTTTCGCATCCACACCTAGCTGTGATTTCATTTGCGATACAAACTTTTCTGTGATAATGTTGATTTTTACTCGTCTAAAACAAGTGGGCCCATCAAATTATTAGATTTGTATGAAAAAAACATTAATTCATGTCTACTTTGACAATTTTTCCATCAAACACTTCAAAAACTGATTTTATAGATGAAGTATGTGTGTACATATCATATTCACCTATTTTTTGACTACCACTCATTAAAATGTGGTCGATTCGAGAAACTTATGTATTATTTTTACAATGGCGGAAACGGTTCAAACCGAAAAATATGGCGTAGATTCCATATGGGACCTATATGTCGAAATTCCTTAAAATTTTGACTATGAGAACACATAGATTTTGTTCAAAGTCGAAAGTAACCTTTATTCCTGACTTTGAAGTCCATTTTCCTTATCTTGGGATTTCGGACCCTTTCACATTGTGGTCACGTGATGAAATACAATATATGTTATTGGATGCATGTCTATACGTTTCGTTCTCTGGATGGATTGCGAATCGTGGATAATAAATTTATATATTACTTATTCTATGTTCTGTGCAGAAACACTCAAATGTCAATACGGGGTGAAAAAGTCAATATGTTTTGCTAATGTTAATGGTAAGGCCAAGTAACCTATAGTTACTCAGAGAAATGGATATTGACTAGAAAACCCTGTAATGAGTGTTCATTCTGAAATTAAATATCAAATCCATCAGTAATGTTGATAATAGTACGCGATATTTATATTTCAGTGCACATCTTCCCAGAATAGATACCATGATTAATGTTATTGTCTAATGAGGGAATCTCTTTCCGAAGAGAAATAGCCAATCATAACTTTTCAAATATAAAATGGTGTGCTGTGATTGGCTGAATAATTTTGATTTGACATTTCTGCGTTCCGCATTCGGTGCCCGAAAATATACAATTTATCAACCAACTGTAAATACCATTAAAAAATCGACCAATTATGATTCGCTTGATTTTTACTTTTCCGGAAACCACAATGATTGGTTTTAAAATTCTCGAAGCCATGGAAACTCATCATTTCAACACATCAATCTCTCATTTTTGTTAAGATCAATTTTCTATTTTATTTGATTTTTTGCGTATTCAATACCATTTTTTCATCCATTCACTTCAAAAGGATGAACTTCATTGAATTCCATTTTGTCGCTGCATCATTGAAAACGTCGCGGCTGTAGTTTACCGCTGGCGACAGACGAAGCTTTCTGAACGCAGCCCATTCATTGTTCAGTATCTCTTACCGACATGACCTGAGACCTAACCAAAGTTTAAGGTTAACGCTTTCATGTTTTTATTTCAATAATGGATGAGTGTTTTAAAATAGTTGCCGTCATAAAAAGACGTGAAGCAACACCCATAGTTGAATACTCCTATGTACCCCATAAGTGGGAACAAAAAGGAGAGTGTTCTACCAACTGCTTGTATGGAGACTTTATGCGACAAGGCCCAATGTCTGAACTCCTCTAACAATGGGAGGTTATCTTCCAAGCTTTGTGCCTTATTCCCATTGAACTCATCGTCTCGTGATCCATATTTTTCCCCGGTATCATCATCGGTAAAAGCAATTTCTTACTCTACATTAATTTCTGTAGTTGATGATCACTGAGTGGAAGATGATGGCTCTGATCTCTGGACATCGGAAAGTATAGGATGGTTTCGGATTATATTTTCATTTGTTTTCATTCTGGCAGCTAATCGATAATAGTTGGTGGTATACCTGTATGGTTTACTAACTCTATTCGAATTTTTGCTCGGCATTTTATAGATTTCTAGAATGTAGGGCACAATAAAAAATTTAAAGGAAGTAAATTGTATCATGTCATCCTCATCTGAATCGACTTGGTCTTTAATATCTGATGATAGACTAAGTTACTTTGAGGATTTTATTTTAGGTAACTTTGACTTCGTTGTAGACATTTAGTCTGATTAGACAAATATTGTGGTAATCTCGCCCTCATTGTAGAGCAGTAGGTATAAAATAGGTCAAGAAATGTCCAGGCAACTCCTTTAACTTAATTGGTGCCAAAAAAGGTAATAAAGAGTATATAGTAGACCTGTTTACTGACTTGTCAATTCCCTGACTATATGAACACACATGAGGTAATAATTAGGTAAATATTCACCAGAAGGTTTTTCCTGAGAGTTCCAAGTATTTTGAACACATTTTGCTGGTTACCTTTAGGTGAAATTTAACCTAGTAAATAACTCTATTAACCCATGAGGCTGTGAAGGTATATTTGAAGTCCATAACAAGTAATTTCATACTACGCACTACGCCTATTAAGTTTTTGGTTTTTGAAGGAGATTTGGTGCTCTCAATTATGGTTTTTATAACTCCAATTATAACTTTGGAGTTAGTTAGTACTTGAAGGTGAAATATTTGGTTAGAAATGGGTAAATTCGGACTTCTTGAAGCCGCTTTACCCCACTGCTTGGTATAATTTTCCTATAATGTTAGTTGGGTAGTCTCTTCAGTTCTTCAATAATAAAATCCAATGTTACTTCGTGAGGTTCTCTGTCCAGCCCATAAATCACTGTATTATTAGTTTTTGATTTTATTAGTTTTTGATGAGCAGCTCTACTTCATTATTTCTTAGGCTATCGTTTTCGGCTTCCAGACTATTTATTTTGCAGTTCAGATTTTCAATTTGAAGTAGTAGTCTTGTTTCACTTGCTAGGATTGTGTTTTTCAGTTCCTCTTTGTTTCTGTTCATTTCCTGTAATATTTTTCGTACCGCTTCTTCGTTCATATTTCAGTTATTTATAAGTTGAGAAATTGACTGTTAGCACACAGCCAGAGATATATTGGTAAATGCTATTGCTGGTGAATCGGCTATGGCTTGTTTTTATTGTTTCACAAAAACAGTTCGATCAGCTGTATTTAACGAGTTCGTTTAGCCGACAGGCAAAAAAATGATAGGAATCTTCTTTTGGATTTCTCTTATCAGCTGATTCGTTTTAGGGAAAAGTAGGCTTTGGGTACTCACAGATAGAGACTAGAATATATTTCCCTCAGTAACTGCACTGTAACTAACTTTTCCTTAATTTATCATTCAAGAGACTATTCACTGTTGGATTCACTTGAGGATTTTCAACTCAATTGAAATTGTTTTAGGATTATCCTTGTTAATTGATGTAAACTTTGTAGAGCGAATTTAAGCACGTGTGTTCAACAGTTCAGTTCGAAACTATATGACATTAAACAAGAAAGCCAAACATGTGAAGGGTAATATTGGAGAAACGGAGGACCTAAATCCTCTTCACAAAATTCATCAGAAAACAACACATTCATGGCAAACTGTCTATATTCTTCTAACTCTTCTTGTACCCATGCGCAGAATTCAAATCTCCGTTCGTAATCTCCTTTACTCAACGTATGTATGCATTTTGGTTTATAAGGGTGGTATTTATGTTTTATAGTATTCTTTGTGCTGATGTTTTATGGCCCATCCACAATAGGCCGTCGGTCTTCGGCAGTCGGTCGTTGGCAGTCGGTAGTCAAAGATGAACTTCATGTATGTTTATGCAGCCATGTCCAATTGCAGTCGGTAGTTGGCCGTCGGCCGTTTGCAGTCGGTCGCTTGTAGTCGGCAGTCGCGAAATCCATCTTCGACGGCCGACTGCACTACCGACTGCGCATCTCGTTACGTCATGAACAAATTACCATCGCGGTGTTGCCAATGACTGGAAAATTTCTCTAGTTGCCGTTATTGTAGTGTTGAGGATTATACATTGTTTTCATTCAAGTGTTGATGAATGTTTTGGAACATAGAGCGATGAGGAAGATATTAAGCATTGCATATTTGCAAAAACCTGTGGAATGCCGTTCTTGGCTGTATGATATGCAGAATTCAAAATATAAATGAATTTAAAGAAGAAACGTGTCTTATTGCCGAAACAATGGGATGGAAAGGTGTCAATTATATTTTATTTGATGATCTGAAAGAATTCTCAATATAGATGGTAAAAATTTCGAGCAACAGCGCAAAACGCTTCTCCACTTTGACAGCAGTTTGCTGACGACCGATTGTGGATGGGTCTCCCTAAGCAGCCGACTGCCAACGACCAACTACCGACTGCCAACGACCGACTGCCGACTACCGACGGCCTATTGTGGATGGGCCATTACTCACGCATGTTATGGAAAATACAGCAGCGAGCCTACTTCTCGGATTCTCAGTTACTGCCAATAATACATTTCGTTGTAATTAATTTTTTGAAAATATGAACAGAATGTTCATAAAATCAGATGTTTCCTTTTTCAACATAATTGTTTCAAGTTACCCATTTAGCATGTTTTGTGTTAAATTCGTTTTCCACGGATCCCGTGGCCAAAAAGTTTGGATAAATTCGTCCTACAGTTGTGTGACATACCGGATTTCCGGAGTTACGCAGATTAAATATTTCTGCTGTTTGTCGATTTGTTCTATTTCCTCCATGAATGAGAATTATCCTAATTCTGTCATTTGCACTCAGTTAGCATTGTGAACAGATCTCAAATGTATACCGACAAATCTTAAATTATTAAATTTTACAATGTAAATACCTACTATTCGACTATTTGTTGTTAACTACTTGAATGCATTTTCTATGTCGACTGAATGATAATATATATTTTCATTCGTCACACTTCTGGAAAACAATAGTTTTTTTTTCGATTGGTTATGGCGCATATTAATTGAACCCTGTACACGGATGCCACAACCTGTTCTCACTAAACATCTATCCAGTATAGCTATTATAGGTAATTTCATCGCTAACCACATAATTCAATGACCGTAATCATTGATTATAATGGGTCTTGTCTATTATGGGATTCAAGTTGTGGTAAAAACCACAAGATTACTTAGGAAAATTTGCATTATTTTGCCATTTTTGCGATATGCATTCATAAATATCCTTATTTATTACTTGCTTCGTAAGAAAATCATTTGTTCTAGAATATTAATTTACGCATAGAATAATGATTGAACGATCAAACAAACTTACATGAGTTAAGATCGATCGTAATTGAGGCATACAGTCTGAATATATATCACTTATAACCAGGTAGTTGTTGGAAGATATTTGAAATTGGTTTCCTTCAGCAATTTTGAAATTCGACTCAAAAGTTCTGCAGTTCACCTAAGCAACAAAAAATCACTCCTACAAAGTGTGTCTAAATTTTTTGAACAGGTATGATTGACTCATATCCGATGCAATGAATAATTTATATATTGCAGAACTATTTCTGTAAGGGTTGAAGGTTATTAGGTGCCCTTAGAAGTCAAACAGCATATAGAGTAAGTAAAAGATATGAAAATTGTCCAGGAGTAAAGTAACCTTATTTCAGAAAATTCAGCAAAACGTTATTTGAAAAAGCTGTTTAGAATCGAAAGTCATGCCTTAATATTGAAACATGGCCTCCCAAGAAATTTTCTTTTCAAACATTAATGATATTTCATTTTGTTTTAATAAATTCACTCTGAACACTTTCACTAATTAATCAAAATCAAATCTTTGTTCAAATTCAAGCACAAATTTTTATTTATTAGGGAATGACAAACTGTTGCAACGATATTAAACACCACTTTAAAATTTCGCAAAAATTCTTTTAACAAGGTAAAACAGTAGTAATGATATAAATGATATAAAAAACTCGATCTTCAACTGTATTTGAAAAGCAAAATTTTTCATTTCAAATGTTTATTTAAAACTGTACAGATTAATCGACAAACATGAAATCCCACTAAAATAATTGCGGATACCATGGGAAAAAACAAATGAGGGTTGAAAGTAAATATTATGACAGTTTGGTGTCATGCATTTTTCATTCTTGAATAACTATTGTTCGATTATTAAGTTTATTTGATTTCAAATGCCTCCTCCAAGACAGTTATCGTTAACCGAGAAGGCAGAATCAATTTAAATATGTGAAGATAACTATAAACCAATGCGTGAAGCAGCAGATATTTTCAATGGCCGACATGTAGGCAAACAAGTTCACTATTCAACTGTAGGCAGAATTTTAATTAATTTCAAACGGACAGGGTCTTTGAACTGTAAATATAAAAATGAACGTACCAAAACTATGTACTGAACAAAATCAATTAGAGGTTCAGGCAGTTGTTGTAAACCCTAGGAGATCCAACCCTTATTTTCATAACATCAACAACAATATTTGTGGACTAGTGGTTAGGTTTTTTATCGATTTAGATACAAACATATTTTATTTGATAGTGAAAAAATAATATATATTCTAGTGATTTGGGCGAGTTCGAGAGCAGTGAATGATCATTGTAAATGAATTAATCTGAGACACGAAACATTCAGAAACGGACACGATTCCTTCAATTTTGGAACGAGAACTGTTGTAATTTTTCCCGTTGAAAACTCAAATATAATATGAATTCTTGTACTTTTATCCAACTTCGAATGTGATTTGGGAAATATTCTCATCAAAAATCATTCGTGCTAGATGATTTTATCGCATTTTATTTTTAATTTCCCCTCAAACATTTTGTCTCTAAGAAATTCATCTTTTGCAATTTGCGGTAAAACCCCTAGCACCTATGATATTATAAGAAATTTCTACTCATACGGGTGTAAAAAAGAAGATTCTTAAGAAAAATAAATATCATGCTGTTGAAATGAATTCAAGATAAATGCGAGTCATACCGTTTTCATGGATATGTTTATATATGTCATAGTCTTGTCAAACATTTTCAACTGTTAATATCCATTTTATATGTTGACTAATAAATACGTTTGGAATTCACGTTAAATTACATTCATTGGTAAAAGTTGTTTGCACAACAAAGTTCTGCCCGACGCTCTGCTCAACAGGTTATGGGCCCAGAATCTGAAATCTGAAAGCATAGAATTCGTGTACCTACTGAAGTCAGCCAAGAAGTGTTACTTACTGTCCAGTAAAAATGTATTGAAAGACTCTATAGTGTAAAATATAAGTGATTCTGTGAATATGAATTCGGCGAATATATCCAGAATTGAAACCCTGAGCAAAGATAATTATGATACCTGGAAAATGCAAATGGAGGCCTTACTGATCAAGAATGATGCATGGGTATACGTAAATGGTGAATTATCGAAACCATTTTTGATTGAAGGGGACGCAGTTTCTTTGAGCACTGTACAAAATTGGATAAAGAATGATAACAAAGCAAAATCCGATATAATTCTGTCAATTAGTCCGTCAGAATTGAAACAAATCAAAGGATGCACAACTTCTCGTCAAGTTTGGCTGAAGTTGGAAAATATTTACCAGTCAAAAGGACCAGCTCAAAAAGCGACACTATTGAAACAGCTCACGTTGCAGCGAATGAATGATGGTGACGATGTTCGTGATCATTTGAACAAATTTTTTGACGCAGTTGACAAATTGAACGAAATGGAAGTTGAAATCAATCCAGACTTACTGTCCATTATGTTAATGTACAGTTTGTACAATTTTGAAAACTTCAGATGTGCAATCGAGTCCAGAGATGAATTACCAGTTCCAGATCTGCTATGTGTAAAAATCATTGAAGAAAACGATGCACGAAAAAATGAAGCTAGGAATTCAATGCAGAATGCAATGTTTGCAAATAAAAAGCATTTTCGAAGCCGATACAACAAAAAGCCTGAAGTCTATGAAAGGTATTCCCATTCGGAAGCTAATACGAAGAACAAAGAATTTAAATTTCGTTGTCACAAATGCAGAAAAGTTGGACATAAAACATCAGAATGTAAATATAATCGAAAAATCGATGAACCTTCAGCAAAATGTGCCGAAAATGTGTGTCTATGTGCCACCGAACTTATTCGAAATGGCGATATTGAAACGAAATGGTGCTTAGACAGTGGTGCAACGTCATATTCGTGTAAAGAAACTGAAAGATGTCTACTCATGCAGTCTGGTTTACCATCTTCATTTTGGGCCGGAGCCGTCAACACGGCGAATTACATCCGAAATCGTTGTCCTACCAGGAGTTTGAACGGAAAAACTCCGTATGAGGTTTGGAATCGAAAGAAACCATTTTAGAGAATTCGGCTGCAGAGTTTTCTGTCTCAACAAGGATCCAGGTAGAGGAAAATTCGACTCTTGATGCAAAGAAGGCATTTTCCTGGGATATTCCAAACAATCAAATGGATATCGAATTTGGCTGAAAGAAGAACGGAAAATTCACATAACAAGAGATGTGAAATTTTTTGAGAAAAATCAATCAAGTCTTGATGAATATCAAGATTTTGTTCCGATTGAAAATGAGGTAAATAATTCACCTCGAACAATTGACATTGAAGTTAGAAATATCGTGCCTGAACCTGACATGAATCAAACTAGTGAACCAGAACCTGAGGATAATGTTCAAGAGGATGAAGAACCCCAAATATGTCATGAACAACACTCTTTACTCAGGAGAGGACTTGGCAGACCGAGAATTGAAAGGTCGGGCTCTAGGGGAAGACCTCGGAAGATTTATAGAGCGATGGAAACTCAACATGAAGAAGGAAACATTGCACTTATTTCAGAAATTCCAATGAAACATGCGATGTCTGGACCTGATAACACCGAGTGGTACCATGCTATGGTGGAAGGAATTAAGTCCATCATAAAAAATGATACCTGGGAACTCAAGGAACGTCCAAAAGACCGACATATAAGTGGAAGTCGTATGGTTTTACGAAATAAGTATAGAGCTGATGGAACACTCGATAAAAGGAAAGCACGACTTGTAGCCCAATGTTTTAGTCAAGAACCAGGTATACATTTCAATCAAACTTTCGCTCCAGTTGCTAGATTAAGTTCGATTCGACTTGTCACGGCACTGGCAACCAAATTCAAAATGTCACTTCGACAGTTTGATGTAACTTGTGCGTACCTAAATGGCGAAATCGAGGAAGAAATATTCATGGAACCTCCGAAAAAGTTGAAAGAAATTCTAGAAACGATCATCAGTGCGGAAAGTTCGAACTCCAACGTTATCACGAGAGCGGCTGATATGTTGGATCAACTTCGTCAAGGAAACCAAGTTTATATATTGAAAAAATCACTATACGGTCTTCGTCAAGCCGGAAGAAGTTGGTATAACAAACTGAATAGCGTTTTGATATCATTTGGAGCCAAGTTATCAAATTCCGATCCATGCGTCTATCGCATAAATCAAGGGGAAGACTTGGGAATGATTGTGATTTATGTTGACGACATCCTGGTAGTTTCGAAAAATCCAAGTACGGCGGATACGATATATCAGAAACTATCGAATCATTTTGATGTGAAGGACTTGGGAGAAGTCGGATATTGCCTTGGAATAGAGTTTTCGAAGAAAGAAAATGGAATAGCCATGCATCAAAGAGGATACATCAAAGAATTACTGGACCGTTTTGGGATGACAGATTCGAATCCAGTGTCAACTCCATTGGACCCCAATGTAAAATTGAAAAAGTCCGAAGGAGCCCCAAACGAAGATGTGCAAAAAATACCGTATCGTGAATTAATTGGTGCTTTGACGTACCTAAGCACTACAACGAGACCGGATATTAGCTTTGCAGTTAGTTATCTTGGGCAGTACAACAATTGCTACGATAAGCTACATTGGACTGTAGGTAAACGTGTTCTACGCTACCTGAAAGGAACCATTGATTTGGGACTTGTTTATTCACCAGATTAAGAAGTTTTGACAGGTTTTGTGGATGCTGATTGGGGATCTTGTCTCGATGACAGAAGATCCTATTCAGGATATACTTTTATTCTATCCAGAAGTCCAATTTCATGGGATTCGAAAAAGCAACGCACAGTCGCCCTCTCCTCTACCGAAGCAGATATATGGGGATGACTGAGGCTGCAGAAGAAGCGATATATCTCCGGAATTTCATGAAGAATTTGGAACTTGAAAAGTTGACGGACATAATAATTTTCAATGATAATGTCAGCGCACTCAAACTAGCAGAAAATTCAACATCTCATGCTAGAAGTAAACACATCGATCTGAGATATCATTTCATCAGAGATTCGATTAGAAACGAAGAATTCACAGTGAAACATGTGTCAACGAGAAACATGACAGCCGATATTTTCACTAAGGGTTTACCGAAAGCGAAACATGAAGCTTGTGTGGAGATGCTCGGACTGGGTCCTGTTTTTCATTCAAGAAACTGGAATTGCCTCGAAGGGAAGTGTTGAAATGTATTCAAGATAAATGCGAGTCATACCGTTTTCATGGATATGTTTATATATGTCATAGTCTTGTCAAACATTTTCAACTGGTAATATTCATTTTATATTTTCACTAATAAATGCGTTTGGAATTCACGTTAAATTACATTCATTGGTACAAGTTGTTTGCACAACAAAGTTCTGCCCGACGCTCTGCTCAACACATGCATATAAACTGAAGTTTATTTACACGTTTCCAAAACGAGACTATGCATTGCGATATGAGTTCTGCATGTGCATTCAAGGACAAATAGAAGATCAACGTGATATCCTTAGATACATTCTTTTTGGGGCCGAATCCACGTTCACAACAAATGGCGTTGTCTCTTCCCAAAATTGTAGTGGTGGTCGGACGAAAATCCAAATTTTGTCATTGCCAATAAAAACCAGTATTACCAAAAAACAAACGTGTGGTGAGGTTTTATTAACGACGAATTAATAGGGCCGTTTTATTTTCGCAAAAACCTAAATGGTCAACAGTTTTTACAGTTTTTGGAAAACGAACGGACGGTTTTTTGGAAAATGAAAGTTTACTAAAACGAAATAAATTATGGTTTGACACGATGGATGTCCCGTTCATTCGGCTATTGTTTCTGAATGACTCACCCTAATTTTTTTTTTCATGGATATTTGAAGCAAAAAATATAAAAGGATCGACCATCCAATAATGTTGAGGAGCTCCAAAATTCGATACGATTTCATTGCAGAAGTATCCAAGCAAGTGTATTGCGTTCTACTCCTTAGTTAATTTCATGATCGGACAATAAGATTCATTGAACGAGAAGGATATACAGAGACGCTTCGATAACTTATTTTAAATATTATTTTTTGCATTTTATATATGTGTCCATTAATTTGTACTGTTTTTTAATAAAGTTGTAAAATTAAAATTTTGCACTTTTCATTAGAGTTTTTCAATATGCATATTATAATATTGTTAAAAATAATTTTTGCGAAATTTTAAAGTTGTGTTTAATATCGTTGCAACAAACATGAACTTAATGATTCCCGAAAAAATTAAAAAATTAAGTTAATTTTAAAATATGTTTGAATTTGAACAAAAATATGCAGAATTGATTTGATTTTTTAATTTATGAATTTAAGATATACTATTATAAAATTGTAGATGTCTGTTTGTTTGTTTGTTCGTGCATCACGCAAAAACTATCGGACCGATTTTGAAAAAACTTTTTGTTTCTGAAACTTATGAGTAGACTTAAAAACTGGTTTTCAACTCGCTATAAAAACAGCACAGGAGATTAAAAAAAATTCACAGGAAAATAATATAAAATAAGCCCCCATTTCAAGTATATCTTTCAGTTCGTTGTATATATATTGTTATAGTGAAAGATAAACGCCATGTGAAGTGGAATAAATAGAAAAATCGAATTTAACGGTTTTCTTCACATAAAAGATTCAATATAAATTGAACCAGAAAATGGTAGATCTCAGGTGAAAAACAACTACTTTCCTGGCAAATACCACGCAGAACGTTGAATGATATTCACCTGAAAATCCATGCATACCTCCATATAAATGGACATTGAATGCAAATGTTTCTTTCTGATAAGCTCGATTATGTTTAATTTATGTCGTGTTCATCTAACAATCCGCATACCGGTTTCAGGCTTTTTTTAGCCCTCATCAGTACGGAGTAGTCATTTATTCCACTTCACATGGCGTTTATCTTTCACTATATGCTAGTCGGGCTTGCCACTCCTACTGAGAAGGAATCTTTTATTTAGGAACCTATCGAGGTGGGAGATTTTCGGAGTGTTTCTTTCTGTCACTAGGTACCGCCAGTTAAAAGTTTTCTTTTCCGGCGTACCTATAGGTGTTATAGACTCGATGATGGTTTTGGTTATGTTGTGTCTCGCTTCAGCCAGAGCTCTTCGGACCTTTGGCTGGTTGACTACTCCGTACTGATGAGGGCCAAAAAAGCCTGAAACCGGTATGCGGATCGCTAGGTGAACACGACATAAATTAAACATAATCGAGCTTATCAGAAAGAAACATTTGCATTCAATGCCCATTTATATGGAGGTATGCATGGATTTTCAGGTGAATATCATTCAACGTTCTGCGTGGTATTTGCCAGGAAAGTAGTTGTTTTTCACCTGAGATCTACCATTTTCTGGTTCAATTTATATTGAATCTTTTATGTGAAGAAAACCGTTAAATTCGATTTTTCTATATATTGTTATGTTAGGAAAAGTTTATAAAATAATGAAACAAATAGTTCATTATTATTATTAGGTATTTGAGTTATCTGTTCCATGCTATGTTTGTTTTACAATTTTTCTTTACTTTTCACTATTCTAGAATCTTATACCATGTTCCAGTCAACGCATATGTATCAAAAAGTCAGTCCTGAAGTATCTCTATAGTCATAAGTATGTGACCAACAATTGGTACAAACAATAAAAATAAAATGGAAATTTAAATTTGTGAACAAAAACTCTGGATCTCAAGTTGGAACATCCTGTATGGTGAATCATATCAGGAGGAAACCCAACAGCGAGATGTCAAAAACTTTGTGAGGAAAATAATGAAATATAAAAATTATGAAAACAGGAAAATGGCAAATATGAATTTTATCCAAATTTGTACATAGAATATGGGGTTTGGGATTAAATATTGTAAATAAAATCATTAGAATAAGTTAGAATAACGAAAAATCAGACAGAAAGTGGCAAAATGTGTGTGTTGCCAAGAGAAAATGTAACAAGCTAGGGAGATGAAAAATTGATGTAGAAAACGATACCACGTACCAATTTTGGAAGAAAAATTATAACAAAATACAAGAGAAAAAACAAGCAAAACTATCCTCAACGTTTAATAACTAATTCAGACACCAATTGGAGAATAAACAAATAAGAAAATTCCACCCACCCTATTAACAGAACAAAAATCCAGTCCATGCCATTCCCAGGAACAAAAGGGGGCTTTTTGCAGTGTAGCTGTATTTTCCAGTGAGCACGAACACTTCCAAGAGGCAGGAGAACACCACAAAAGGAAGAATAACAAGGTATTTCAAAAGCAGAACTAACTAAAGTGCAACGTATCAGGTCCAGAAACTCATATTGGTTATCTGATCACTTGTGTCCATTCTTTTGAACATTTGATGATTTTTTCGATGCTCACAGACTTTTCATAACATTTAAACGTTTATTCAATTAGTATTCATCACACATCAATGAGTTTCACCATTTCATATTACTGTCCTCAGTTAGATAAGTTATATTTCGCAGAGTTTATCTATTGAACATCTAATCATAACGTTCTCACAAAATGGCACATTTTGACATCAAGCAGCGCGCCAAGTTGGCACTACTGAATCCTGCATGAGGATAGAGATTACTCATACTCCATAGGCGTACCAACTGAGCTGGGATAAGGTAAAAGGAGTGTTAAAAAAAGGGTAAGACAACATAGCCGGAGTTCATTACTGTTATGATAGGTATTTATTTTCCAAAATTATTAAATAAATAAGGAAATCAACTGAAACAATCCTACCATAATATAAATATAATATAGAGCCTATCACAACAACAAAAATATATATATATATACATATATATATATATATATTTATAAATATATATATATATATATTTATATATATATATATATATAATATATATTTTTCTTTATTTTCTTGACCATATACATATATATTTCCTTCAATTTCTCGGAATTAAGGTCTGATTCAGTCCATTAGAGTCGGCGCCAATCAATCAAAAATAGTTACTTACATTGTTTAGGAGCTTAGTTATTGAGACAAAGAAGGGTTATTTGCTTTTCAGTTTATTTTTTCGTCGGTTTAATTTTTTTTTAAGTTTTATGTTATTACACGCTTTTATTCTATTTCACGTGTTTCGTTCGTTCGTTAGAGTCAAATCTTGCAAGTTAATTTTGACCGACTTCCAGTCGTCCGAATAAATTGGAATTTGGCAGATGTTCATGATTCCGGTAACAATGCATTATGGAATTGTTAGAGAAAAAAACAAAATGGCGGCTCCAAGAAGGCGGAAGAGATTTGTAATTATGGTCCGATTTGATTCAAAATTGGTATGTGGGGGTTTTCGGGGTCGGAGATTATGAATTTCCTGTCAGAATTCATGGAAGGCGATTCCAAGATGGCGGACGAGTTCTGTGATTATGGTCCGATTCGATTCAAAATTGGTATGTGGGGGTTTTTTGGGTCAGATATCAGGAAATTTTTGTAAAAATTCATAAATTTAAGATGGCGGCCCTAAGATGGAGGACGAGTTTTGTGATTATGGTCATATTTTATTCAACACTGGTATGTGGGGGTTTTCAGGTTCGGAGATTATGAATTCAAGATTGCTACTCCAGGATTGCGGACGAGTTTCGTTATAATGGTCAGACTCCATTCAAAATTGGTGTGTGGGAGTTTTTGGGGACTGAGATCATGATTTCTTTCAGCTTAAAACTTAAAGGGAAGAGACCTTGTAATAACGATGCTCCATTAGAAATGAACAGATAAAGGCAAACTAACTAAAAAGCAAAAAATAAAATAACTAATAAAACACATTTTTGAAGACACGCTTCAATTTGAGACGTATACTAAAACGTATGAAATAAGTTTAAGTCATCGCTTGTCGCGCGAATTGTAATGACAAGTTGTTACTTACCAACCAATCATTTTCCAATGAAATTAATTGGTACCGACCTTTATGAATACTTCGCGCGGCAAAGTTTTTGAAAACAAATAATTCAACAAAAAATTATTGAATAATTGTCGGCGATGATTTAAACTTATTTTATACGTTTTAGTACAAGGCCTAAATGAATTGTCTTTGAAAAGGTTTTCTATTAGTTATTTTATGTTGCTCCTTCGTCGTGTTTCTGTTTTGTTGGATGTTTTTGTTTTGTTGGTTTGATGTGGACCCGGCATTAAATCTCTTGACGGACTATGGAAGATGCTTGTTGCCTGTCCGTCGTCTTTCAAAACAAAACCCAATATCGGAATAGCGGCCAATTTTTACTAGTTATAAACTCGAAGGAGCCCATAGAAAGCAACTTTCCCTACAAATTAATTTCCATAACTAGGATAGTTTCCATCGGATTTGATGAATATACACATATTGAGGGGTCAAACAAACATGTCAAGAATTCAGCGGGCTTGCCCGCTCTTTCTGAATAATAGAGATAATATGGAAAATAGTTGCCATTCCACCTATATCTGGAAACAAAAGGCATCTCAGTCCGAAACTCGATGAATAATTGAATGGACAATCTGTTCCCTTGTCAGGAAGTTCAGAATGATTTTCAATCCGATAAGCTTGATGTCGGTGCCCCAATGAGAAAATGACTGTCGTGAATATTTGAAGGTATCCTTTCTCGAAGTGGACGTTGTTTATTCATGTTTCGCCTGTTTACTTTCTCTTCTATATAGAATCATTTGGGATGTTTGCCGAATTGAAATCGGCGAGTGCTGGGGTATAGATCGATTTACGTGTGATGGAAGAGAGTTGGAAGGGATGAGGATGAGGGTGATGTTTATTCGCTGAATTTTTCATTCAACAGGCGAGAGAATCCCATAAAAGTGGCTGCGAATCAGACTAGTGCCGATTCGACTTTTTGAAGCAAAAAAAAAATGAAAAAAATTATCAGCAGGAACGCAATAGTCGGAAACGTTGGTGATTAGAAAACGAGAAAAAAATGTAGGTCGATTCGAGTGGCGGTGTGGAAGGGTAGGGGGTTGAGATTTAGGGGTTGAAAATGGTTTTCTGTGGTGTAGGGGTTGAGATTTAGGGGTTGAAAATGGTTTTCTGTGGTTTCCGGCGAAGTATACGACTCCCAATCTGGATGAGAGTTGGAGATAATTAAAAAACATAAGGTTTTGTTCGAGGGCATTTTTCAACATAACCTCAAATTTTCCGAGATAATGGTAAAAATCCATTTTTTAACCGACGAAACCAAAAAGGAGGAGGGTCTCTAGTCGACGCTTATATTTTTTTTTATCATTTTTTTCATGTATGATCACGCATAACTTTTTGCTGAGACGTTCGATTCCAATGATTCTTTTTTCAGTGTATAGGTTGTACTTCGAAGTTGGTCCCATTTGAATTCAAAAGATAAAATCCACCCCTGAGGGTAACAAAATGAAGGATATTGATCACTCACCCTCTGAATTCTGGCCCGTTAACCGATTCTATCAGGCATAACTTTGTATTGGGTTCTTCGATTTGGATGATTCTTTCTTCAATAGATAGGGTATACCTCATATTCGGATTTCGAATGAAATTGTCCACCCTCACTGGTGGAAGAATGGGGGATAGTTGATTTTTCACTTGGGAAATTTGGCACACACATATGTAGTTGACAATGACAGATCGCTACTGTCATTATTTTCGTTCCGCATCCGTCACAATCATTATATTCTTTGAGAGGATGGAATGATATACAAAGTAATGAAATAATCTAACCAGAACAACGAAAATAATTCATATTACAACAAAGAGCAAAATTAGATAATCATATTATTTAACTGGTAATAGTTGAAGTAAGGTGGGTAAGTAAGTATTTTGGCAGTAATAAAAAAACAAGTAGGTAGTAATTAGTAGATTTCAGCCACAAAAAATTGAAAAATAAAAACTTTTGAACAAAAAATTAAACCGACAAAATACGGAACTGAAAAGTAAAAAATAAAATGAACCTTCTTAGTCTCAATAACCAAGCTCCTAAACTAATGTAAGTAACCAATTTTGAGTCGGCGCCAAACGAACAATCAACGAAAATAATTAAATTACTTTAAAAAAATCATCAGAATGTCACCGCGCAACTCGATGCCATCATTTTACGCCTTACCTAATTCATTTGCTTGTTTGTTTGGCGCCGACTCAAAATTAGTTACTTACATTAGTTTAGGAGCTTATTTATTGAGACTAAGAAGGTTTTTTTTATTTTTTACTTTCCAGTTCCGTATTTCGTCGGTTCAATTTTTTGTTAAAAAGTTTTTGTGTTTTTTGAGTTTTTCGTGTCGAGAAAAAAGGTGATGAAATGTATATATTCAAGTCCTCCGTTCGGAGTTTCAAAAATGAATAGTTTCCGAGATATTAAAGTTTTTCTGAGAAAAAATCGGTCAATCCAACAGTCAATTTATCGGTCAATTGACCATGTGAGATATTTCACCCCAGTCAATTGAGCGATCCTGCACCAAACGCGGGTCGTCCTAGTCAAAGCTCCTGTGAACGGCCAAAAAATTGAACATTCGTAGCGCCAGACTGCGAAACGGTCGAAAGCTATAACTGCAGACTCAATTCGATTCTTCTGTTGTGTTTCTCCCTGCCGAATTCAATTCTAATCCATGGGATAGATTTCAAATAATCAAATGGCAAAGTTTTGAAATTTGCCATATTTTTATTTTTGACAGATTTTCCTTGGAGAAATAATTTTGACTATTCTGGACTCAGGGGCTTTCAGATCGCATATTGCAAGTCAAGTTCCGTGCGATATAGTTTCTGTAATTTTTTAATAATGACACTTTCGTTTGACAAATGACAGCCAAAAACTAATGGTCGCATTTGCAGCAGGAACTGTATCTTCATAGCGAATTTCAGCTCGATTGGCCAAACAGACAGACAGAAAGACGGACGGACGGACGGACGGACGGACGGACGGACGGACGGACGGACGGACGGACGGACGGACGGACGGACGGACGGACGGACGGACGACGGACAGACGGACGGACGGACGGACAGACAGACAGACAGACAGACAGACAGACAGACAGACAGACAGACAGACAGACAGACAGACAGACAGACAGACAGACAGACAGACAGACAGACAGACAGACAGACAGACAGACAGACAGACAGACAGACAGACAGACAGACACACAGGCAGGCAGCAGGTAGAGAGATAGACAGGCAGCGTTTCCGGCTATTGCGATCTTGCTGATACATTTTTTCTCGGAAGGCTTTTGGGCTCCTTTGGAAAAACTTTGAAACACGCTAAATTGGTTCTCATTTTTTACTTATATCAAATTAGTAGCTTTTTATTTCATACTGTATCGTGATATACTACATTACCCAGGCTTAATTTTCAACACATATTTTATATAAATGCAAATTATAATAAAATTGTGACACCATGTATGGGATATGATTATATTTCAAGTATGGTCCCAGGGTAAGTTACTTTTTGTGTTTTATAAATTGGATTTTAATTATAAGGAAAAGTGGCGAGAGCTTATATTTCAGTTAGGACCTAGAACATTTAGTAGCCTCTGGAGAAAAATTATGTCTTCTAACGCGGACAAATGTTATGTTCTGGTCAGAATTGTTACTATGTACCAATTTAATCATCGGATTTATCTTCTGGAGACATTGAGCGATGGATTTCTTTTCATGTCGGGTAGTCTTGACATCACAATTTTGTCAACTAAGCCAAAAAGTTGTACATTGAAATGTCCCAACGTGAAATGAATCTCGATTCTTTGTAAACGCAAAACATGAGAACGGCTGGACCGATTTGGCTAATTTTTTCTGATGTTCATAATAGCCCGAGGATGGTTGATACGGAAAAAATTAGGAAATTGCCCTGAAATTGGAAAATTATAAGAAATTTGGCGAAGAAAAAGACCATCGAGTCATTTATAACAAAAGAGGAAATAGCTCAGCGGTTACACTGTCGCCCACCAAGCAGAAGGTCACAGGAACGATTTCCGGCCAGGGTAACATTTCTTGGAACGAAGTTCCTTTACGCCGCTTCCGGTAGGTGTTGACTGGTAGCAATCGTCACGCAAAAAAAGGCGTTATGCCCCCTCCATGCTCGCTCCCTCTCTGCCTCTTTCTATTATATACGAGTATGTGTGACAAGCGTCTAGCTCTTGCTCCTACGATTCCGAAGGTGTACGAAGCCATCCGAATAGCTGTTCCGCTTGCGGGAAATTTAAAATGATACATGATAGAGACGGATATTCTCGTTGAGTGGTATCTCGTGGAAGATATTTTTGTTTCTATTATAATTCTATATAACGTGTGTTTAGATTATTATGTCTTTTATTGGTCATAATTTCTTATGTTTTTTGTATGCCGAAGTTAGATTGATGGTTTACATTGAATATGTGGCAGGTCAACTTGATATAATATAACGAATAGTATTATCAGGAATAAAATACTTTTTTTTCTACAAGCCTTTACGAAAAGACGTCATTTTGTAATAGGATACTTTCACTGAAAACGTGATTTCCGTCGCAAGTGAGAGAAATTCTCGTAACATTAACTTTCGTTTCATATTTTCAATCATTTCCCGCCCTTGTATATGTTTTGATGACTTTAAATTATTAACAAACAAAGAATAATAATTAGAATGCATTTTTTTACTTTTGTTTAATTGAAAAGCAGAATAGAATCGTAATAAATAATAGTTTGAAAAAAGGAAAAAACACGCTTTCATAGAAAACCAGACTTAAAAATAAAAAATAAAAAAAAATCATTTTATTTGAAAAACAGCGTGGGGTGCATGTTATCGCCTCGGTGTGTAATGTACTATATAATTATTGATACCATGCACCCCACGCTTTTTTTTAAATAAAATAATTTTTCTTCTTATTTTCTATTTTTTTAGTCTGGTTTTCTTTGAAAGCGTGTTTTTTAGTTTTTTCAAACTATTATTTATTTCCTACTTTTCAGTATGGTTTATTTATAAAAGCGTGTTTTTTTTTTTTTTAAACTATTATTTTTATTATTTTTTTGCAAATTAAAAAATGGAATGATTTTATCAGATTAGGTAATCATAATCTCCGACCCCAAAAACCCTCACATACCAATTTTGAATAGAATCAGACCATAATCACAAAACTCGGCCGCCATCTTGAATTTCTCAATTTTTATGAAAGAATCATAATATTCGACCTCAAAAACCCCCACATACCAATTTTGAATAGAATCAGACCATAATCACAAAACTCGGCCGCCATTTTGAAGCCGCCATATTGAATTTTCCAATTTTCACAACAAACTCATAATATTTGACCCCGAAAACCCCCACATACCAATTTTGAATAGAATCAGACCATAATCACAAATCTCGGCCGCCTTTTTAAAGCCGCCATCTTGAATTTTCCAATTTTTACAGAAGAATCATAATATTCGACCCCAAAAACCCCCACATACCATTTTTGAATAGAATCAAACCATAATCACAAAACTCGTCCCCCATTTTGGAGCCGCCATCTTGAATTTTTCAATTTTGACAAAAGAATCATAATCTCCGACCACAAAAACCCTTGGATACCAATTTTGAAGCGAATCGGACCATAATCACAAAACTCGTACGCCATATTGGAGAGCCGCCATTTTGTTTTTTCTTCACACAAAAATTTCTTGATGCATTGTCACCGGAATTATGTACACCTGCCAAATTTCAAATCATTCGGACGTCTGGAAGTGGGTCAAAATCGCGCCCAAAGGAGTCGGTTACAAACAAACATACAAGTGAAGCTAATATAAAGCGTGTAAAAATACCGTGAGATTTAAAAACAATTTACATCTAGATGCCTGGTTTCATTAGCTTGACGTTCCTCGTTAATTGTTTAGATTTGTCAGTTTGTAGTAAAAGCATTGTTAGTTTTTTAAGTTATCATGATTTCTGATTCGGAAAGTGATTTAGATTTTCCAAATACACCATCAGAAATAGCAAATCAAGCTGAGGAAACCTCTTTGGATTTACTACTAGTAAAATCTAAAAAGAGATATGAAGAAATATATGCAAAATTCATGGATTGGAGAGTTGATATCACGTAAATATGCCAAGTTATGTTCTTTTTTAAACGAAAATCTGATGGTTTTAAAAGTCAAAAGTCAAAATTTTTTTCTTTCGATGAGATACACACTTTCTCAAAGAATGCACCCGACTCCAAATACTTAATGACTAAGGTAAGTTGATTACTTCATTATTGCGATAAAGTCTTAATGATATTGATATTAACGTTTGTAGGTAGCTTCAGTTTTTAGAATTTCGGGGGCTTGTCGTTGCCATGAATTAAAAGATTGGACAGTAAATGATGTAAAAGATACCATCAGTTTCTTGACATGTTTTTCGGGTAACCTTCCACAGTATGAGAATAAAAATATACTAATCAGGAAAATCTATACAAAGTACTGACAAATTGAATAATTTTCCTATACGAAATATAATTTGGTGAACGCAGTAACTTATCGGGGTGAAGCGAAGTTTGCCCTTTCTACACTTGTATGGATTTTCCTGATTATATTTTCATTTTCAGACATGTCAAAAAACGTTGTTCCTCCACAAAAAAACACATTCATTCAATCCCATCAGTATACTCTCAATTACAATACGTAATACAAAAACAAAAGTACCGCGTTCCTTCCACATTTCTGGGTTCTTCTACGAGATTTTTAAAATATATATCAACCCCGTCCATAGATATGGACAAAATAAATTCAAGATTCTTTATTAACTAAAAAGCATGGAGGCTGGAAATCTAGTAAAGTTGCGGAGGGATATGTTGATCAATCAGTTAGCAGCAAAAATGAAATACGAACCAAAATTTTACAATCCATACAAAATACAACGCTATCCGATTACGGCGCATCTTCATCTGGAGTGACATCAGTTAACAACAAATTTCTTTGTCCTGGTTTTCAGGGAATATATAAACGAGCCCGCACCATCCTTATAGAAAATGGTTTTCGGTTAAATTTCCTGAATTTTTGGTATGTTGTAGATTTTGACTTTTTCGGCAAAAGTGTCCATGGGCACTTGAAAATCCACCGACTAGTTTTCGAGATATAGGGTGTGAAAGAAAAAAAGTGAAGCTTTCTGCTCAGAATTTTTTACTACAATTCCGATAATTGACAAAACGCCCATTTATTCTGGGAAAATCATTCCTCAATGATGTACAATGTCACGTTGATCTCGTTTCCATTATACCTTTTCGTTTTGTGCTCTACAACAGGGTGAACAAAAAAATATTCAATTCGATTAATTTTGAACCAACCAGTGTGAGTTCTCTGATGGAAATTAAAGATTCAATTTAGCCTGGATAAACTCCCTCAATCTGGATCGAAGTTAATTGACTTTTTTTTTTATAGGGTGGTTCGAAAATTGGGGTACGTTAACCGCTCGTTTTTTAGTTCGGATAGGGGAGAGCATGTCATATATATATATATATATATATATATATATATATATATATATATATATATATATATATATATATATATATATATATATATATATATATATATATATATACATATACCTATATATATATATATATATATCAAACATCCTTCAATGTTAAGAACGTCGTAAAGTGATTCCATGTATACAGGGTGAGTAAAAAGATACAGCACAAGTTTCTTATAAAAATGCGGGTTTTTTCAATGAATACCCTGTATTTCGAGAAAAAATCGGTTAATTTTCTTGAATTTCAGGAGTCCGATATATTTGAATGTTCGGATTTTATTGATACCCATATATTCTATCGGAGACAGAAATGTTTTTTTTTTTGAACACTCTAAGTGATAAAAAATGCGATATAAAGAGGTTGTGTAAACTAATGTATTAAAAATCAATGAATCCCATTGAATTTTTTGGATTTTCAAAGTATACGATATGAATTAACTCGTTTCCACCACACCCCAGAGGTAGAGTTGCCTGTGCGTTTTTTCAGTGGTATCCCCTGTAGGCCTTTTCTACTATGTATGGAGAAAATACGGTAAACAAGTTTTCCTACTATTCCAAATGTATTATCCGATAATTAGCTGTTATTGAAAGGAACATAACATTGATTTTATGCTGCCCATTAACTCGATATCACGATAAAAAAGTAGAGTTTCGGAAGTCTGTCTCTAATTTGGTCGTATTTCGTAAATAGTCATATATACTGAATAAAATATTAGTCTCATTCCCAAAAAAATCACAGAAACGGGTTATCGGAGTGTCTATCATTTTCAGAGGAAACTAGATGAAATGTCTTAAAAAACAATTATCATTTTTCTGAACGCTAGAAAAAATTTTATATGAAACATTGTTCTTCCAAAATTAATCTTTTCCGAAGGGATATATATTCCGCATTCGCACAGAAGCTTTTTATATAACTTCAATAATCATCATTATTATAAATTATTTATAAAGCACGAACATTTCACACAATATTTCATTTACTTGACTAGTAAATGTAAAAAGGGTTTTTTACAAACTTCTTTTTGTTCGATTTCTGTCTGTCTGTCCAATCGACTTGAATTTGGAAGGTCTTCATCATTCCGGTGATAATGCATTATGATATTTTCATATAAAAAACAAGATGGCGGCCAAAATGGCCGAGGAATTTATGGCGTGATTCTAATCAAAATGGATATTTGAGGTCGGAAATCATGCTTTACTTGTCCAAATTAAAAAATTCAAAATGGCGGACGAGTTTTGTGAATTATGATTCGATTCTATTCAAAATTGGTATGTAAGAATTTTTGGGGTCATAAATCATAATTGTTTTGTCAAATATAATAAAAAAATAAATAAAAAAACTTTTTGAAGACAAGATTGCACTACATTTTTCAATTTATACGTGAATATTGTCATTTCAGCTTTGAAAAAGGAATAAATTAATTCCGAAACGTCAGCGATCGATAAAAAATTAGTTTTACTCCCTGGTCCTAATTCCCGTTAAATCCAACTAATAGTTATTTGTTTCACTAGGCAGCAGAGTAGTAGATTGACTGCCGCGGCTGATAGTTCATAGCCGAGCGTAGCGAGGCTAGGAATTCAGCTAAGGCAGTCAATCTACTTTGCTGCGGAGTTGACCATATAATTTTTTCTCCGATTGTTTATAATGACATATGTAAGATATTGTATTCGCAAATTATTACAATTTCCACAATATTTTTATTTTTCCTGTAGGGATAAATTAAAACAAAATTTTATAGGAATCGCAATTGTTGGAATGGTTGGTTGCTATGGAAACGTATATGTCCATAATAATTATAGTTTGACAACTTATGAAATTTCTGACAGCTTTGTGGAAAATTATTGGTATATTCATATCATGGACAGTGATAGCGACCAGAAATAAGGGAGGTGGCAGGAAATATTGAGTTAAATTTGTTGCCGGAGAAGTCTCGGATGAAATATCGGAGAATGTATTACTTGCTTATTTTGCTGGATTATCGAAAACAATGAAGAGTTCTACACTTTGGTCTGTATATTCCATAATGAAGGCAACTGTGAATGTTAAAAATGGCGTA
Source organism: Gonioctena quinquepunctata (assembly GCA_018342105.1). Classification (NCBI taxonomy): domain Eukaryota; kingdom Metazoa; phylum Arthropoda; class Insecta; order Coleoptera; family Chrysomelidae; genus Gonioctena; species Gonioctena quinquepunctata. The sequence goes on along the minus strand of JAFIRS010001240.1, from coordinate 376,955 downwards.
GATATAGGAAGATATTTGAAGTTGCGGGCATATTCAAAACGGGCATCCGAAGGCTACAAGGCAAAGAAGTCCCGAGTTTTCGAAAAACAAAATATAACAAACTTCATACTGGATGCTCCAGATGATGAATATTTATTAGCAAAAGCAAGTTTCAAATAAGATATTTATACGATAAAGTGAAAATACTTATAATCCATTCTTTTAAGTTGTATTGATTTTTGGAATTGCGGGGCATGTCTCTGCGACGAACTATTGGATTTAAAGTTAGAAAATATCGAAGAAATTAACAATAAACTATTGGTATCCCTATTGAACACGGAGACGGAGAATTCGAGGTCTTCCGTAATAATGGAATATTTAGATGTTAGAAAATATATAGCTCTTCTGCCTGCTGAATTAAAATGCACTACATTAAATTGCACTACAAAGGAAAAACTAATTTCTTCAGAGGTGTCTTGCTATTCTGAGAATAACAGATTCAAAAGCTTGCCGCGCAATGTTTCCAGTTTGGTTACAAATATGAATTCTTTAGCGACAAGTTTTTGAATCTATTACTCACAGAATGATGTGACACCCCTGAAGATTTTTGATTCTTTTTAGCGCATTTCAATAGAAGCATGTCTTTAAAAGTTTTTATATTTATATTTATTCATATTTCTTGTGTAAAATATATTGAAATATATTTCAAAATTAGTTTATTGAATAAATATTCACAAAACGTAGATATTTTACTATCGCAGACTTTCTTGTAGAATTTTGGGAGGTATAATACCCCAACCATTCAAATTGAATTAGCTTTCAAACAATGGGAAATTAGTTCCAACTTTGAGAGGGTTATTACTTCTGATACAGTTTGATTTTCTCTAGTTTCTTTGGAAAAAGGGCTTTCAAATGAAAGACATTTCATTGACCATATATATGGTATTGCATTTTTGGAATAGATACCGCACTAATCTACACCGAATATTTTTCAACAAGAAGAATTGCTTGAAAATAGCCCACTTTGGTCTCTCCTTGAGTATATGGGTATCAATAAAATCCGAAGTATGTACCCGACTAACGAGTCTGGAGACCTATGCTGATATTGATGACAATATATCGGACTCCTCAAACCGTACATTATATCAAAAATTCAGGAGAATTACCCGATTTTTCCTCGAAATACAAGCTATTCATTGAAAAAAAAACACAATTTTTCTAAGAATCTTGGACTGTATCTTTTTACTCAACCTGTATACATGGAATTACTATACGACGTTCTCAACATTGAAGGATATATATATATATATATATATATATATATATATATATATATATATATATATATAGTTATGAAATGTTTAATGACTGTTGTTGATTTAGCCCCACGTTGGGCGCCAAATTGTTATGTTATAATGATTTGTACAAATAATTTGTTATCATAAAATGATGATTGCTAATAATTTCTGTTCGTAGTTGGGAACCAAATTGTAAAGAAATGTGATTTGTACAAATAATATATTGTTGATAATTTTTGTCCCTCTTGGTTCAAATTGATATGATATAGATAAGTATTTTCACCCTGTATAATATATTTCCTGTGTAATAATAATTGCTAGCTAACGTCACTGTTCTCTCGTCACGTTGCTGCCAATTGTTATCACTTTTCTTACCACAGCTAAACTCAGTTGGTACGCCTCTTGTCTCAGATAGCCAATTCAGGCAATTGAGCCACTACTTGATGTCAAATCTCAATCAATTCAATGTTTATAAATACGATTGTTGATCATTGTGGAAAACAAACAAGAAAGTATCAAAAAGCAATTATTTCCTTCATTCAGGAAAACTTAAATCAACCTGGCCTACGATAAATAACTTATTCTATGGTCAATCTACAAATTTTCATGGATAATCATGGGAAACAGTCATGGATAAATATACACAACCTCACTTTTACCTTGAAGATTTAAAATTTCTTTAGTAATTCAATATCAAAGTGAAATAAAGTTCTTCTGATGTGATATGAGTTATTAGTGAGGTTATTCAGTGCGTGATGTGCACTAGAAAAGTTTATACCTGACGTGGAACTGTCGCTGTTTCAATACACACCAAAAAATTGAATTCCCCCTCAATCCACTGCTCTCAGGAAACTCCAATACCAAAAAGGAATCATACAAATCCAGAAATAAGCTTTGGAATATTTGTTTGCTGCTTATATTTATGAAATTATTGAATTTATCTTTTCTTCCCAACAAAACGTGGCATTCTTTTTCAAATTATTTTCAATCTCCCCGTGGCTTTGTTTTCTATCACCTGGATACCATTTCTCCTGTTTCCATCTCATTTGAATTTTCAAATTCGCGCACTTTGTTGTCACATTTTCACTCTTTGGGGTTATTTGTCAAAACTTATTAACTAACATATTTTTCTTTTCTTACAAACTATGTACAATATTTAATGATAATTGTCTCTGACACCTTTCCGTTCTTATTTTCTCACAATTTCAAATCTTACATCTGACCATACTGTTTCCTGATTGGCTATTGTCATCAAGAAGTTTGTTGTTCTCCCATTGGCTATTTTTAGTAAGATACAATTTCATATACTGTATGTTTCAAGCTTATAATTTTGTTGATCTCATTTTATTCAGGATGATTTTGTAAATCTAGACTTTTTTGTTGTCTTTTAAACAATTATGGGTTATAATCATTATGACAGTGTATGAAATTGATTGTATTATAGTATTTGGATATTTTTATCTATTAATATTATACAAAGGCTTCATAAAAGAAATAGAATCTTAAAAATATGTGAAACCAATATCTCTTGAACTACTAACTAGTAAGTAATTATTATTTTTGTGGGATTTTTATTGAAACTATTTCTTTTTTCCTTTTAAAATAAATTTCTGGTCTTTCATAACATAACGATATATATATATATATATATATATATATATATATATATATATATATATATATATATATATATATATATATATATATATATATATATATATATGTCATGCTCTCCCCTATCCGAACTAAAAAACGAGAGGTTAACGTACCCCTATTTTCGAACCACCCTGTATGAAAAAAATAATGTCAATTAACTTCGATCCAGATTGAGGGAGTTCATCCAGGCTAGCTAAATTGAATCTTCAATGTTCATCAGAGAACACACACTGGTTGGTTCGAAATTAATCGAATTGGATTTTTTTCTGTTAACCCTTTATAGAGCACAGAAGGAAGAAGTATAATGGAAACGAGATCAACGTAACATTGTACATCATTGAGGCATGGTATTCCCAGAATAAATAGGCGTTTTGTCAATTATCGGAATTGTAAAAAAATCTGAGCAGAAAGCTTCACTTTTCATCTTTCGAAAACTAGTCGGTGGATTTTTTAGTGACCATAGACACTTTTGCCGAAAAAGTCAAAATCTGCAACATAACAAAAATTCAGGTAATTTAACCAAAAGCCATTTTTCATGAGGATTGTGCGGGGTCGTTTGGACAGGACCAAGTCTGTCGGGTCAGCTAGTATCCAATAAAAAATGCCTTTTCTGAGAGGTTTTCAGGTAGGAGGCTACGATACTTTCGGAAAGTTCGTAGACATTTTTCTTCAGTTACAGTATCAATGATGTGTATCAATCAATGCTGTGTATTTGTATATTCATTTGGTGGTGCTGTTATATTCCTATGTATTTCTATGTATTATTTTAATCAATCACATGATGTATTTATATATTTACTTTGTGGAACTGTTATATTTTTATGTATCTGTATGTACAGAATATTTGTAAACTACTTGTTGTCTGACGTATCCTATATCATTTTTTTTGTATGATCAAAAAGGATTCAATCAATTTATTTATTTATTTATTATTTAAACATGGATTTCACCTTAGGGTATTTGGCCCGCAATGTAGAACTACTATACTTCTTTGACCAAAAATTACCTTTAAAATTAGGACAATGTATTTTTTATTAATAATAATTACACTATTGTTTAATCAAAAATAATTACACCTACCACATCTAACAAGCAGGCCAACATAATATTTTCATTTATTGTTTTCTCCACGTTGAAACTCGTATTATTTTTGGTATCTTCCTGAATACTGCAAAATCGCCTCATCCATTTTATCGGTACTCTTTTAACCCTACGCTTAATTTGACAGAAAATCAACATAGAAAACAAATAATTCTGTTACTGTTAGCAACCGATTTAAAGATGACTAGATCAACAACTTACTTCGCCACGTTTGTGGGACAATTGGGAATTCAAAATTAGATGCCAGCGCCAGAGTGGCGAGAGTTCAAACTAGACATACGTACATTGTTTCTCTGTTTTCTCAGAGTAGTCTAGTCAACAAGTGCTTTTTGAACCAACTTTTTTCAGCAGTCTCCGAAAATTATGATCGAGGTGTCATTCGATTCGGAATGACATCTAGATGATTTTTGAAAAAAATGAAGTTTCGCTTGCAAAAATTGTAAAAGTTATTAACAATTAACTAAAAAAAAGGGGGGCTTTGGTTTTTTGCAAATATCTCAAAAACTAATAAAGATTTTTCAAATCTGTAGGAAGATTCAAAAAGAGGAGAAAATTTCCTGAGAAATGTTTTGATTCATGGAATTGTAGGATCGATTTTTATAATTTTCCCAGAGGGATGAAAATACGGCCGAAAACGGGTACTCTGGCTTGGGCAAGCCGCGCCCACTTTGGACACTTTAACAATAAAAATTATTTAAGCATACTAAATATGAAAATAAAAAACTGAAAAAATTCAGACACTAACTGAACAGATGAATAAACAATAATCCGCTTGGAAAAAAATGTTAATCACAATTTTTCAATTAGTTTTTCAATAGTTGATTAATCATTTTTTTCTGCTTGAACATGAACATTTCAAGTGTGATAATTGTTAAACTATAGATTTAAGATTTTTTTTCCTCTCTTGGAGCAATTCTTGGAAGGCTTCAGAATAGAACTCCGTCGGGAAAATTGAAAAAATTTCATTTTTCAGTTTTTTATTAATAATTTTCGTTGTTGCAAAATTAAATACTTGAATTAATCATTGAACAAAATGGTTTTTTTCAAATATTATTAACGATCCGTTTCCATGTTATCAGAAACTGCATAAAAATAGTTTTTAATTTTTTTTATCTCTAATTGTTTAAAAAATTGTTATAAACAAATGCGTTGTTTATAAGATAATTGATTTTTTTTTTATGGATTTCTAATCTTTGATACTTTGATTCTTAAAAGAAAAATTGTTCCATAAAAAAATTTTTTTTTTGCTTAAAAACGCATTTGTTAATTAACAATTATTTTCTCCAATTTCTAATTAATATTAAGGAACCATTTTTTCTTGAAAAATCATTATTTGTTTTTATTTTTGATATAAAAAAAAATCATTTTATTTAATTTTTCATTGTTTGTTATAAACAAATAAATTTTTACCTTATATTTTTTTTCTATTCCACTTCCTGTCACAAAAACAGACATGATTTTAATATTTTTTGATTTTTTTTATTATTATTAATTTTTAAATATAGGTTCTGTGTAACTTCGTCATTCTTACCTGGTTTTTCATCCTTAAAATTATAAATGTTAATAACTACTTATAAATAAATTTTGGTAAATGAAAAACAATGTAAAGATCATTCTTTCTTTCTAATACGCTTGGGCTAATGAACTCTGCAAAAAAAATTCTCCCCAAGTATTTTTCATCAACAACTAAACTTTTCAGCTAAATTTGTTCTTTATTTAATGGATAATTTTTTTTTTATGTTCCGGTTCCCACGAAAAGGGATATCCTGTGATGTTCAGAGAACATCGTGGGAACCAAGGGAAAGAAGGTAGGAGTTGGTGTTCTTCTTAAATTTCTGGAGGTTGTATGCCTCGCGGAACACCTCCCTAGGCAATGAGTTCCAAAGCCTCGCTGTTCGTTGGATGAACGAGTCTTTGGAAAGTGATGTTCTGCAGGTCTCCAAAGTGACCACGAAGGGGTGTGATGACTGAACTTGACGGGTTAATCTCGAAGAGACTTCCAAAGCAGGAACGATTGTTGATATTTCAGAAGAGCATCGCCCATGAAAATATCTATAAAATAGAGACAAATCGCCAGTTTTTCTACGGTGTTCCAGACAAGTGAGCGAGTTTGTAAGCGAGGCATCACCGACGAGACGAATTGCCCTTTTTTGGACAGAATCCAATAGCCTCAGGATATGTTTAGGTGCCGCGCTCCAAATATGGGAACAGTTTTCCAGGACAGGTAGGATCTGTGCCTTATAGATAATAAGCAGCTGAGTGAGGGTGAAATAGCTCTTGGCACGAAACAAAAAACCAAGTTTTTGGGATGCACTTTTGGCAATGGACCTCACGTGATTTTCCCAGGAAAGGTTATTGCTGATAGTAATACCAAGCATCGATATGGATGACTTCAGTGGTATGGTTACTCCTGACAAAGTTATGTTAGGCACAGTGAGATCGGCTTTTCTAGAGAAAATACATGCTTGTGTTTTGTTTGCATTGAATTCTACCAAGTTATTAGATCCCCACTCGAGAATTGTTGCTAAGCCCATATTTATATTATTAACATTTCTTCCTCGTTCATTTCTGGTTTCACGGGCTGATATAGGGGCCCTGGAAGAGAAAGCGGTATGGAGGGTACTATCATCGGCAAAGCTGTGTACTGGACATGAAGTTGCTTCCAACAGGTCGTTGATGTGAAGTAGAAATAGTGTTGGTGCGAGAATAGATCCTTGCGGAACACCAGCATTTATGAGTAGAGTGTCAGATGAAACTCCATCGACCACTACATGAAGAGACCTGTTTGAGAGAAAACTAGCAAGCAGAGAACACAGCTGAGGGGGCAAGCCATAAGACGGAAGCTCGGCGAGGAGTCCCTGGTGCCAAACTCGATCGAACGCCTTGGAGATATCTAATGCCACAGCTAAAGTTTCTCCATACTTTTCAATAGATAGCTGCCATATATGTGAGACGTAAGCGAGCAGGTCACCGGTTGATCTCTGATGGCGGAAGCCATATTGCCTATCGTTGACAATTCCTGAGTCTTCCAGATATTTCATGAGCTCGATGTTGATGGCTTTTTCCATGACCTTTGAAATAATAGATAGCAGTGCGATAGGTCTGTAGTTGCTAGTTAGGGCCTTTTTGCCTTTTTTAGGGACTGGCTGTACTCTTGCAATTTTCCAATTGGACGGAAATACCCCCAAATTGTAAGAGTGGTTGAACAACTTGCAAAGAACAGGTGTTAGTTCGGGGGCACATTTCTTGAGAACAATCGGCGGGATTCCGTCAGATCCACAGGCTTTGTTGGTGTTGAGACCCAGCAAAATCTTTCTGATAGTACGTTGGCGAAAGGTGATCTCGGGCATGTGACTGTCAATAGGTGTAATGTTCGGGGGTTGTTTTCCCGATGAATCCAGAGTGGAATTTCCAGCAAATAGGTGCGCAAAGATATTGGCTTTTTCCTGGGCAGTCGTTGCTAGTGTTCCATCTTCTTTGGTTAGAGGAGGAAATGAGCTGGAAGTGAAGTTTCTCCCCACAGCTTTGGCGAAAGACCAAAATGAACGGGATCCGTTAGGACATTCAGCAAGTTTTGATCTTATTTTGGCATTGTGGGCATCTTTTGAGCATTCTATTGTCTCTTTGCATATGCCTCTAGCCTCGACATAAATAAGTCTTGAGTATTTTCATCGTATTTCGATTAGTTTATAAATTATAATAATTTTAAGGATGAAAAACCAGGTAAGAATGACGAAGAGACAGAGAACTTATATTAAAAAATTAAAAAAATAATAATAAACAAAATAAAAAAATAAAAAATCATGTCTGTTTTTGTGACAGAAAGTAGAATAGAAAAAAAATATGAGGTAAAAATTCATTTGTTTATAACAAATTGTTTATTGCATAAACAATGAAAAATTAAATAAAATGATTTTTTTTATATCAAAAAGAAAAACAAATAATGATTTTTGAAGAAAAAATGGTTCCTTTCGAGCGGATTATTGTTCATTCATCTGTTCAGTTAGTGTCTGAATTTTTTCAATTTTTTATTTTCATATTTAGTATGCTTAAATAATTTTTATTGTTAAAGTGTCCAAAGTGGGCGCGGTTTGCCCAAGCCAGAGTACCCGTTTACGGCCGTATTTTCATTCCTCTGGGAAAATTATAAATATCAATCCTACAATTCCGAGAATCAAAACTTTCTTAGGAAATTTCCTCCTCTTTTCGAATATTTTTTCAGATTTGAAAAAACTTCATTAGTTTTTGAGATATTTGCAAAAAACCAAAGCCCCCTTTTTTTCAGCTAATTGTTAATAACTTTCACAATTTTTGCAAGCGGAACTTCATTTTTTTCAAAAATCATCTAGATGTCATTCCGAATCGAATGACACCTCGATCATAATTTTCGGAGACTGCTGAAAAAAGTTGGTCCAAAAAGCACTTGTTTACTAGACTAGAGGTTATATACTTGTGTTTGGAGTTTTTCTTAAAATATTTCCATTTGGTATTATTTTCCAGTTTTTTTGGGTAGTGTTATTCATTTCAAGACTCTAGTGAAGTGGTGTATTCAAATCTTTTTTTTTTTTTTAATTTTTTAGACAATATAATTTGCGAAAACTCACTTTGAAGGAGACAAATTATGTTCTAATAACAGTTTTTTTTTATCTCATCTGAAACAAAGTAGATGGTTGAAAATGTGTCCTAATTACCTAGATATACATATATAGTCACTCTTTTTCCATACTGTATGAATAATCTTCGGTATGTTGAATAATATCTGTTTTTTCTTTTCTTAATTATCTTTTTTTTCTTCTCAACTCTCTTTAAAGATTCTCTTCATCACTTTTTTTCTTGGCCACACACGACATTCCAAATAGTTTTCACGGTGCTTTCTTTGTACTCCTCACCGTTACTTTTCTTCATGTTATAAGCTCAGTCCTTCGCAATTTCGCATACTGGCGTTTCTCGTTCCAATTTATACCCTCTTGTTGCACAAAATCCATGAACCGATTCCAGACAAACTTCTTGTTTTTCTTTGTATTCGCTGGAGTCGTTGTTTCGATTTGCGTGTCGATTTCAGCTTCTTTGAAAGTCCCGAAACGGTTCCTTTTTAACCGACGAAACCAAAAAGGAGGAGGTTCTCTAGTCGACCCGTATATTTTTTAACCGACGAAACCAAAAAGGAGGAGGTTCTCTATTCGACGCGTATATTTTTTTTTATGTATGATCACGCACAACTTTTCACAGAGCGGTTCGATTCCGATGATTCTTTCTTCATTGGATAAGATGTACTTTTGAGTTGGTCCCATTCCAATTTGAACAACGAAATCCATCCCTAAGGGTAGCAAAATGGAGAATATTGATTGTTCACCCTCTGAATTTTGGTCCGTTAACCAATTCTAGGAGGCATAACTTTGTAGTGGGTTTTCCGATTTGGATGATTATTTTTTTATTAGATAGAATATACCTCATAGTTGATCATATTCCAATTTGGAATGAAATGATTTCTCTTTATGGGTAGAAAAATAGGTGATGATTCATTTTTCACTTGTGAACTTTGGCACATATATGTAGTTGACATTGACAGACCCTCCTACATCCGTCAAGATATTATAAAGGATGAAATAACAACCAGAACTTTCAAAATTAATTTATATTATATAACAATAAATAGTTAAAATAGAAAATAATATTATTTAATAGTTAATAGTTGAAGTAAGCTAGGTAAGTAAGTATTTTGGAAGTAATCAAAAATTAAGTAGGTAGTAATTAGTAGATTTCAGCAACAGAAAATTGAAAAATAAAAACTCTTTAACAAAAAATTAAACCGACGAAAAACTCAACTGAAAAGCAAAAAATAAAATAAACCTTCTTAGTCTAAATGATAATTGAGCTCCTAAACTAATGTGAATAGCTGATTTTGAGTCGGCGCCAAACAAACTAGCAATTGAATTAGGAAAAGAGTTAAATGATGGCAGCGAGATGCACGGCTGCGTTTTGATTACTTTTTTCAAAGTAATATAATGATCTTCGATAATTGTTTGTTTGGCGCCGACTCAAAATCAGTTACTCACCTTAGTTTAGGAGCTCAATTATCATTTAGACAAAGCAGATTTATTTTATTTTCTGCTTTTCAGTTGATTTTTTCGTCGGTTTGATTTTTTGTTAAAAAGTTTTTATAGACGTTAACACTGACTAAATTATAGTATCTGTTTACTTCAGGTACGCGTTGCTATGGTCGTAAGCCTCTCTGTTACTCCCATGGCAATCACGAATCATACACTGCCGATTTTCAAATCGCGTCACTGCAGTTGAATTGTCACCCAGCGCGCTGAATTACAGCGATAATCCACATAGTAGTTGGATTACCGCTGTAATTCAGCGATAATTCCACAACTCTTATGGACATTCTAACATATGAGTAACATTTTCAGTATAAAACAGCGCGAAGACATTCATCACTATAAAACTGATCCGATTGGTTCGGTCTGAAATTACGGCCCTTTGATTGGTTCAAAAATAATAAGTTAAATAGTCAGCGAAAAACTTATCCTGTTTCATCTGTGATGTGGTAATTCCGCACTAGTAAGGCTTGCATTGGAGTGCATTCTTTATTGATTGCAAATCCCGCAATTTTTTTCTCCGTCGAATATGATGTACCTACATGTCGTAATTGCATCCATTGCATCGAGTAGAATAAGAGAGAACTCTTGACCTCTTTTCATTTCATATGGTTGTGATTCCCATGGAAAAGTCGTCTTACTCGGTTACTTTTCCAAATTGAATAAGCGAATTGCCATTGCTCTCTTCTATAATTTCAATGATCAAAGGTAATCAACAAGTGCTCTTTGCCCTTTTGGAGTACGGAACACTCACCTGTTCATGGATAAGTCTAGAATTCACGAACCTATTTCATGTATATTTAACCTGAACATTATTGGGATCGCATTGATTCGCAAACTGATTTGCTCAAAGCTAATATACTTCTGGCGAGGCAGTGGTGTATTTAAATCTTGAGACAATATCATTTGCGAAAACTCACTCTGAAGGAGACAAAGTTTGTTCTAATTTGCTTGCAAAAAAAAACTTTTTCGAAGTTTCTGGACAGCTAAGTGGAGTCATTGAGCTTTATTGTTATGAATTATTTTGAAGAAATGTTACACATTATTAACCGACTAAACCAAAAAGGAGGAGGTTCTCTATTCGACGCGTGTATTTTTTTATCATATTTTTTATGTATGATCACGCATAACTTTTTACTGAGGCGTCCGATTCCGATAATCCTCTTTTCAGTGGATAGGGTGTACTTCGAAGTTGGTCCCATTCGAATGTGAAAGATGAAATCCACCCTAAAGGGCAGCAAAATGAAGGATATTGATCACTCACCCTCTGATTTCTGGTCCGTTAACCGATTCTATCAGGCATAACTTTGTACTGGGATCTTCGATTTGGATGATTCTTCCTTTATCTGATAGGGTATACCTCATAGTTGATCATATTTGAATTTAGAATGGAATTATCCACCCTTACGTGTAGAAAAATAAGGGATGATTGATTTTTCACTTGTGAACATTGGCACACTTATGTAGTTGACAATGACAGATCGCTAGTGTCATTATCACCATCATTATATTCTATGAGAGGATGGAATTATATACGGAGTAATGAAATAAACTAACCAGAACAACAAAAATAATTTATATTACAACAAATAGTAAAAGTAGATAATCATATTATTTAACTGGTAATAGTTGAAGTAATGTGGGTAAGTAAGTATTCTGGAAGAAATAAAAAAACAAGCAGTTAGTAATTAGTAGATTTCGGCCACCAAAAAATTTAAAAATAAAAACTTTTCAACAAAAAATTAGACCGACCAAATACGGAACTGAAAAGTAAAAAATAAAATGAACCTTCTTAGTCTCAATTACTAAGCTCCTAAACTAATGTAAGTAACTAATTTTGAGTCGGCGCCAAACGAACAATCAACGAAGATCATTAAATTACTTCAAAAAAATTATCAGAATGTCACCGCACAACTCGATGCCATCATTTTACGCCTTACCTAATTCATTTGCTTGTTTGGTTGGCGCCGACTCAAAATTAGTTAATTTCATTAGCTTAGGAGCTTAGTTATTGAGACTAAGAAAGTTTATTTTATTCTTCACTTTTCAGTTCCGTATTTCGTCGGTACAATTTTTTGTTAAAAAGTTTTTATTTGTGAATGTTCGAATTGGAAATAAAACTAACAAAAATAGTTTTTTTATTTCATCCAAAACAAACAAGATGGTATGGAAATGTGTCCTCATCACCTAGAGATACATATATAGTCACTCTTTTTCCATACTGTATGAATAATCTTCGTTATGTTGAATAATATCTGTCTTTTCTCTTCTTAATTCTCTTTTTATTTCACCCTTCTTGAAGGTTCTCTTTTTCACTTTTTTCCTTGGCTCCACACGATACAGAAACATTTTGGGATGGAACTGTATTTTTCTTCAAGATCCCAAGAGCCCGTCGTCTGTCTATAGACTCACTCAATCCTAGATTAATCTGCACTAGTATGTTACATTGATTTTCTGACGAAGAATGATAAAAACTCATTCCAGTACAACGGGATCGTTTTGCCCAAGAGTCACATTGAGGTATAGTCCATCCAATATCAATTGCAGAAGCTGTTTCTATAGGGAGCAAATAAAAACTCACTTCGCTAACACGAGCGTATATGCGAAGAAACGGAACGAAAAATAATCCGTACTACTTGTATACAGTTTCCGTCGGCACAAAGAGCCCGCTGGTCAACGTGGACCTGAGTGACGGCTGTCTATTTTACAACCGATTCGTCTGGGCCAATCAAGTCGGGACATCAATGCTAGCAGGTGTGTCTATAAGATGGGAGGTCATAAATCACGCGTTATATTTGTGTTTTAATAGCTCTGAAAGATTAAAAACCAGTAGCGTCTGTGGTCTTGGTGTGTGCCGATCGAAATACGTTTTAGGATATAATAATAACCTACATCAAACATTGAAAGAAATTATTTTTCTTTCTTAATGTATTTGTATAAATAAAAACTTGTCTTTAATATTTTTTCATTTTTCATGATTTATGAAGTATTTTTAAAATCTTAAAATATCTAAATGAAATTAGTTATCTCCGTCACTGCTGCTCACCGGATTTCGCCGCAAGACTTTTTTATGCTTCTGCAATTGATATTGGGAAAACTATACACAACAATAATGATTTGAACTAGAATCATTTTTTCACTCGAAGACGTACAATAGTCAACAGAATATTCACCAGGTAAACCAGAATTTCATTGAAGCCAACAATCACAAGAGATCCGACAAGTTTTAAGTGTACAGCAGCTAAAATCATATAAACATTGATGTTTCAAAAAGTAAACAATGTGTCCTTATCACCTAGATATACATATATAGTCACTCTTTTTCCATACTGTATGAATAATTTTCGGTATGTTGAATAATATCCCTTTGTTCTCTTCTTAACTCTCTCTTCTCTCAACTCTCTTTTCTTCCTTTTTAACTTTTTTTCTTGGCCACAGACGATATTGGAAGATTTTGGAAAGAGCCCATCGTCTGTCTATAGACTCGCTCAATCCTGGATTAGTCTGCACCAGAACGTTACGTTCAATTTCTCACGGAAAATGATGAAAACTTATTCCAGTACAACGGTATCATTTTGCCAAGAGTCACACATTGAGGTACACAACAATAATGATTTGAACTTGAATCACTAATTTTTTCAGTCGAGGACGTACAATAGTCAACCAAATAAACAAGAATTTCATTATATGTCAACAATCACAACAGATTCGACAAGCTTCAGGTATACAATGACTAAAATCATACAAACATTAAAGTTTCAAAAAGTAAACAATGTACTCATGTATAGTTTCAAAAATCGACACCATAGGGAGTATCCGTTATTTTGAATTCCCAATACCGACACCTTTTTAATTAAAAGCGACATTTTTTTTTACAATTAAAATGATACAGTTTGAAATAAAACATTGTACGAGGAAGGCGAGGGAGGGGATGGAAGTCTGAAAGTAGGTGATAATTGAATCGAGAGTATTGAATGAATGTGGTTTTTTGCGGAGGAACAACGTTTCTTGACATTTTTTTTTATGAAGAAGAAAAACACGAAGTCGTCTCCACAATATATTATATTGTGGAGACGACTTCGTGTTTTTCTTCTTCATAAAATTATACCACTCCACTTCGAGATACAATGGACTTCTACCACAGGTTGTTTCTTGACATGTTTTTTTGAGAGATTCCATTACATTCATACAAATGAACATACATGCATACAGGTCTAGCTAATAAAAGCGTGTTAGCAATTAATAATGATTGTTATATTCCAATTTTTGAAGATGCCAATAAACTTACTTACGTTCCCGAAATATTGACCACTATTTGTGTATATCGAAGACATAAAACTGTTTGGATAATTCTGTGTGCATATTTTTGAAACGTGTCTCCTCATCTGAATCAATCAGATATAAAACATATTGAACATTTAGAAGCCCTTGTTGGTACTAATGAATTCGTGGGGTGAACTGATTAAACATTCAACATGCGCGTAAATCGAACTAAAATTCCAGTTTCCTTGAACGGCCGTCTCGATGTTTTCCAAATGCAATTCAATCAACAGCCCTCAGTCATTCTTCGAATTGTTATTGGAATATGCTATTGAAGCAGATTTTTTCGGATGATTTCAGATTCGTGATATACCGTTGAACCAGTGAAGCGTTAATCGCAGTAGCATTTCAATTATTCATTCGCGTTGTTCCATTCCGATCATTCATATGAACTTGCGGATACTGTTCCGATGGCGGTTCCAATTCGGGATTAATCGAATTGGGAATATGCCTATCGATTTTGTTTCGGTGTAATGAAAATGAACGATTTCAGAGAAAAATGACTGAAGTGATATCAATAATATGACTTTTTGGATGCCAGACATCCAAAAACTCTGTACTTTGCACTCGTACAATCCCAACTCACGTATGGTATAATAGGATGGGGAGAAGTGACTGCCACCTGAAAAATCTACTTGTCATACAGAAATGGATTCTGAGAATTATGTTAAACAAAGGTAAAACTTACTCTAGCGAGAGTGTATACAGGGTGTTTCATAATTGAATGCTGATCCTAAAGGGCGATAATTCTTGGATGATCTTAGGAAAAATTCGTCATATGAACATAGGTCCATAACCGCTCTATTTCTGAGATACAGGATGTTGAAATTTAACAAAAAAATCAGTTCTTCCCCAATATCTCTGAAACGGCTTTGTTTTTCTATCCATTTTGGTACATGCAAAGTACGCATAAAAATACATTTTTTCCACGATAAAGGATTTCTTCATTTTCATCAGTGGCGTCCCTGTTAACATGTCCTGTCATATTATTGAGCAAAATGATGATACGTCACTGTCTTCTTCCCAAATAAATATTATTTTTGTAATTGTTCTCTATCTTCTCATAAAAATGGTCTCCTGCCTTTTTTTCGTCCAGCGGACGGTTTTCGATTTAGAAAATGAAATACATTCATTTGCTTGTCCCCATTCGATTTTTTCTTTCAGACTTAATTTCACAATTGTGGTAACCAAAGGATCTAGGCAAGATTTTTATAATTTTTTGGTAACTGTTATTTACTTTTTGTAATGAGTACGCATGAAAATACATTTTTTATTTTTAAAAACATAACTATTATGAACAAAAAATACCAAAATCAAATTAACTGTCCAAAATGTCCGCCTCCTGCAAGTATGCACGCTTCAGCCGTCCTTGTCATTGACTCGCGTATTCTTTGGAAAGTTCCTGGAGTATTCCTAATGGCTTCACAGGAAACTATCACGCGGTTTCGCAATTCTTCCTCAGTTAGAATTGGTTGACTGTACACCAAAGACTTAAGATGTCCACAAAGAAAATAATCAAGATTGTTTGGGTCTGGGGATCTAGCTGGCCATGTCTGTGTTTCCCCACGACCTATCCAGTGATTATGAAAGTTTTGATTTAAATAATAGCGTACCAGAGCACTAAAATGAGCAGGTGCACCATCGTGCATAAACCACATGCGATTTCGCATTGAAATGGGAACATCTTCCAACAGAATTGTCAAATTATCTTCAAGAAATCGGCGATAATTATGTCCATTCAATCTGCGTGGTGAAAAAAAGTCCAATTAGGTGATCTCTAATAATTCCAGCCCAGACATTTAATGAGAATTGCTCCTGGTGATGAGATTCCACGATTGCATGCGGATTTTCCTCGGCCCACAAATAATTATCATGAAAATTTCTGATCCTGTTTTTAGTTAAACTGGCTACGTCCATGAATAAGATTTCCCTGTCAAATAAAAGATTTTTGGTAACTTTTTGGAGAAACCATTGGCAGAAATTCACTCGTAATGAAAAGTCTCCGAGGAAGTAGAGCCTGAACCCGTTGAATGTGATAGGGATATAATAAATAATCATGAAGAATCCTCCATACTAAAACATTGGTGATATTCAAATTATTGGCAACTTGCCTCGTACTTATTTCAGGATTTTCGTCAACTGAATTTAAAACAGCTACCTCAATTGCTGGAGTTCTTGCAATCCGATGTGCTCTTTTCAAGTGATGATTTGGCTCAAAACTTCCTGTTTCACATAACCTTCTGTGGATGCTTGAAATCGTTCGAGCATCAGGAACCATTCTATTTGGGAAGCGCTCTTGATACAGTCGCCTGGCTTCATATAAGTTCCCGTCAGCAAGCCCATACAAGTAATGCATGTCTGCTGATTCGGTATTTGTGAAATTTACCTTTTTTTTTCTAATTAACAAGTTTTTATAACGTAAATAATATCACGTATCTAGCTGAAAAAGTGTCAATATTGTTCATGTTGAAAACAACGAAATGTGTTCTCAGCATACTAGATGTTTCTAGCCCACAAGATAATCCTACTACTTTTCAACGGCTGCTTTCACATAGGGACAAGCAAATTAATGCATTTTATTCTCTAACTCAAGAACCGTTCGCCGGACGAAAAAAAGGCAAGAGACCATTTTTATGAGAAGATACGAGGACAATTACAAAAATAATATTAATTTGGAAAAAGGACAGTGGGGTATCATTATTTTGATCAAAAATATGGCAGGGCCGCCACTGATGAAAATCAAGAAATCCCTTATCATGGAAAAAAATTATTTTCATGCGTACTTTGCAAGTACCAAAATTCAAAAAAAAAGCCAAAGCGGTTTCAGAGATATTGGAGAAGAACTGATTTTTTTGTTAAATTTCAACATTCTGTATCTCAGAAATGAAGTGGTCATCCAAAAATTATCGCCCTTCAGGATCAGCATTCAATTATGAAACACCCTGAATAAAGAAGCATCTGTTTTTGACTTGAGACAACTGTTTTGCATGAGTACTCTGAACGACACAAAAAAATGCAACTAGAACAAGTCACTCATTACCTAGAAACAAAAAATAAAGAAAACCTCCTGAATGCTCCTCGTTGTGCAAAAACCAACAGACAAAAAAACGCATCGTATCTCGGACCACGACTCTTTCAGACTCCACCCCAAAAAATAAAGAACATTGGAAATATCGGATAATTCAAAAAGAAATTTCAAAAATGGATTTCGAACAATGGAAGACTGTTTTTTTAAGACTTTGTTAATCAAAATGTTCACAACTAGACACTAATAATAATTGTTTCTGAGGAATAGAAATCTGGTAATAGTTTTTTCAAATGTTTTATTTTATCGGATTTTTTGTATTAAATTATATTAGATCAATTATAATTTTTGGGATTCAACAACATCGAATCATCACAAACAAGCGGTAAACCTCTTACTGCTTCAGTGATTGAACTGTTTATTGATTGAACTTCATTCACATGTCATGTATTTTTTATGTATGAAATAAAATTGACAATAAACATTATTATTATTACTTTTATTATTCACTAAAATGAGTATTTGATAAAACGTTAGATGCAATCCCTTCAGAAAATCACTGAAAATATTTTCTCCCGGTTGCGCCACTGCTCCGAGTGCGTTACATTTGTAGTAATGGATTTTCCCGCACATGAAGCAAGTTTTTTATAAATCTGGAATAATTTTGTTCTGTTTCCGATGAAAATTCCCTGTGCGGTTTTCCATCACGATCGATGTTTGATATCACGGAAATGTTTATTATGTGGAAGACTGTTACCGCTACACAGTTATCAGGAGGTATACACTCTATTTGTATAACGAATTTGTGGTTACGCGGTTAGCGGTTGTGTTGTGAATGAGTTAATTTAATTATTATCGATTAACTGTCCCCGACAAAATCGTATATGGCATTGTTTTGGTTCATTTATAATGTACATCTCCATTGGGACGTTTTTGGTCGGATTAAAATTTATGTCGGAATGGATAGAAACTATTTTCACTATATGTATATGAACACAAGTGAACGTTTCGAAATGCCCGGAGCTCTATTTTCTCTGGTGGTAGAAATTAACTGGATGGTTGTGATTTCTAATAGATGATATGGATTTCCATCGATTGAAGAATATTGGATGGTCTAAATATAACCCTTTCTCTTTCGTTCTGATTCGTTAATAGGCCTCTCGGTCTCACTCCTTCAAATTTTTTTCTATGGGGGTACCTTAAGGTGAAAGTGTATGCTCGAAGACCATCGATGAATTAGAAAGTGTTATAGGAAGTGTTGGGCAAGTACACCGAAATCTTTTTTTAATATAATAAAGAATTTTAAATTTTTAACAAGCTTTTAGATAGTTTCACTTGTTAGTTCGTTTGTTAGTTTGGGTCAAATGTTGCAAGTGAATTTTGACCGACTTCTAGTCGTCCGATTAATTTGAAATTTGGCAGGTGTTCATAATTCCGGTGACAATGCATTATAGAATTAGAATTTGTTAGAGAAAAAAAAAATGGCGGCTCCAAGATGGTGGACCAGATTTGTAATTATGGTCCGATTTGATTCAAAATTGTTATGTGGGGGTTTTCGGGGTCGAAGATTATGAATTTTGTATCAAAATTAATAAATCCGGAATGGCGGCTCCAAGATGATGGACGAGTTTTGTGATTATGGTCCAATTCGATTCAAAATTGGCATGCATGGGTTTTCGGGGTCGGAGATTATGAATTTTTTGTCGAAATCTATAAATTCGGAATGGCGGCCCCAAGTTGGAGGACGAGTTATTTTATGATTGCCCGATTCTATAGACCAGGGCTGAAGCCTTTGAAAATGGTAAAAAATGAAAAAAAATAATGGTAGGATGAAACCCATTGGAAAAGGAAGAGAATATAACAAAAATTGAAAGAAAAATTATTTACGTTTTTAAGGGTAAAAAACGGTTTATCTCGATTTCCGGCAGAACTACAAGTCAGATGGAAAAAAGTTGTAAGTAATAAAAAGATCTACAACTTTTGTATTCAAACTTCTTTCACATAACCTCAAAATGTATGTGAAAAATTCAAATAACCAAGTTTTTGGTTTTTTATTTTTATCTTCTACAGAATTGATTTTTTTTCCACACCGTAATTTTTTTGATTTGAAGTATTGATTTTTCCACCTCAATATCGAAAAAGCACCCTATTTTCAATCGAAAATTCTCCCGTCAAAATATCAGCTTTTTCAAAAAAGTCGGTGGGCTTTTTGTTCGTTGAAATCTCTACTTTCTGATGGTATAAAAAAAAAGTACATTACTATGGCAGAAAATTCAAAGAAACGAAAAAAACCCGAATCCGAATTTAATAAGACATCTACAATATTTTATGCCAATTTATTGCTATTTTAAAATAACCTATATACCTGTGTGACCTACGGAAAATTTTAGCCCATCAGAAGGTATTTCATAGAGAAGTGGGGAAGGAGATAGGAGGGTCTGGGCCTTACTACCTGTTATTTCTTTGCATTTTCTGAGAACATTTACCGTAGAAATGTATATTTTTTTCACACCATCAGAAAGTAGAGATTTCAACAAACAAAGAGCCCACCGACTTTTTAAAAAAAACTGATATTTTGACGGAAGAATTTCTGATTGAAAATTAGGGTGCTTTTTAGATATTAAGTCAAAATAAATATTTTAAATCAAAAAAATTACAGTGTGTTTGGGACATAAAAAGGTAAGTTTTCACTGAATTTCGTGAATTTTTTTTTTGTTAAAGATAAAAATAAAAAACCAAAAACTTGGTTATTTGTATTTGTCACATACATTTTGAGATTATGTAACCAAAGTGGAAATACCAAAAATGTAGATCTTTTCATTACCTACAACTTTGCCATTCAACTTTTTTCCATAGGACTTGTAGTTTTGCCGGAAATCGGGATAAACTGTTTTTCACCCTTAAAAACTCACCCCCTTCCACTTTCCGATCTCAGATCGCCCGTATTTTTCCTTTCATTTTTGTTATATACTCTTCCTTTTCCAATGGGTTTCATCCTACTATCATTATTTTTTTGTTTCAAAAATTATCGACCCTGGTCTACTAGTCGTTCAATTAATTTGAAATTTGGCAGGTGTTCATAACTCCGGTGACAACGCATTGTGGAATATTTCTTAGAGAAAAAAAATATGGCGACTACAAGATGGTAGACAAGATTTGTAATTAGGGTCCGATTTGATTCAAAATTGGTATGCGGCTGTTTTCCCGGTCGGAAATTTCGAATCTTTTGTCAGAATTTATAAATTTAAGTTGGAGGACGAGTTTTCTAATTATGGTCATATTTTATTCAAAATTGGTATGTGGGGGTTTTCACGGTCGGAGATTATGAATTTTTTGTCAAAATCTGTACATTCAAGTTGGCGGACGGGTTTTGTGATTTTGGTCAGATCATATTCAAAATTGGTGTGTGGGAGTTTTTGGGGTCGAATATCATGATTTCTTCCAGCTCAAGACATATAGGAAAGAGACCTTGTGATAACGATGCTCTATTAGAAATGAATAGATTAAGGCGAACTAACTAAAAAGCAAAACATAAAATAACTAATAAAAACTTTTTTAAAGACAAGCCGCGTACTGAAACGTATTTTTCTTTCCAGTTTTGGAAAATACTGCCGAGTGGGATGGCGACGATTAGAGAATCTCTGAGTATAAATTCGAGGTGCATCAATTGCATTATTTTTTGCTCCTCCGTGAATTAGCAACATGTCAGTTTTCTCGTTTCTAGTATAATTTTCCATACGCAACAAATGAATTTTCAAAAGTGAGAGCATATTCGTTAGCCTATTTGTTTGGGTAGTCCTAGCAACAGCTTCAATTGATTGTCACGGATAACTAGAATAACAGGACTTAGTGCATAAGTATACCAAATACGTATTATTTGTTATTAGGTATGGTCGCTTCTTGAAGTTATTCAGAAAAATAGTGATAAAAACTTTTTAAGAAAAAATTAAACCGACGAAAAAATCAACTGAAAAGCAAAAAATAAAATGAACCTTCTTCGTATAAATGATAATTGAGCTCCTTAACTAATGTAAGTAACTGATTTTGAGTCGGCGCCAAACAATTATCGAAGATCATTATCTATGAAAGAAGTCATCAAAACGCAGCCGTGCATCTTGCTGCCATCATTTTACGCTTCACCTAATTCAATTGCTAGTTTGTTTGGCGCCGACTCAAAATCAGTTACTTACATTAGTTTAGGAGCTCAATTATCATTTAGACTGAAGTTTATTTTATTTTTTGCTTTTCAGTTGATTTTTTCGTCGGTTTAATTTTTTGTTAAAAAGTTTTTATTCTTCAATTTTTTGTGGCTAAAATCTACCAATTACTACCTACTTGTTTTTTCATTACTTCCAAAATACTTACTTACCCACCTTACTTCAACTATTACCAGTTAAATAATATGATTATCAACTTTTACTATTTGTTGTAATATGAATTATTTCCGTTGTTCTGGTTGGTTTATTTCATTACTTTGTATATCATTCCATCCTCTCATAAAATATACTGATTTTGACGGAACAAGAATAATGTCAGTAGCGATCTGTCATTGTCAACTACGTATGTGTTTACCAATGTTCACTAGTGAAAAATCAATTATCCCCTATTTCTCCACCAGTAAGGGTGGCTAATTCCTTCCGAAATCCAAATATAAGGTATACCCTATCTACTAAAAAAAGAATCATCCAAATCGAAGAACCCAGTACAAAGCTATGCCTGATAGAATTGGTTAACCTTTAGGGGTAGATTTCATCTTTTAAATTCAAATGGGACCAAATTCGAAGTACACCCTATCCACTGAAAGGAGAATTATCGGAATCGGACGCCTCAGTAAAAAGTTATGCGTGATCATACATAAAAAAATTATGGAAAAACATAAAATATACGGGTCGAATAGAGAACCTCCTCCTTTTTGGTTTCGTCGGTTGAAAATAAAGTGGAAGTGTGTGGTATCAAAGTAATCGTAAGAAAATGATCTGCCACAAAAAGCCGACGAGCTTACTTTATTCGTCAGATATTGACAAGTGAGGTGTTGTTGGACTAAGAATGTCATTCTCGATCGAAATAAGTAAAAATATATAGGATGTCCCATTTAAAAATCGAAAGTTGTGGTAATTTCCGGTCAAATCGGAAGTATGGCAAAGCAAGTAAATATGTCGAAAAATGTTAATTAAACTATAATACAAATTTCATTTTTTTATCTTCAATAAAAAAACGTTTTCTGGGTGAGCCACCTTAGAGAATCACCCGGTATAAGTGGAATCAAGAGCTGTTCTGGAAACAACAATAATAATCATGGCAATCACAATCATGAGTTTTTCAAACATTAAGAGATACAATATTTCAACAGATGTGCCTGAAAACTCAATACCAAATTGTAGGAGACTGAAAGTTATATGTGTTCAGACCAGTTCAGATTACTATCAATAGTATGACCTATGAACTTCGAAGTATTGGAGATATTGAAGACAGCGTCTTCTCCACTCATAACCAAGTAGTGGTCGATGGAGTTTCATCTGACACTCTACTCATAAATGCTGATGTTCCGCAAGGATCTATTCTCGCACCAACACTATTTCTACTTCACATCAACGACCTGTTGAAAGCAACTTCATGTCCAGTACACAGCTTTGCCGATGATAGTACCCTCCATACCGCTTTCTCTTCCAGGGCCCCTATATCAGCCCGTGAAACCAGAAATGAACGAGGAAGAAATGTTAATAATATAAATATGGACTTAGCAACAATTCTCGAGTGGGGATCTAATAACTTGGTAGAATTCAATGCAAACAAAACACAAGCATGTCTTTTCTCTAGAAAAGCCGATCTCACTGTGCCTAACATAACTTTGTCAGGAGTAACCATACCACTGAAGTCATCCATATCGATGCTTGGTATTACTATCAGCAATAACCTTTCCTGGGAAAATCACGTGAGGTCCATTGCCAAAAGTGCATCCCAAAAACTTGGTTTTTTGTTTCGTGCCAAGAGCTATTTCACCCCCACTCAGCTGCTTATGATCTATAAGGCACAGATCCGACCTGTCCTGGAATACTGTTCCCATATTTGGAGCGCGCGGCACCTGAACATATCCTGAGGCTATTGGATTCTGTCCAAAAAAGGGTAATTCGTCTCGTCGGTGATGCCTCGCTTACAAACTCGCTCACTTGTCTGGAACACCGTAGAAAAGTTGGCGATTTGTCTCTATTTTATAGATATTTTCATGGGCGATGCTCTTCTGAAATATCAACAATCGTTCCTGCTTTGGCAGTCTCTTCGAGATCAACCCGTCAAGTTCAGTCATCACACCCCTTCGTGGTCACTTTGGAGACCTGCAGAACATCACTTTCCAAAGACTCGTTCATCCAACGAACAGCGAGGCTTTGGAACTCATTGCCTAGGGAGGTGTTCGCCGAGGCATACAACCTCCAGAAATTTAAGAAGAACACCAACTCCTACCCTCTTCCCACGATGTTCTCTGAACATTACAGGATATCCCTTTTCAAGGGGACCAGAACATAAAAAAAAAAAAAAGTTCTGAGTGTTTTTGAGAGAAGTTGAGCTGAGAAATGATTTGTTTGCGGTT
This sequence comes from Gonioctena quinquepunctata, assembly GCA_018342105.1. Classification (NCBI taxonomy): domain Eukaryota; kingdom Metazoa; phylum Arthropoda; class Insecta; order Coleoptera; family Chrysomelidae; genus Gonioctena; species Gonioctena quinquepunctata. The sequence goes on along the minus strand of JAFIRS010001240.1, from coordinate 352,886 downwards.
CACCAATTTTTAACACCATTTATAGTTCCTTATTTAAGGACTAACTACTAAACAATGAACAATAATACTTGTGTCATCAGTAAATGGTAAAAATTATACTATGCTATAGTTACATACAATGTCATTGTCATAGACGAAAAATTATGTGGGTCCAGGTAAAGAGCTTTGTGAGACATCTCTTTTCATATATGCCGTTTGTGAGAAAGTGTTTCTAATATGGTTTTATTCATATTATATTCTATTGTCAATTCTATCCCAAACCATTTCTTGAAGGTATTCAAGTTAAATCCAATAGAATATCTCGATTCCCACAACTGAGTGCCTTGGACAGATCAAAGGAAATATAATTTTCTAATAGAGAACCGAATTGAGAATAATAATTATGAGTTGATTTGTTGAAAATATAAACAGGATGTTCATAAAATCAGATGTGGAATCATCTGCGACTGAAAGATAAACTTTAGTCACTATCTTCCATCGTCAAGATAACCTCTTGTGGGGTATTCATGTTGAAAAGGGAAACATTCTCAATTGAATATTGATAGAAATATTTTTCTGTGAATTGAAAAATCCACGATTAAAATGAAGTTATTTTTTGTGAATGTCTAACAGAAAACAACCCCCTAAATGATTATTAATTTCATTCAGATAGTTATTTGATTTTCTATTCCAGTCTTAATTAAGAACTCATAAAGATGAATGAGGCAAAGAAGAATGTTTTCCAAAAGAGAGTACTCACCAGAAATCATTTTTGTCGACGAAAATCTATTTCACGCTTCCACGATCATCAGGAAGACCGGAAGAAATGGGAAACACATTTTCAAGAAGAAATCCCACTTTGCAAAGATGGAAAATGTTAGAATCATTTCTTTTGGAGAGACACTTTGAAATTAGTGTTTTCTGACATTAAAACCTGTCATGAGGTATGATAGATTGATTTGTTGAAAATATAAACAGGATGTTCATAAAATCAGATGTGGAATCATCTGCGACTGAAAGATAAACTTTAGTCACTATCTTCCATCGTCAAGATAACCTCTTATGGGGTATTCATGTTGAAAAGGGAAACATTCTCAATTGAATATTGATAGAAAGATTTTTCTGTGAATTGAAAAATCCACGATTAAAAAACAAAATTTAAAAAAATAACTTATTTTAATCGTGGATTTTTCAATTCACAGAAAAATCTTTCTATCAATATTCAATTGAGAATGTTTCCCTTTTCAATAATTATGAGCTTGAGAAAAACTCGTTAGAAGTGATAAAGCCCTTCTATTGTTTGGATCTGATATACTTCCTTTCTTAAGAATTGATATAACAATTATTTTAAATGAGGCAGAAAAAGTTCCAGTGGAAAACGACAAGAGGAATGAAATGTTAAAGGTTGTGATTGAAATTTCGTTGAAACCAGTTGATTTTGTCGGTTTCCGAAAAATCACGATTAGATTCAAATTTCACAATATCTCAATATTACTAACCAGAGACAATTAAGAAGACATGTTTGAATACCTCGGGAATTTATTATGGGTCATCTGTCAAGATATTATTTTTACTCATGCAATATTCTCGACGTTGATTTGTTGAAAATATAAACAGGATGTTCATAAAATCAGATGTGGAATCATCTGCGACTGAAAGATAAACTTTAGTCATTATCTTCCATCGTCAAGATAACCTCTTGTGGGGTATTCATGTTGAAAAGGGAAACATTCTCAATTGAATATTGATAGAAAGATTTTTCATACCCCATGACAGGTTTCAATGTCAGAAAACACTAATTTCAAAGTGTCTCTCCAAAAAGAAATGATTCTAACTTTTTTTCCATCTTTGCAAAGTGAGATTGCTTCTTGAAAATGTGTTTCCCATTTCTTCCGGTCTTCCTGATGATCGTGGAAGCGTGAAATAGATTTTCGTCGACAAAAATGTATTGAAGACTTAGTGAATGCGATGTCTCTCCTGCGTCAATGTTACGAATGATTTCTGGTGAGTACTCTCTTTTGGAAAACATTTTTCTCTGCCTCATTCATCTTTATGAGTTCCTAATTAAGACTGGAATAGAAAATCAAATAACTATCTGAATGAAAATACAAATTTTCAATTTCAGATTTTTTCTTTTGAGTTAGGGCCTTCCCAGAATATCTATCAGATGTAGTTCAATGTCCAGCGTGGCTTTAGCCGGGGAAGTAGTTGTTTTCTGTCAGACATTCTCGACGTTATTTTGCTTCTTCTAGAATTGTATAATTAGTCAAAGTAGCATCGTCTAGACCAATCAAGAGAGCAGAAAATGGCGAAAAAAGTACCAGAAAATCGACAGTGCCCTCATCCGTAGTTATATCATGTTATACTTTCTACTCGCAACTATAATTGCTTAATGTATTACAAACGTGTAAGAGCAAAAACTCGTATTTTTTTCGTTTTCCGCGGGTAACTTGTAAACTGATAAAGTAATCTCGATGATCTCAATAGACGAATCGAAGAGAATCAAATTACGAAAAAAATCAGTTCTAGACCTACTCGACAGTATTAAGCAGTGAGAGCATCGATATTGTTTCATTAGTTTTCACGTTATAAGCGAAAAACGGAAAAAAAACTAGATTTTTTGCTTTTGAATGTTTATAACAAAGTAAGCAATGATAGTTGCGAGTAGCAAACATAAGAGGATATAACTACGGATCGTCTTTCGTATGATGGCACAGTCGGTTTCCTGGTAGTATTTTTGTCACGAAAAAATCTCTAATGACTGACCTAATCAATCAAACGGACTGCTCTTTTCTGAGTAGTATGTGTGGGCACTTGGAATGATTTTGCATACTTCGATTGCCGTAACCAATATTCATGAAAGCACGAGTTTCCTTCAATTATTCAGGAAGTGCAGCGCCTGTTGGCTATTATGAGGGACATAAAATGTGTCAGTTCATCGATTCTAATAATAACTGTGTTATGGCTCCAAATCCCAAGGTGACTCGAATATTTCACAATTTATTGACTTGCTAAACGTTTCCTTTGAAACGCAATGTTCCTTGAGTAATCACGTACTGAATATTATAGCTTTTATAGGTGTTTGTTGTTCTTGCACTAGTAAAATTGAATTCCATTAGTCTATTATATGAATTCCAAGAGTTCATCAGTTACTTCTGTGACACATAATTTCTGAGAATTTCAGCTACGATGAAAAAATTAAATGAAATATACTCATGTGCTCGTGATAACTGAAAGGATATAATTTTTTAGCAGTAATAAATCAAGGAGTACTTTATCCTTCGTGGCTTTGCCCACCTCTCTTTTGTAGCCTTTTTGGAAGGTATGTCCGTATTTTTTAAGTCGTACCACTATTGGCATTTCGAAAACGATAAATGATACGAAGTTGGTTCAGTTAGAGAAAAGTTGTCTATTTCAGTGATCAATGAAATGATGTTTCCAAAACGAAAATATCACGAACCGTTTTCAAAATATACGGGGAAAACCGAAATGTCCCGTTTTATTCTTTGTGCTGGCGCCTTTATTTTTGGGAATTTGGAAATGTGTTGAAAAAACTTCCTTCTCTGTTTTGAATTTGCTTCAAAGTGCTGTACTTTGATTTCCAATTCGACGTTTCGTTCCTCGGGGGCCACCCTCAACTCAATTTTTTCGAATACGGACCTGTATTTTTTTTTAAATGAATCCGCGTAATCCTTATCTTACCGAATTCCATCATCAAGGTCCGAACAATGAAAATCGTTCCCTCCGGACTACGGTCCTGATTTTATTTTTGTTCGTATTTGACTTAAGTTGCGCGGATAAAATTTTATTGAATGAATATCAAACTTTTCAATCAAATCGAGATCAAATCCAATGTGATGAAAAGGAAAAAGAAGAGGAATAACAAGGAACAACGATTGATACATCTACTTTATACATTTTTTTATGTCTAAGAGCCGAGAAGCATTTTTCTTGTGTGTCTATTCTTAGGCAATAGGCAATTATTTTGTCTTCCTTTGAGTCCTATACGTATTCTCGAACGAACCTATTTCAAATAAAAACGGAAAATTTCAAACTTCATGAAGTATGTAGTGAGCCATGGAATAAAAGAAAGTGAATGACAGATTGCGAATTAACGAATTCAAATCTGAAAGGTGGATTATTTACACGTTGACTCAAAAACTATGGAGTTTTCTAATGATGAGAAAGTGGATATGTTTTTTTTTTTATTTATTTTTTTTATTTAAGCATAATCGCATCAACCTAATGGTTATTAGCGAGTCGTACATGTTCACAATTTTGTAATTATATCAGTACATTTTCAAAAAGTTAATAATATTTGAAATATTACAGTTTCTGCCAATAATATTGTAGATATCTGGAGGGAAGTTGTAGTTGCTTCGCTGCATCCAGTATTTTGGACATTCGGTATAAATATGTGCAACACTCAGTTTGGTTTCACATATGTCACACATTGGTTCCTCGGTATGATTTAGAAGATAACTGTGAGTGAGATTGGTATGACCTAAGCGTAGCCGATTGATGAGCGTTTTCGGTTCTTCGTTTCGTCAGGCCACGGTTTCACATCATATTTTATTGTCCGCAGTTTTGCACTAGACACTTGCCACTGATTTTGCCATTTTTGGATTATCGCTGTTTTCACCATTGATTTAATGTCTGTAGATACTACTCTCATCACTATTTCGGATTCGGCAGAGGTAATTGCACCACGAGCACATTCGTCGGCTTTTTCATTGCCTTGAATTCCAATGTGTGATGGAATCCAAATAAAACAAACTTGTTTTTCGTGTTTCTGGATCGCACGGAGTTCTCTCTTTATTTTTTGTGCAATGGGATTTTTGGGATATAAGCCCTTCAGCTTGTATATGGAGCTAAGTGAATCCGTTAGAATAACATGTTTCTCTTCACCTGTCGCATTGATAAAGATCAGCGCCCGGTAAATGGCATAAAGTTCTGCATTGAATATGCTGGTCGTTGAGGGAAGCTTATAGGAGAAGGATCCCGATGTTGTAACTATTGCAGCTCCTACTCCTTCGTTGGTTTTTGAGGCGTCTGTGTAGATTTCTGTGTAACTAGAGTATTCCGACATGATTCGGTTGAGTTCATTTTTGATGACCTGGCTATTGGTATTGAGTTTGTCGAAATGAGTTAGGCTTGTGTCACAGTTCGGCGTGGATATGTTGTTCATGTATTCGAGGTGTTTGAGAAATATCACCAGATCTCTGGCTATCTATCGAGCAATGTATCCCGAACGTCGTCATTCCAATGCCAGAATTTTTCAACGTATTGAAAGGAGTTTACGAGAGCATGGTTCATTTGTGAAATCTAAGAATAAAAGTTGCCATATTACTGGAAATGGTGGTGATAATGAAATCGACGTTTTAGGTAAGTTTTTTCAAAGTTTCATGTTACACATAGTAAAATGATCATTTGAATCAGAATTCATGGAATACAAGAAAAATTAGAATGAGGAAGTATCTCTTAGAGATATAGCGAGAAATAGTGGTATATCGCATTCGTCAACAAGAAAAGTTTTGAAGACGACTAAAAAAATGTGTACTTGTTATTTTTATAGGTTTTTGTCTTTACTTCAAATGGTTTCAAGTTTAATGTGTAATTCAAAGTGGAATATTGCCTTCTGTCTGCGAAGGCAAGAGCAAAATCAGTAGAAAATAAATTTTGGAATTTTCATTTTTTGGACATTGATGATGTATTTTATGGGCAGAAATATAGAAACAAAAACCAGGTAAGATACATATCTGAACTCGGTAAGATAAGAACTACTTAAATTCATTGAAATAAATACAAGTCCGTATTCGAAAAAATCAAGTTGAGGGTGTCCCCGAAGAATAAAATGTCGAATTGAAAATCAAAGAACAGCATATCGGAGCAAATTCAAAAAAGAGAAGAAAGTTTTTAATACATATTTCCACATTCCCAAAAAAGAGGTGCCTGCGCAAATTCAGTTTTCTACGTATATTTTGAAAATGGTTCGTGATATTTTCGATTTCATTGTTCATTAAAATAGGGAACTTTTCTCTAATTTAACCTACTTCGTATCATTGACCGGTTTCGAGATGCCAATAGTGGTACGACATAAAAAATATATATATACGTCATTCATGGGTTTATTTTCACTAAACTCTTGAGGTTATGACCTTTCTCACCCTTAGCACACATTACAAACAAAACCCAGTTAGTATTCAATCGAATCGTATAATCAAAGAATTTGATATCATTTCCAGATTTTTTCCTTTTTAAAAACAGATAGCCATCCTGTCAATTGATAATAATGAAGATTGAGTCTCTACGACAGCCAAGTTATCTTCGACGCGAGCCTTCAATAAAATATTTCCTCTTACAAATTATACGTGTGTAACCCAGTTCATCCTTTGTGGGAAGAATTTTGAAATATCCTGGAACTAGCTGTCAAAAAATATTTTCCGCGAAGGAAAGAGAGTTACAACAAAAACACCCGGAAAAAAACCGAACTCGCTTGTTAGATAAAGCAAAATTGAAATATGACAATTCACCATGTTTCACTTCTCTGGAGTGGAAATTTCAAGAAATCCCCTAAAGGGTGATTTTCCATATTGGGAATTCTGAGCAACACAAGATCCTGGCTACGAAAGTTTCTCCATTGTAAATTCATTTAGTCGTAGCTATTGATAATAATCGTGATTACTGGGTACACTTGAAACGTCTGAATACTTAAATGAATATTGTTTGCATTGACGGAAGATAGTATATGTGGAAACTGACTTGCACCGACACGATATCGAAATATGAATATTCTTCATCTACCTATATAAATCAAATATCCACGTTGGTAAATCAATATTCATTATTCATACTATTTTTCAGAAAAATGCATAACAATATTTCATTGAAAGTTTGGAGCTATATTATCCTGTTTCCATACGTACTCCAACATTGTTATCAAAAATAAATATTGATTTCATGTCAGCATAAAAATGCAACGCAATACGTGACTATCGATACAGAGGGAGAATTGAATGAGAACATGTGTATATCGTCATTCCAATACTGATATATCATAGACTTGTATTGGGATCATATTGCATCACATAAACTGTCATTGGTCAACCAATATATTAGTGATTAGAGTTTCGGCAATCAATCGAAAAAAAAACGATTTCATTTTTCCAGAGGTATGATTTTTTTTTTTTCAAAATTTTTTTTTTTAATAAAATGATATCTGCAAAACTATGACCAGCAGCTACGATGATGACAAGTTCTCTTTTTCTCAACGTGAGTCCAGCCTCTTTCAAGAAAGCCAATCGGTTTTACAGATTTGGCTTCCTTGAAACGACGAATTAATATTTTTATCAACTCGGAGAACCACGTACAGAACTCGATAAATAATATAAAAAATGCTCCCTGAACTTTTTTTCTGTACATGTTGAAACTTCCAAAACAGTTATGATATCCAATATTATATCTAATTGATTTTTCTGTCAATAATGTTCATCTACGGAAGGTTGCCTCGACTCACCATCTTTGTGACTAAGCTATATAAAATTACATTGATTTGTTGGAAATATGAACAGGATGTTCATAAAATCAGATGTGGAATCATCTGCGACTGAAAGATAAACTTTAGTCACTATCTTCCATCGCCAAGATAACCTCTTGTGGGGTATTCATGTTGAAAAGGGAAACATTCTCAATTGGATATTTATCAACTGACTGACTGATACTTTTCTCAAACCTCTACTACACCAAAAGGAAAATGCCTTGATTTTTCACTAATAATTCAATTGATGAAGAACATAATTCAGTAAACAATGCAAATGGTCTGTGTGGAATTTGTTACAGACCATCGTTAGCACTAGAAATATATTTCTTCAATGAACCGAAAAATTGCCAAATAAAAACAATACAATATTCTCACTTCATTTACAATTTGATGCCATACTGAAGTGTGTCTGTCGTCAAGGGCTTCTGCACTCTGGAATTGGTAATATAACTAAGAGTTTAAGTTGGATTTATACTCGTATCCGCACGTCTATGTTTTAGGTCTCGATTATTTGTCTAAAACTACTTGCAACTGAATAACTACTACTGATTGAAATGAAATGAATAATGAATATCGCAAGACCTCGCAGGATATCTTCACACCATTCGGAATGACGATGATGTCGTCCATGTAGACAAGGCATCGTTCATTTTGTATACTTGGAAGAATGTTGTCCATCACACGCTGAAAACACGATGGAGTGTTTTTCAACCCAAAACGCATACGAACAAATTGATAGAGGCCACTGTGAACGGAGAAAACTGTATTTTTATCGTATTTGATGGACTCTCGATGCAAGATCAAGGGTTGTGGAGTATTGACATTTGCCTAGCTGATCTAAGAGATCTGAAATATTGGGCAGCTCATTTAGTTTCCAGTAATAGATGACCGATGACCACGTTGAATTGACAGCTGTATAGCCTTGAGTCTGTTGGAATCGACTTAATATTATATTGATATTACTGTATATGGATATATGGACATTCTGTATATGTTTTTTCTTATTTGTTATAATTTGACATATATTGAAGTAGTCAGTCATACGTTGAATATAGATGTGATAAGAAAACGTTCTTCTGTAGTTCCATATATAAATACAAACCACAGCCCCTAACAGGTTATGGGCCCAGCATATATTCTAACAGGAAGAACGGTTGAATCTGATGAAGATTTGAAAAAACAAGAAGCTGATGAAAAAGAGGAGGTGGAGATAAAAAACTACTTGAAACTAGAAGAAAATGATGAACTTAAGACATTTGAAGAAGCCATTAAAATTAGAAATAGAAGAAAATGGATAGAAGCCATGGAAGATGGAATAGAATCTATACGAGAATGCCAAGCATGGGAATTGGTGAAATGTCCAGAAGACAAACGGATAGTTGACTGTAAATGGATATAAAAAATGAAATCTGATCGGAGTAACGGAACCATCATATATAGGGCAAGACTTGTAGCGAGATGATTCTCACAGAAATATGGAGAAGATTATGATCAAGTTTCCGCTCCAGTCGTGGAACAAGCAACAGTCAGATGAGTGGATTAGAGAACAAGATAGTCAAACACCTAGATGTTAAAACAGCATACCTAAATGGAGACTCAAAAGAAACTGTAGAAATGTATCAACGGAGAGGATTCGAGGATAGAGAAAACCCCCATCTGGTATGCAAATTAAAGAAGAGTATTTATGGGTTGAAACAATCAGCTATAGCGTGGAATTGAGAAATATCCGAAGTACTGATGAATGATGGTTTCAGAAGGGGCGTTGCAAATCCATGTTTATTTTCAAAGAAAATATATGACAGACTTATTTACCTTCTCATTTATGTGGACGATACTATTTTGGCTGCTGATTTTGAAAAAGATATACAAGAAGTACAGAAACTATTGGCAAATAATTTCAAAATAAAATTGCTCGGAAATTTAAAGTATTACCAAGGTATTGAAGTTGAAAGAAAGAAAAATGGCATTTTTCATCTACATCAAAGAAACTATATTGAAAAAACCTTTAAAGTTTTCAATATGGAAGGAGCAAAAGTATCGAATATCCTGCTTGAAACAGGATACTTCAAAATTAAAGAAAATGAGACAGTATTGAAAAATAATAATCACAACAGGAAAGGAATCGGATCTTTATTCTACCTAGCATAGCAGTGAATACTAGACCAGATATAGCAACAAGCATCTCAATACTTACAAAACTGGAATGAATTGAAACGGGTAATGCGTTATTTAAAAACTAAGAAGAATATGAAACTGATCTTAGGAACAAATGGAGTTCAAAAGAAAATGGAAATGTATGCGGATGCTGATTGGCTGGAGATAACAGAGATCGAAAATCGACAAGTGGATTCATAATAAAAATATTTGGAAGTTCAATATCATGGAGCAGTAGAAAACAATCCACAGTATCTTTGAGTTCATCGGAAGCAGAATATATTTCATTGAGTGAGGCATGCCAAGAACTTCAATGGATAAGACAATTATTGATGGATTTCAATAAATTCAAAAAAAAAATCACAGTATTCGAAGATAACCAAAGCACTTTAAAAATGTAAGATCACGAATGTACAACAAATCGTTCCAAACACATCGACGTGAAATTTCATTATATCAGAGACCTAAAAAAGAGTGGGGAAATCGAATTCCAATACTGCCCGATAGAAGAAATGCAAGCAGATGCTTTATTTAACCAAACCTTTGAGAGCTATAAAACTTCAGTTTTTGGGAGAAAAAATTGTCCTGAGGATTGCAAATATTTAGATCGAGAAGGGGTGTTGGAATCGACTTAATATTATATTGATATTCCTTTATATGGATATTTATCATTCTGTATATGTTTTTTCTTAGTTGTTATAATTTGACTTATATTGAAGTAGTCAGTCATACGTTGAATATAGATGTCATAAAAAAACGTTCTTCTGTAGTTTCATATATAAATACAAACCACAGCCTCTAACAGAGTTAACATTTTGGTAATTTGGGTCTTTATTTCCTCTATATGTACCTGTGTGTACCTGTTAGCTTTGGTAAAGACTGACCAAGCATCTTGTTGCTTGATTTTTATGGTGAACATGAGGTTATCACCTGCTAGGTAGAGAATGTCCTCAAATTGTAGACATGAATCGGTAATCATTTGGTTCTCTTCTTCGTCGAGGTGGTCAGTTCTCAATTGGTTTTTTATCTCTTCACTTCGGATAACGTGAACCTGAGTACTCTACTTACAGCCTTTCAAGGCCTCATTCAGTCCACCATATCCTATGCTATATTAGTATGGGGACACTCAAGCCAATGCTCTCAAATCTTCAGTATGCAGAGAAGAGCATTGAAAGTTGTTTCTAGTTTGAAATACGGAGACGACTGTAGGGACAAATTCAAACAACATAAAGTACTAACGTTACCCTGTATATACATATTACAATGTCTATTATACATAAAAGAAAACTTACATGAATACACAAACCACTCCCAAATTCATGACTACTCTACACGAAATCGTCAAAACATCCAAGCCAATCATTTGAGACTGTCAAAAACACGCGATGGAATCTCCTATTGGGCACCCAAGCTATACAACGCCCTCCCTGCGGAAGCCAAGGAACTAGAACTCCACAACTTCAAAATAAAACTCAAACATTTTCTACTACAACAGGCCTTCTATGATGTCAATGGGTTTTTCAATGGTACTCTTACTTTTCAGAACCACTCAATTATACAAATTTGGACCTAATTTTAATGCCTATGACTTTCAATGTGCGATTTTATCTCTTTTTCTATGCTCTACTGTACCAGTATTTTATCTTTATTTTTTATTTTTGTAATTGATGTATGTACAACTTCAAATGACTTGTGTAAACACTCTTGTGTCCTAGCACCAATAAAGAATTGATTGATTGATTGATTGATTGATCAAAGTGAGGTGAGTTGGTAATTTCATACTGTGTTGAAATTCAAAATCGTTTCGCGTATTGGAAAGGGTTCTAGTTTGATGTCTGAAAAGTCAATGCGTTTTGGAATTGCGTTAGTGTTAATAACCGAACTGTGAAACAATCCATTATTGTCAATTTCTACTAGAGTATTTGGTATTCTTACTTTTCCATTCTCCCGCGCTTGCAGTTTAGCGTCAGTATTCCAAAGATCGTATTTAAGCCTAATCGATTTCTGCAATATGGATTTGGTTTGGATTTTTGATATCAGGGTTTGATTGATTTGTGAATACAGGTCATTTTTATTATTCCATTGTTAATCGTAAACCTCTGACCACATCCACCTTGTCATAATAACGATTCAATGAATCATGAACGTACTTTGACTTGACTATATTTCTTCGTTCTCCGTACTGAATGCCAGAACGACTTTATTTGCCATACTCAACAATATAAAGGAAATGATTGCAGGGAAAAGGTTATAGGGCATATTCAAGTAGCTCTGACAGGAACTCCATTCATTCTGTTATAATTTGACGGCGAGATATGAAATTTCTATTCGAATTAGAGATTTAAATTAGGTTTCTTTTATGTCGAATATTTTTCCATTCATTTGTAGCAAGGAAATAAGATTTTATTCCGTATTCGTATCGTGCGTAATTTATTGTTACTTGGAGGAGTTTTTTTCAATGATTTTCTATAAGATAGCAGACTCCCGAAAGTTCGGATATTTATTCCAACTCGGAAATGGTAGAAGATAGCGCAATTCTGCAAACTCCAATCGATTCAGAGTGGCCGAATTAGTCTAGAAACGGAATTTCGTTTCAATGCGTTTTTTTTTTTGAAAAGTCAAATTTTTGAACAAGGCTTGAACCCCTAAATATCTTCGATCTCCGGTTTGAACCAAAATGTGGGAACTGCCGCGTAGATTCCGAAAATAGCATATGTGATATGTCAATCCGACAGACAGATTCACCGTGAATCCTGAAAAATCGAGATGAAGGCGAGAGAAATCATAGATGGCGCACCGGTCGACTTTGACATATGTCAAATGAAAATACCATCGGAGCGCAATCTGAAAATAACTTTTCTAAACGTAAAAACTACGCTGAATCCAAAAAAGTAATCTTGTCGATAGGACATGAAATGAAGAAGCTATTCCCATCTTTTTCGCCAGCGCACCGACGTTTCGAGACTTTGCGGCATCATAGCTCTCTTAGCTGCGGTCCTATCGATGAGATGGTCACTTTTTTAGATTCAGCGGAGTTTTTTATGTCAGAAAAAGTTATATTCCGGAAAGCTTTCTCATTTAAATTTTAGATCGTCAATATCCATAGGGACGTCATCGAAAATGCGTTATATCATGCTGCTGCCGCACAGTGGTCCCAAATCCGAAATCGCTGGCCAAAAATCGAAAAATAAAGTTTATATTTAAGGAATTCTAACTGCTGGGCTAGGTATATGGGTATTTCACACGTCCCTTCCAGGATCGGGCAGTGGCAGGTGTTATATATAGCCGTTGGGATACCATTCTGGCCGGAACGCTCGAGCATGTAGCATCAGTCATACAGTACGGTCTAAAAATTACGTTATGTTCGAAGTGAAATAACTTGTAGTAGAATTGAGCAATTTGAATTCTTCAAAATGGAATCTCTTCCTGGAAGTGAGTACATTCATTATATCATTGTGATTTTTCATATAAACCACACACCGAGCAACAAAAAATGTAAACATCTACTATAAATTCTCGTGCCCGCGGCGAAAAAAAGTTATGTTTACATTGAGTAAAAGTTAATAATTCTACATAATTCAGCGACCAATTAAGTGCCACGTTATTCTTTATACTCTCGAGTAATACACCACCAAAAATCAGCTGCTCCAATTTTCCCCTTTGGTTACGGTGAATTTTCTTTCTTCGAGAAATCACATTTAATTCCGGATGTATGCACGCTCTAACTTTCGCAAATTTTGATATTTCGGGATAATTTTTTTCATATCAATAGGCCAGGGGATAAGGACAGTTGGTAGTTTTAATTAATCTTGTACTGAATTTTGTAGCGATTGATTCGAATTTGGAAGAAATGGTCCGCCATTTCGTTTTTGAAAAATTTCACTTCAGAATCGTGTTGAGCGACTCAAAAAACCCCCGAGTACCAAATTTTCGTAGCGAATGATTCAAATTTGAAGGAAATGGTCCGCCATTTTTAGGCCGCCATCTTGTTTTTGTAAAACTTCACTTCAGATTCGTGTTCATCGATTCCAAAAATTTCGCAGTACTGAATTTCGTAGCGATTGATTCGAATTTGGAAGAAATGGTCCGCCATTTTTGGCCACCATCTTGTTTTTGAAAAATTTGACTTCAGATTCGTGTTCAGCGACTTCAAAACACCCCGAGTACCAAATGTCGTAGCGATTCAACAATACCTTCTATATTTGGCCATTTGGGGTTTGGGACCACTGTGTGCCGTGCAGACTTCTCTTCGTGTAATCGTAAATAAATCAGAGACGCAGTTATCGATGTGAAATTCTGGAAACTTATGCAAAAAACTATAAAAAAACTATTTTGGGTTTTTTTGGAAAAAAAATCATTTTCGTTTTTTTTCCGGAAGTTGGCATTTTTTTTTCAACTCGGGAACGGTAGAAGATGGAGCAATCTCCCTGATTTATTTACGATTTTCCGAAAAGAAGTCTGCACGGTAGCAGCATGATAGAACGCATTTTCGATGACGTCCCTATGGATGTTGACAATCTTTAAACGAAATGAGAAAAAAGTTTTCCGGAATATAACTCCGCTGAATCCAAAATGGCGACCATCTCGTCGATAGGACCACAGCAAAGAGAGCTTTGATGTCGCAAAGTTTCGAAAAGATGATAATAGCTTCTTAATTTCATGTCCCATCGACGAGATGGTCACCGTTTTGGATTCAGCGGGGTTTTTTTGCGTTTAGAAAAGTTATTTTCAGATTGCGCTCCGATGGTTTTTTCATTTGACATATGTCAAAGTCGACCGGTGCGCCATCTATGATTTCTCTCGCCGTTATCTCGATTTTTCAGGATTCACGGTGAATCTGTTGGATCGACATACCACATATGGTATATTTTCGGAATCAACGTGGCATTTTCCACATTTCGGTTCAAACTTTGGTTTTTCGAAGATATTTAGGAGTCTGAGCCTTTCAGTTATCTCGATTTTATTTTTATATTTGATCGAAAAAACTTTCGTCTCTAGATACAAAAATCTTTGACGCAAAGACGATCCAAGTGAATTTGATTTCAAGGCAATGTGTTGAGGAAAAGCAGTAGTGTATCAATGAGATATTTACTGTTGATAAAAAATAAACAAGGGAAATATATAATGTAAAAGACACTTCGCGGCGTTCAGATATGAATTTTCAAATTCTAGAAAAAGACGTCCTCGGGCAGGGATCGAACCCACGACCTCATGATTACTAGTCACGTGCTCTCCCAACTGTGCTACCGAAGACGTACGTTCGCATCTTCGATCGGAATATCGCTTTCAGGAATTTATTGTTAGTGTGTTTTAGGGACTTATGAGGTGGAAGGAAACTCATTCGCTATCGAATGATCTTCAAGATTTAAAAATTATCGTCTGCACGCCGCTATCTCTCTTTTACATCAAAAATAAACATGTAATCTTAGCTTGGGGAGCGGCAATCAACCAAAAACCTTGAAAAATAAAAAAGTGGATCATTAAGATTATATATCAAAAGTCATATACCTACCCCACAAATGAACTATTCCATGAATCGAAGTTATTTGACGGCCGACAATTATATATTCTATCAGCGGTGATGCTGCAACATGCCCACGAATTTTATTTGACTAATTAATGTACATGAATACATTTATGGCAGGTCACTTCCGAGCCCATAAGCCCATACTGAGTAAAATAAAATCAAAACATATTAAAATGACCTAACAAATGGAAATAATAAACAATACACTTGATAGCCAGATCGTTAATGGGAGGAGAATGTAGCGAGTATGTTCATAAGTCTAAATTGAAGAATGTTGAAAATGTCCTAGAAACTCCGGGACTGAGTAAAAGCAATGCTGTAATAGAAATTGTTCAAGTTCTTTCTTGAATAGAGTCGAGTGGAGGGATTTCATATACGTTGGCAAAATGTTATGGAGTTGGGATTCTAACGAGTTTCTCTGGGATACTGATAACCTGAACCTAGGGGTCCTTATTAAATCTTCATTTCTCGTTCTATAGTTGTGAATTTGAGACTGAGTTACTAAATTCTCTGTTTGTTCGTGTATTTCGACCAGATTCTGAAGAATATATACAGGGTGTAACTGAATAAGTGTAAAACATTTAAGGAGGTGATTCCTCATCGAAAAAAAGATAGGATCTTTCATATAAAGAAACTTCATTGGAGCATCCCTTGTTAAGATACAGCCCCTTAAAGGGGGTACATAAAATTTGTATAACAATTTTTTTCACAAGCACTGAAAAAGTTACAATATTGAAATTAACCTGACGTTTTGTACTACCAAAAAGACACGTAGCCAGTAATTTATTTGGTTTACCCCATGGTTGTAAGGGGTGAAAAACGCAACCCCTAAAATTTATTTCCAATGTAACTTTTTGTCTTATTATTTGTTTACCATTTGAAAATTTATTTCCGATAGCCTGTTTCATTCTTAACAAAAAATGTCTCTTGGGTTTTTTTCCCAAAATAAACCAGTAAGCAGCAAAACATTATTTTACGAACAACTACAGAGATACATCGTCATAAATGCGAAAATACGAAACTAATCTATCTAGTAGGTCGCTATTAGCGATAGTGACAATTAAATTGGTATGACGCTGTCAGTTTGGGAATTTTCGAAATTGAATTAATACTAATTGTGTGTTGTTGTTCTGTTCTTAATTTGTTACTTTAATAATTCACTTGTTAATAAAATGGCATACACAAATGAGGAAATGGCTGATATGCATTACGTTTACGGTCTGTCGCAGGGGAATGGGTTAGAAGCTTCTAGAAGATATGCTGAAATGTATCCTCAACGGCAGCATCCTTCACATAGAATATTTGCTCGACTTCATCAACGATTACGAGAATATGGTTCATTCGACAAAAGAACGCAGGATTGTGGTCGCCATCGAGAAATACGAACACCACAGCTTGAGGAAGCAGTACTTAATTTGATTGAAGAACAACCTACTACCAGTACTAGAAAGATTGCTTTCCAGCTAAATGTTGATCATATGACGGTATTTCGAATTTTAATGGAACAACTCTTATACCCTTACCATCTGCAACGAGTACAGGCACTGTTACCGCGAGACTTTCCGAACCGTCTTGAATTTTGCAATTGGATGCTGGAAATGATTAGAAGAAATTGTGACTTTCTGAAGGCGATAGAATTCACAGACGAATGTAGTTGTTCTCGGGGCCGGATTATTAATTTTCATAATTACCACATATGGGCTGATGAAAACCCCACGCTATTGTCGAAACTAGCCATCAAGAACACGTTTCTCTTAACGTGTGGCTCGGCGTTAGTCTGGGGATGATTTAATTGGGGCTCATTTTCTACCTCCTCGATTAAATGGTGAGGCATACGTTCAATTTTTAAGAGAAGTGCATCCAGTACTGCTGGAGGAAGTTCCTTTGGGCGTCAGAAGGGATATGTTTTTATGCATGATGGGGCTCCCGCCCATTTTAGTCAAGTAGCACGTCAGCATTTAACTGAAACATATGCAAATCAGTGGATAGGTCGAGGAGGACCACATAAATGGCCCGCTCGATCCCCGGATCTCAATCCTCTCGATTTCTCTATTTGGGGCCATTCACAGCATTTGGTATATCGTACTCCTGTTCGCGATGTAGAGGACTTAAGAAACCGCATCATCGATGCGTGCAGGGTAATCAGAGAGACTCCAGGAATATTTGAGCGAATACGTGGCTCAATGCGCCGACGTCTAGACGCATGCGTAATGTTTGAAGGTAGACATATTGAACATTCACTATGATTTCTACATGTTGTGTGTTTTGTTATTAATAACTTAGTTTTGTTTATTACCCTTTAATCGTTTAATGCAGGTACTAACTACAAAATAACAATAAATCCAGTTCGCATTTATGACGATGTATCTCTGTAGTTGTTCGTAAAATAATGTTTTGCTGCTTACTGGTTTATTTTGGGCAAAAAACCCAAGAGACATTTTTTGTTTAGAATGAAACAGGCTATCGGAAATAAATTTTAAATGGTAAACAAATAATAAGACAAAAGTTACATTGGAAATAAATTTTAGGGTTGCGTTTTCACCCTTACAACCATGGGGTAAACCAAATAAATTACTGGCTAAGTGTCTTTTTGGTAGTACAAAACGTCAGGTTAATTTCAATATTGTAACTTTTTCAGTGCTTGTGAAAAAAATTGTTATACAAATTTTATGTACCCCCTTTAAGGGGCTGTATCTTAACAAGGGATGCTCCAATGAAGTTTCTTTATATGAAAGATCCTATCTTTTTTTCGATGAGGAATCACCTCCTTAAATGTTTTACACTTATTCAGTTACACCCTGTATATAGGTGACAGCGGGAGTATCTTGAAGTGAACAAATAAAGGATGACAGTGGTCTCTAAATCCACAGTTTGCCATAATTCTCAAGGGCTGTTTTGTAAACGGAAAATTTCTAAGGATTTTGAGGAGTTGCCCCATAAAATAGTGCAATAAGTTAAATGTGAATGGAACAGTGCAAAATAAATGCATTTGAGTGTCTCTAAATTAATATGATGTTTCAGCTGACGTAATAGGAATAGTGAGCTCGAGAGTTTGTGCTTTAGTTGGTCAATATGACAATTCCAGCTGAGTTTGTCGTCAATTATTAGTCCCAGTAGCTTGACTCTTTTGTTTTCAAGTACAGAAGAGTTTGTTGAAAAAATAATATTCTGGGTTTTACCATCATTTAATTGTTATTTATTTGTTGAAACCAAAGTTTTGCTTTATTTTGAATGTCTTGTGACAATATTTTCAATTGTTCCGTATCCTTGTGCGAAATAACAGCGTTGTATCGTCAGCGAATAAAGTACATTTTTCCGAGCTGAAAATTGTGATAGGTCATTAATATAAATAATGAAAAGTAACGGCCCAAGGACAGATCCTTGCGGCACTCCATGCATATTCCTTTTGAGTTCTGATCTGCAGATTCCCACTTCTACAGCCTGGAATCTGTAAGTGAGATATGATGAGAGTTAGTGCAACTCCTCTCACTCCATAGAGACTTAGTTTCTCGAAAAAAATGTTATGAGAGACACCTTAGAAAGATCACAAAACATGACTGATGTATGATGACCATATTCCAATGCCTCGACTATATCCCCCATCACCTTCAGTAGAGCTCGAGCAGTGGAGCAATTTTTGCGAAATCCATATTGGAAAACGTGAAAATATCCATTAATTTCAAAATATTCAGCCAGTCTTTTCTTAAGGACTTTCTTTAGAATTTTAAAGAAATGGAAATAATAGAAATTGGACGATAGTTGTCCTCAGACATTTTACAGCCTTTTTCATAGAACGGCATAATTTAAGTGATCTTCAATGTATCCGGGAAGATACCAGTTGAGAAAATCATATTTATGAGGTCCGTTAGTGAACCAAATTTGAGTCAATAGCATCCTTTACCATTTCGGTATTCAGGCCGTACGCATCCAAACATTGCGAATTTTTTAAGGCAGTAACCGTTTCAAGGATTTTGTCGGGAGTTACCGGTTTGAGGAAGAATGATTTGGAGGGGGCCGGAAACTTTTTGTAGTGTTGTACATCAGCTCCTGGTAGGTTTGGCAGGGAACTATTGATATTTTCAGCGATGCCCACAAAGAAGTCATTGAATTCATTTGAAGAGATGTCATTAATGGGTTGGTTCAATTTGTTTCTATTTCTCTCATGGTTCTCACGATCCTCCAACTGGCTTTGTATTCATTTCCAGAGGACATAATGAAATTCTCATTAGCAGCTTTTTTCGCACGAGTCAGCTGTTGTTTGTAAACTGATGTAAGAGAGAGAGAGAGAGAGAATATACTTTATTGTCATAAGAGTAATCTTGTGGACAAAGTTTCACTCAATCTTAATCTATAAGGCACTTTATATGTAAAAGTAAAATGCATTTAAAACAATCAATTTTCACTTAATACATGAAGTCAGTTTGTATATATAAAAACATATAAGTCGTACAAAATACTAGTAAAAAATAAACAAGTTTGTCTTAACCCATAACATAAATTCATATAAATATAAAAATAAATAAAATATATAAGTCACAATGAAATATACCCCAAATAAAATTTAAAATCACAGTATTGATTGGTTATTTAAAAATTATCATTATAAAATTCTTGTATATTATAGTATGGTTTATCACTTAAAAACCATTTCACAGCCTTCCTGAAGCATTGTAAAGATTTTATTTCTGTTACATTCTTTGGCAAATGGTTGAACATTTTACAACCATTATATATAATGGAATCCTTTATGACTGATTTCATTGGTATTGGCAACTTAATGTTGTTGGATTGCCTTGTCACATAATGGGTTGGTAAGGATTGAAATTTGTTCAAATATTTTTTAATTAAACACACTGTTTCCATTATAAAGATAGAAATCACTGTTAGAATTCCATGAGTGGTAAAGAGTAATCTACAAGAGTCTCTACGTTTTGATTTGCACATATATCTTACGGCTCGTTTTTGCAAAATTAAAATATTTTGTAGTAGATAACCACTACATACGCCCCAAAATGAAATTCCATATCTCAGGTGAGATTCCACCAGAGAAAAATAAACAGTCTTAGCTACTGTTAAACCAAGTTCATTTGCGACTACTCTGACTGCATAACAACCAGAAGACACTTTGTTACACAAGGCATAAACATGGTCTTCAAATTTTAGTTTTCTATCGATATGTACTCCTAAAAATTTTAAGCTACTTTTGTTCTCAATTATGTCATTCCCCATGGGTATATTGTCAAGTTCACATCTGAAAGTTACTATATTAGTTTTCGAAATATTTAGAGAAAGACGATTTGAATCACACCAATTCTTTACTTTATACAAAGACCAATCATTGACGTTATTATACAAGATACACCTATTTTTTATTTCTGTTAATCTACACCTCATGTACCTAAGAGAATCATTATACCAGCAAACTGGAGATTTATTATTTATCTCAGTTTTTTTTCAGTGATAAAATGTTATCTTAATTATTGGTACACGCAAGGCAAGCCGCTCCGCTACGAAATTGAAATATAGATTTTTATTAAAGATATTCCAGTTGAAATTTGATAGCTCATTTCTCAACTTCCTCGTACCTCTTTCCGTAATACATCTTTGGGTTGGAACACATACATTTTTTTCAAATATACAAAACTGACCTAAATGGAGATACATGTATGGATCTATAGTACCTGTATCCACAAGTTGAGGGTCTATATTCGTTAGAACATTGTCTAAGCAGTTTGACGAAATGTATGTTATTCTGGTGGGTTCATTGATGGTTATCAAAATTCCAAAAGAACTGTAACTCTTGCACATCTTTGTTGTCTTTAAGAAAATCAAAGTTGAAATCACCAAGGACAACAATTTTTTCAACAGGTGTAAGGATGTCATTCAACACTAACTCTAGATTTTCAAAAAACAATTCCTTGTTACCCGATGGTGATCTATAAAGTGATATGACTATTAGTTTCAAGTTTATCAGTTCAATTCCACAGAATTCAGAGTTTATTTCACTATTGTAACGATCCACATCAAGTACTTTGAATTTCAATGCATCATTCATGAATATTGAGACACCACCATGTTTGTTGACTTTTCTACAAAAACATGAAGCTAGAGTGAAGCCAGGTATATGGATATAATTTAAGTTCTTCTCTGTTTGCCGGTGTTCTGACAAGCAGAGAATATGCAATTTATGTTCTCGTAAAAACATCCCCACTTGTTACATACTCACCACATTCTCGGTGTTTGAGTCAAAGTTATATTTTTCAATATCGAAATCTACATTGAGGGATCAGATTCTAATAGCAATGAACCACAATTACAGCACACGTACAAAAATAATTCCTCCGTTTTACCAAAACCCCAAAAAAATACCTTACAAAGACGTTACGCCAGCCGTCAGCTGAATTGATCCCTAATGAAATGGAACAACAATTCTATTCTCGTAATTTATAATAATAATACTAGTTTTCATTGCGTGATAAAGTTATAACAAGATATGCAATAACATATTTTTGGCAAAAGGCAGAGTTCGCACTTCGACAACTGAAAGTCTCGAAGCAGCGCTCTTCCACTCAAATCGAAAATAAATAAATGGATGAGCTACCATTCATCGATATATCGACATAAAAAAGGTAAAAAATAGAAACAATAGAAATGTTCCGCACTTTCGATATTTTGTGCATCATCATCCTCTTTATATCCTAAAATGATATTATTTGTAGTATGTGTTACTTCTGATTTCTCTGAATAACCAAGGGTATTACTCTCAAGGGTATGCAGATGACTTGGTCATTCTCATCAAAGGAAATAATATTCGAACAACCTCAGAGCTGATGCAAAATTCACTGAGGACAGTAGAGGAATGGTGTAACAGAGAGAGACTAAGCGCAAATCCGAACAAAACAACACTAATTCCCTCCACCCGGAGAAGAAACATGGGAGATCTCATACCTCCCAGACTGTTCGGTGCAACATTACAAGTAGTAGAGCAGGTGAAATATCCAGGGCTGATTCTTGACGAACAACTAACCTGGAACCCGCATCTTCAACATGTAACCAATGAAAGCAAGATAGCCTTCATGATGTGCAGGAGAGCTTTTGGAAAAACCTGGGGGCTCAAACCGAAAGCCATGCACTGGCCTTACACAGCGGTAATAAGACCTAGAGTAACTTATGGCTCACTCTTATGGTGGCCAGAAACAGATCAAATACAGGCAAAAACCAACTTTGGGAAAATCCAGAGGCTTGCCTGTCTCTGCATCACGGGAGCAATGAATAGCACTCCAACAGCTGCAATGGAAATCATCGTTAACCTCGAACCCCATGACTTACATGTCATTGGAGAGGCCAGGATGAGTGCATACAGACTGAAACAAACAAAAACCTGGAGAATCCGAACAACTGGACATACCAGAATCAATCATGTTATCAATATCGACGAACACGAAATGATTTCAGACTACATGCAACCCCTATACTCATCCGAAAAACCATTCGAAACACGAATTGACGGATCTGGATGGGCCCCGAGTATAGAATCACAATCAACTGTGGACATAGTCTGGTATACAGCCGGTTCAAAGACAGTTGAAGGAACGGGGGCAGGAATACATGCGGTAAGGCCAAGAAAAGACTACATAATACCACTTGGCGAATGCTCCACGATATTGCAAGCTGAAACACATGCTATTATGGTATGCATTCAGAAGAATCTGGAAAGTGGTTATAGGAAAAAACATATCTACATTCTATCTGACAGTCAAAGTGCTATCAAAGTACTACACTCTATACAGATAAAGTCTGAAATGGTCTGGGACTGCCTCCAGAACCTCATCCAGCTGGAAAAACACAACAAGGTCACCTTGATGTGGGTGCCAGGTCATAGAGGCATTGAAGGCAACGTAAAAGCGGACCAGCTAGCTAGACAAGCATCTGGAACGCTATTCACAGGGCCAGAACTTGTGCATGGGATTAGCAAAAACCGATGCAGGATCCTGGTCGACGAGTGGATAAAAAGAAGACACCAACAATATTGGGCTCAAACTGTCGGGCAAATACACAGCAAAGTCATGGTAGGGCACCCAAACCGGACCCTGACGGCTGACCTTCTGAACCTGAACAGAACGAAGGCACGTATAATAGTAGGTCTGTTGACTGGACGCTGCGGCCTAAGAAAATACCTACTGAACACCATGGGAGTACGCAGGGAAACCGTGGGGTGTAGGTTATGTGATGAAGAGGAGGCAACAGCCTCTTATATTATCTTCGATTGTGACGCCCCAAGTAGAAGGCGACACAGAACCTTTGGACAGATCAGCACGGAGACAGGCATGAATCCAAAGAACCTTATTAACAGGCTACTAAACCTATTTGAAGGCACAAACCTGTTTGAATGAGGAACCACTGACGACAGAGTGATAGAATGGACCCCAGCTGGTCGCTGTTTCAAGAGAAGCTAAGTGCCAACCCTGTCTCTAGCTCGTCAGTTTTCAACCAACCAACCAACCAAGTGTTATTTCATATATTTCAAAAAACATTGTTATTGGGCTAGTTTTACTCTCGCTACCAAGGCTTGCCCTGATGAGTAGTATGTATTTATTTACCATATTGTACTTTTTATTCCATTCTTGCAATGAACTTTTTCTTGTTACTTTTTGTGTAAATAAAATCGAAAAAAAAGAATCATCCATGCCCACAAATTTTCGAAATGATCTGCCGTTCCTCCTCTAAATACTTCTGATGTTCCATCCACTGTGAAACACAGTGCATCAGCCTTGTTTTCCCTGTAGATCAGATTTTTTGTCATAAGTACATAATTTTTTTCTCGTAATAGAATTGTCATCGACCAACAACAAACATGATTCAAACTCCAACACCGTATTTATATTTTCTGGGACATCCTGTAGAACCATCGAAAATAAACACCATTTCCTCAGCATTTATGTCGAATCATATTCGTCCTGACAGTTCGTATTCTCAGTTGGTCAATGAAACGTTAGATGACAGGTCCATCTGATGCATCGAAGGTAATTCGGTCTGCGCATGAAAGAGGAGAGTGGTGATCGATACATGGGCCGTGGGCTGGCAGAAACACAGATGATAAATGATACGAGAGCTGGAGGCAGCATCCCATATATCCAGTGCGGATAGTTGGGAAACATAATTTGCCTGTAGATCGAAAACATGTTTCAATTTCAATAGTTGTGATGTTCAAGTGAATGTTGGAGAATTCTGAGAGTGGCGTGTTGAGTAATCATTTTGGCAACGTCCATTTTCATTAATTACGAGAGAACGTTTATGTGTATTCATTCAACACATTTTTTCTTGATTTATTTCTAGTTTGATCAAATTAGATGGTATCCATAAAATACTTACGCATTTCAGGAGAAGAGTGGAATGTGCTAGCGTAACAAAAATATGGATTTAATATGATCAAAAATCATCAACCTCATACGTTTTTAAATTGTTGAATATCTACTAAATTTCTTCATCTCCTTTCTCGACGTCTCACCATGAAACATGCCATCCATTTTGAACACGCCGTCTCGAACTGTTGAATTTCGATCCAACATGCATATTCTATGCCCCCAAATATCATAAATAATAAAACTCGTCGGTCATCTTGGATTTTGACAATGAATTCCTATAGTATTTCGAAAATCAATTGCAAAATATAAAAACTACTTCGGAACCCTTACCGACGATTTTATTAATACGTTCTATGGATACAACTTCACTTCAAAAATATTCCCTAAAAAATATATTTGAAAAAGAAAGAACCTACCCATCAGATAACTTATATAAAGAAGCTAGGATACTAGATATTCGACAGATCTCCTTTCTAAAAGCAGTGTGCTTTTTATACAAGAATAGGAAACATATTGACTTTCTTTCACATAATTAGCCAACAAGAGCTATATATTCAAATAAGTTGAGAACTCCACTAGCGAATAAAACAGTGGGTACCAAATGTCTATCATTTTTGGGACCACGATTCATAAATATTATTTGAGAAAGGTCCCATTTCAACATCTCCAATTCTGAAGTATATTATAGAAATAAGGTTGAGTCATTTCTACTAAGTAATCGAAGACAACTTATACATAACTTTTTTAACTAAAAAAAAAAAATACCTTCAATCCAGCATACTCCTCGTGCTCTATATCATCAGTCCTCTATTACTGTTCAATATGCCAAAATAATTATCAGTTCTCTTCGTTTAGGCTATTTTTTTTCCTGCTTCAATATTGTATTACATGTATATCTATGTAAATATATATGTATGTATGTGTGGAATGTATCTATGTATATGTATGTGTGCATTCATTATATGTATGTGTCTTATTGAATATTATAATACTTTGTTATGTTTTAGTGTCGCATGAATGAATGAATGGGATATGACACGGACAGCGAAAGCTTTGTGTTCTTTCTCTTTATTTGTTTGTGTCAGAGTACTATTACTTAATATTATGTCAGATTATTATTAGGATTATTAACTATTGTAGGTATTACTGATGCAAATAAATATTATTATTAATCTTGCCTAACTTTGTCAATTGTTTTGCAAGGGTCCGAACGCAGTACTCCACTGATATCGCAGAGTATCTCACCCCATTGTTTTCAAGTATAAAAAAGATTATTTATAGCTTTGCAGCCTCGATACGCTACTCGGCCAATACAAATTTGGGAAAACAACTAGGTATGTGACGTTTAATTTTTTCGATTCAATTTTGTTTCCACATTTCGAAATTCGAGAGGTTTTAACTCAAGACCAATCTCACAAAATTCTTCCATAGCAAAGTGTACTAAAAAACTGAATCCTAAAATATGTTAATGTTTTCGTGACAACTTGGTACATGTGAAAGCTGATTTTGAATGAATTCATTCATCAATGTTTTACCAAAATTCAGTCAATACATTTTGTTCATTAATTTTTGTCTAATCATCTGTGTTTTTTCATAAAATATTCCTAAATGTTTTAACTTGGTAGTGTTGGATTCAAGAATTCGAGGCAGAGGCCATCAATATCTCATTTTCTAGATGATATTTTCCATTTTATTTGGAAATCGACACAATAATGCTAATATACAGGGTGTTTCATAATTGAATGCTGATCCTAAAGGGCGATAATTTTTGGATGATAAAAAAAAATCTCCTTATGAACATAGGTCCACAACCGCTTTATTTCTGAGATACAGGATGTTGAAATTTAACAAAAAAATCCGTTCTTTCCCAATATCTCTGAAACCGCTTTGACATTATTTTCAATTTTGGTACATGCAAAATACGCATAAAAATAATTTTTGTCCATGATAAAGGATTTTTTACCTTTCATCATGCATGTTAACATGCCCTGCCATATTTTTGATCAAAATATTGTCTTTTTTTCTAATAAATATAATTTTTGTAATTGTCCTCTATCTTCTCATGAAAATAGTCTGCCTTTTTTCCGTCTGGCGAACGGCTTTTCAGTTAGAAAATAAAATGCATTTGCTTGTCCCTATGCGAAATCAGCCGTTGAAGAGTAGATTATCTTGTGGGCTAGAAACATCTCGTTGTTTTCAACATAAACAATTTTGACACTTCCTTAGCTAGATACGTGATATTATTTACGTTATAAAAACTTTTTTATTAAAAAAAACATGGCAAATTTTACAAATATCGAATTAGCAGACATGCATTACTTGTATGGGCTTGCTGACGGGAACGCATATGAAGCCAGGCTACTGAATCAAGAGCGCTTCCCAAATAGAATGGTTCCTGATGCTCGAACGATTTCAAGCACCCACAGGAAGTTTGAGCCAAATCATCACTTGAAAGGCGCACGTCGGACTGCGAGAACTCCAGCAATTGAGGTAGCCGTTTCTCCAAAAAGTTACCGAAAATCCTTTATTTGACAGGGCAATTTTATTCACGGACGAAGCTAGTTTTACCAAAAACAGGATCAGAAATTTTCATAATAATCAGTTTTGGGCCGAAGAAAATCCGCATGCAATCGTAGAATCTCATCACCAGGAGCAGTTCTCATCAAATGTCTGGGTTGGAATTATTGGAGATTACCTAATTGGACCTTTTTTTTACCACGCAGATTGAATGGACATAATTATCGCCGATTTCTTGAAGATAATTTGCCAATTCTGTTGGAAGATGTTCCTATTTTAATGCGAAATCGCATGTGGCCCGATGGTGAACCTGCTCATTATAGTGCTCTGGCACGCGAATATTTAAACCAAACCTTTCATAATCGCTGGATAGGTCGTGGGGGATCAATGTCATGGCCAGCTAGATCCCCAGACTCAAACAGTCTTGATTATTATTTTTGGGGATATCTTAAGACTTTGGTGTACAGTCAACCAATTCTAACTGAGGAAGAATTGCGAAACCGTGAATGCCTGTATCTTCGCTGAAGGTGGACACTTTGAACAATTTATTTGAATACAATTTAGTTTCCTTTGTTTTATTCTACATATTCTTCGACACCTCAGAAAATTTTCTGATACAAATTTTCGTTTAATTAAGGTCAGTATTTCGAAAGTTATGTGAAAAAACCGAAAATAAAAATAAAACTTCAACACCCTGTATCTTGGACACAAAGCGTAGCGAACGAGAAAGATCTAAGAAACCGAATAGTAGACGCCTGTGAAACAATAAGAAACACACCAATAATTTCTGAGCGGATACGAGATTCAATGACTAGAAGACTCAATGCCTGTACCTTCGCTGAAGGTGGACACTATGAACAATTCATTTGAATACAATTTGGTTTCCTTTATTTTATTCTACATATTCAAAATTTCTTGAAATAATATGTTGATATTTCTTGCAAATTTTATTGAAACAAAAACAGATTTTGCACCCTTGATACAAAAATAACTATTTTAAACGAGTGAAAATAAATAGAATAGGAGGCACCCCCTACAAAAAAACAAAACTGCTTACTTAAATGTCAAATTTATTTCCTGAGCATTCTTGTGAAAAATGCAAAATAATGGTAATAACTTCAACCCGCATCGATTATCAAATAATCGACTTGAAATTTTCAAGTCCAAATATCTAGAAACGGTTGCTTATTGCGAATTGTAACAACGGTAGCTTTTTTACGTAGATATGATAGAGGAATTGATCCGTTCACTGAAAAATGTGCTAGAAGTACGCTCAAAAAAGTTATGGATCTTCGAAAACAAAAGAGGTGTAGGTGGCGCCCCCTACGAGTAAGAGCAATAATAACATCAGGTTCGAATTTGACAACTCAGAAAACCTCTCAATACCAATTTTCGTTAGATTAAGGTCAGTATTTCGAAAGTTATTTAAAATAAACGAAAATAAAAATAAAACACCCTAAGCGTTTCCGTAAACTAAGCGTTTCCGGACATATATTTATTTGGACAATTCATATTAGAATATTGTGAGAAATCACGTCCTGAAGTTTGTCAAAGTACTTTTGAATCACCCTGTATACAAAATCTTACACAAAATACATAACTTTAATTTTTGAAATAATATAATAATTCAAATCACGAGGCAATATTTTCTAATAAAATTACTCGTTTGTTTCATTGAAACAATGTATTAACACCTACAGGATGTTCCCTCCCGTTTCAAACATTAATTTTGGCATCATAAAGTTAGGTGACTCCAAAGATGTAATTTAACCTAGAATAAGGCATGTCAGCATTCTAGAATCCCAGTTCGGAAAACGCCACTGGAACTAATAAACCAAAGAACAAGCAACATCTAATTGCGGTACACGTTTCACTTACAGCATTGTATCTAAGAATAGACATGGCCTAGCCAAGTTAGACTGGTCAAGAAGTAAATGATCGAAGATATCGCTCGAGGCGTGTATAGTCAACTTTTTGTTTGTCTCCTAATGCCAAACAAGTTCCATCTTCTTGCAATATAGCAGTAATACGGCAATGAGTTCAGTGGATATGATGGTTATTAGATTGATTTGGCTCGGATATTCGAAAGCTGATATCATCTGAGGACTAGATGAGTGATTTGACAATATGATCAAAATTGAAAAACGGCGCGAAGAAAAAAAAAACAAGAATACCAGGGAACAATAATAATTTGTGAAATTCAACAGTTCCAGATCTTCTTCTTCCGGTCCATTTCAAATTCAAGAGTTTGAAAATATTCAAAACCAGAACTCGATTTGGAAGATAGATTTTTCATCTGACCACATTATGTGCAAACAATTATAGCAATTATATATATATATATATATATATATATATATATGCAGGGTCTGCTGACCGAAACCACAAATGTGCGGCTGGCTTCTGTTTATTGACTCCGTTGATTTGTCGTTTTCTACCAAGTGTTGTTCATCCTTGCACTTCTCCACCGTACTGATGAGGGCCGAGAGCCCGAAACACGTGTCCACAGTTAACACTTTTCTCTGAGGGCTATGTCCATTGAATTCCTTCCATT
Organism: Gonioctena quinquepunctata; assembly: GCA_018342105.1. NCBI lineage: Eukaryota > Metazoa > Arthropoda > Insecta > Coleoptera > Chrysomelidae > Gonioctena > Gonioctena quinquepunctata. The sequence continues at coordinate 323,250 of JAFIRS010001240.1, read as the reverse complement.
TTGTTTCTAACAGTCCCCTCGATATTCCTCTCTTTCATATATATATATATATATATATATATATATATATATATATATATATACAGAGTGGTCCAACGAAAAGTATGCACCTAGCTTTTCTCCTTTGTTTAGAATTGAAAGCAAAAATGCTCGGACACGTGGAGTTTGCTTTTGAGGGGGACACATTTTAGACATATTTTTCAACCTGTGCCTTTAACGCCCTAGCGAGGGGGTGTCACAACCCTAAAATTTTAAATGGAAAGTGGGGTCGAGTGATATATCATTTGAACGGGCACAAAATTATCTTTCTAATGATACTCTATTTGTTGAAATTTACTCAAAACAGTTAATGCGAAAACGGCTTTAAGAACATTAACCCGATAATTTTGGTATTAATGAATAATACAAATAAGTTTTGGTTATTAAGAATCAAAACATTTACAATTAGTAGTACTTACGTTTCAATGTTTGTTACTTGTAACAGTGCTTTGTAAAAAAAGGAAACAAGCTGTTAAATTGATTTATTAAAACGTTACTTCAACAAGTGTTGAAAATGTGACCCACTTGCTTCCATACAATAATACAGATTTTGTTCAAATCTATTTCTAACATTTTGTAGCATATCAGGTGTTATGCTTCTGCATTGTGCTGTAATCCGTTGGCGAAGATCTTCTATGGACTCGGGCTTTGTAGCAAAACATTTATTTTTCAAGTGTCCCCATAGAAAAAAGTCCAAAGGCGATAAATCAGGTGACCTGGCAGGCCATTCAATTGGGCCTCTCCTTCCAATCCACTGTCCGGGGAACCGGTTATCTAAAAATTCTGTTACAGGAGCAGCATAGTGCGGAGGTGCTCCATCTTGCTGGAAATGAAGGCGATCGGCATCATGATTTTGGTCATCTTCTATTATCTGTGTTATGAAAGGATCAATTGCATCGTCAAGCATGTTTAGGTAGACTTCACCAGTTAAATTTCCAGGAATGAAAAGTGGTCCTATGATATGACTTCCTAATATGCCACACCAGACGTTTATTTTTTGAGGGTATTGGGTATGAACCTCACGGAATAAATGTGGGTTACTGTCATCCCAGTAACGGCAATTATGCCTATTCACAGCTCCATTCAAATAAAATGTACACTCATCGGTAAAACAAATGTTAAACAATAATAAGTGCGGATCTTCAATTAAACGCTGGCTCATTTGTTCACAAAATTGCAGCCTTCGATCAGGATCATCCTCATTTAGTTCCTGTACTAATTTAATTTTGTACGGATGAAATTTGTACGCTTTTAAAATCCGTATTATGGATGAACGGGAGACTCCTGAGGCTTCAGCTAGTTGACGGGTACTTTGAGTATGATCCAATTGAACATGCCCCAAAACAGCGACTTCCACAGCTTCATTTCTGATAGGGTTCTGCGGCTGGTGTTTCACATTACAAACAGATCCGGTATCGACAAACTTTCTAACTAACTTGGCAACATACGAATCATTAACATTTTTATCGGGATGACTGTCCTTAAACAAGCGAGCAGTTAGTCTAGCACAACTATTATTTTGAAAATAAAGTTTAAGAATTTCAACTCGTTCTGGAATGGAATAAACCATTTTGTACAGTGAATTTAAAATAACTTCAAAAGCGACCAGACTGAATCAATGAAGGGACTAAAATAAAAGTTTGCCTAAATTCTTTTCCTACACTTATTTGCAGTTTTTTTCGACAAAAAAACGATAAATGGGGATTTTTTGTGATGAAAAAAAATTACATTGAAATGTTGCTTTCGGTAAAATGAAGTAATTTAGAAATGATTGTAGTTATTCTGATTCCTAATAACCAAAACTTATTTGTATGTTTCATTAATATCTAAATTATCGGGTAAATGTTCTTAAAGCCGTTTTCGCATTAACTGTTCGAATAAATTTCGATAAATAGGGTATCATTAGAAAGATAATTTTGTGCCCGTTCAAATGATATATCACTCGACCCCACTTTCCATTTAAAATTTTAGGGTTGTGACGCCCCCTCGCTAGGGCGTTAAAGGCACAGGTTGCTAAATATGTCTAAAATGTGTCCCCCTCAAAAGCAAACTCCACGTGTCCGCGTATTTTTGCTTTCAATTCTAAACAAAGGAGAAAAGCTAGGTGCATACTTTTCGTTGGACCACTCTGTATATATATATATATATATATATATATATTTTTTATATATATATATATATATATATATATATATATATATATATATTTTTATATATATATATATATATATATATATATATATATATATATATATATATATATACCGGGTACTTACGACTCTCCACCCTCAATAACTCCCAGAAAAATTAGTTTTCAAAAAATTGCCGAAACACGTCGATTTTTGTTTGGAGGGGGATACCATTTGACGAGACGAAGAAATGTTATACTTTAACCCCCTACTCCCCAGAGCAACTCCCTCTATAATTTTCACAGGGAATGAGGGTTGTGTCATACATCATTGGGAAGGTAATTCAATTCTTATTCTAGCAGTGCGAAATTTTCTGAATTTGAATGAGGCGTTCTCGAGATATTCGAATTAAAATGATCTACATTATTGTCTCCCAGACAGTAGTACAGTTCAGTTTCAATTATCCACCGATTGTCTTATTTTATTTGCTCACAGAGTTCACGTTTCAGTTTTTGTTGTCAACATGATTGTCAAAGAAGAAATACTAATATCTGAGAATCATTTTTTTGTGAAATGGTGATAGTGTAGAATCGAAAAGTGACCACGTATTTCAACAATTCTACTTGTATCGCGATGGTTTACACAAAAGACGAGAAAGTTGAAATGATTTTTATTTTTTCTGCTCAAAATGAGTGTGCTCGAGCAACAGCTCGGATCTTCAATGAGGGACACGAAAACAGAAACGTAACTCACAAGTGAGTATCAGGAAAAAATGGTTATAGAAAAAGGTTTTGGTATTTTTTATCATTCTAGATATATCTTGGATCTTGTGGTGAAATTCCGTGAGGCTGGATCAGTCGCCAATAAAAAAAAATAAGATGGCGTCTGTTACAAACGAGATCAATCAAATCGAAGTTTTAGGACAAGTTGCAGTTGACCCAACTTTGTCTACACGGCAACTCAGTAGCATAACAGGCATATCGAGAACTTCCATAATGAGGGGCTAAAATTGCACAAATTTCATCCGTATTAGTTGCATCTTCACCACGAACTGAATGACGATGACTACGACAGACTATCTGAATTTTGTGAAAATGTAACAAGAATGATACAGAGGAACCACGGATTTGTTAAGCATATTTGCTTCAGTGATGGGTGTTCATTTTTTTTGAACGGATTAGTGAACAGACACAACTCTCGCTATTGGAGTCAAAACAACCTCCACCTACTTAGAGAAGAGCACACAATGGCCTCAAAAGTTGAATGTGAGGGCAGGGATTCTGGGTAATAAAATCATTGGCCCAATATTTATCCAAGGTGATTTAAATGGTGCGGTTTATTTGGATATGCTGCAGAATCTGATTGAACCACTTATTTTGGATGCTGTCAACATGACCTTGATGATGATTGTAATCCAAATCCATTGGCAGATAACATTAATTTCCAGCAAGATGGGGCACCACCTCATTGCCTATTACAGGTGAGAGAATGGATATCCCAAACTTTTCCAAACAAATGGATAGGTCGTTTAGGTCCATTAGAAAGGCCAGCACGCTCGCCGGACTTGGCATCTAATGATTTTTTTCTTTGGGGTCATTTGAAATCCGTTATTTTTAAAACTCATTCTACTGACCTGAACGATTTGGAAAGAAGAATTATAACTGAATGCCAGGCAATTACCAGAGAAACAGTTTCAAAAGTGCAGGAGGCATTCGAAAATAGACTCTACTACTGTCTAGGAAATGAAGGCAGTCATTTTGAAAAATTTTGATAATCTATTTTGTATAATTTATTTACGCACAATTCAACAATGTACCATTTGAACTCGAATCTCTCGGGCACGCCTTTTTCAAATTCAGAAAATTATGCACTGCTAGTATCAGAATTGAATTACCTTCACAATGATGTATGACACGACCCTCATTCCCTATTGAAATTATAGAGGGAGTTGCTCTGGGGAGTAGGGGGTTGAAGCATAACATATCTTCTTCTCGTCAAATGGTGTTTTCCTCCAAACAAAAATCGACGTGTCTCGGCGATTTTTTGTAAAATATTTTTTTTTGGGAGTTATTGAGGGTGGATAGTCGTAAGTATATATTTCGTTATCCCGTTTCCGTTATTTCGTTATACCATTATCCCGTTATTTCATTATCCCGTTTCCCGTTATCCCATTAACTCGTTTCCCATTATCCTGTTATTCCATTATCCCATTTTCCCGTTATCCCGTTATCCCGTATAAATATATATACAACGGGAAGATATATTCGAAATGGGAGCTCACCTCATATTGGTTACACTTGGTTGAGGAGAAATGTGGTTTTATTGTTATGGTTACCACCATAGTTTGGTTTCACCATTACAAGACTCTCGAATGCCCCAAAGGAATTGTTTACACGCAATCTTTCACACATACATATCATGTATTTGCATTACTCCCAGATACGATCCTAGTTGAGACCCTGATGAAGTTTAAGCGCTAATGAAAGAAACGATGACTGATAATTAGGAAGTTTCCGTTTTTGTCCTCAACCGACAATCCCTCCATTATCTACACCCCAAAGGACACAATCTCAAGTTGTAATATATATAAACATATTTATATGTATACAAGCTGACCCGACAGACATTGTCCTGTCCTCATTTCTATGTTCCCTAAAATGTTTTTCCCAAAAACTCTCGTCCGCGTAGAATTTCGTTTTTTCTATGTTTTCTTTTATGTTGTTCCATCTAGACTATGCTTTTGACTCCTTCCGCTTTCTGTTGTCCCGTTATCCCATGTTCCTGTTATCCCGTTTTTCCTTTATCCCGTTATCCCGTTTTCCCGATATCCCGTTATCCCTTTTTCCTGTCATCCCGTTGTCCCGTTTTCATGTTTTTTCGTTATTTTCCCTTTTCCTTTTCCCTTTTTTCATTATCCCGTTATCCTTTTTCCCTTCCTTTTCCCGTTTCCCCTTTTTTTGTTATCCCGTTTTCCTTATCCCGTTTTCCCGTTTCCCTTTTTTATCCCGTTATTCCTTTTCCCGTTATTCCTTTCCCGTTTTCTTTCGTCCCGTTATTCCTGTTATCCCGTTTTTCCGTTATCCCGTTTTTCCCGTTATCCCGTTGTCCTGTTATCCCGTTTTCCCTTTATCCCGTTATACCGTTCTCAATTTATCGTACTACAATTATTATATTCCCTATTGCGGATCTGTGGATGAAATAAAAAAAAAATCGCGATGGAAAAATAGGGGTTGATCGTAGAAGGGTGAAAATTTAGGGTTGTATGTATTTTTGAATGCTGTATCATAAAAAAATAAAAATAAAATATTTTTATCTATAAAATAATAAAATAAATTGAGGGGTGGACCACCCTTAACATTCAGGGGGATGAAAAATAGATGTTGCCCGATTCGCAGACCTAACCGACATGCACACAAAATTTCATGGGGATCGGTCGAGCCATTTCGGAGGAGTTTAATTACAAACACCGTTTCACGAGAATTTCATATATTAGATATATACGTTTCGACATGGTTTTTTCATCTTCAGTATAAAAACACTGCAACAAATAAAAACACGGAGTTTGGAACATAGCACAACATAATATTAAAATATATATGATATTATGAGAATGAGTTGTCACTTACAAAATAATCAATTTATATGTTTGCTTTTCGATTGTACGAATGTTTTTGAAGGTGTGTCCATGTTTTTTTTACCTCATAAATACACTGGATTGTTTAGATGATTGAGTTGTAATATATTATCCTCTGTGCGCTGTAGAGACCAAACGCTTGGGCCGATTTTGAGGATTCTTAAGTCAATCGAATTATCTTAATCTTGCGAGTGTCACTAACGACATGGCAGTGAAGAAAATTCAATATAGCGACAACCAGACGCCATATTGTGACAACATTCAATATGGCGACAACCAGACGCCATATTGTGAAAAAGTTATAACAACGTATAGCTTAGTACATCAATAATTGATTGATTTGCTCGTTAGTTGGTTTATTTCTGTTTCAATTGCTTTATCGTTTTCGTTACTTTATTGATAATTTTTCACTTAAATATTTTAATAGAAACTCAATTGAGTAAAGTCAAACTTTGCTATAGCAAACGGCTTAATGACTAGAAAAGGTTCGTTATAAAGGGTGTTTGCTATCAAGAAAATATGCAGTACATGCATCCTGGTAGATTTTTTTTTCGCGTAAATTGACGACACTGTTAATTTTTTGAGACCTCAATCCTGACAAATTTGTGCATTTGCGCACCCACTGTATGATTTTCTAATTATTTCCAGCTCAACCGACAATACAAAGCAGTTGAACACATACTAAAAGTACGCCATGTATTCAATAAATCCTTAACAGATGAATAGGGAAATCCCACCGCTCGACTGAGGTCGTAGAATTTCGCAAATTATCGGCACTTGATTGAACAATCTTTCTTCGCTAGTTCGTTATAAACGAGTTTGACTGTATCTTGTTAGTGACTCGAATTATCCATCTACTTTGTTGTTGTAGTATATTCATTTGTAATTAGTGAAATCGTTCATGTTATCTGCAAGTGTATGATTCAGTACACATGGTGGGAGTTTGTATATATTTGTTGTATACCTGAATATTATATGAGTCACAATGTTACGAGTTCAAAAACGTCGTCGGTCGTGAGTAAATCTTTTCAGTAAAACAAAAAAAGCCCGACAAGAAAGTGCACGTCGCGAAACGTTAGAGATAAAATTCGTCCTAGTTATAATAGCCAATCACCCACAAAAAATTTATACTCCCAACTAAAAAGTGTAAAATAAAAAATAAAAAATTAAATAATGACTTTAAATTAGTACCGTCTTATAATAACATCTAGGAAGTGTAAAATAATAAAAGATTATTTAAAAAATGAAAAAACCCGACTGCGTAAAAAGTGCACTTCAAAGAAGATGGAAACAAGATGACCAGAAAATATTGTCAGAAAATTATGTGAAGAAAACCGTTTAAATTCGATTTTTCTATTCATTCCACTTCACATGGCACTTATCTCTCACTATATGCTAGACGGGCTTGCCACTCCTACTGAGAAGGAATCTTTTTATTTAGAAACCTATCGAGGTGGGAGATTTTCGGAGTGTTTTTTTCTGTCACTAGGTACCGCCAGTTAAAGTTTATCTTTTCCGGCGTACCTATAGGTGTTACAAGATCGATGATGGTTTGTTTACGTTGTGTCTCACTTCAGCCAGAGTTCTTTGTACCTTTGGCTGGTTGACTACTCCGTACTGATGAGGGCCAAGAAGCCTGAAACCGGTATGCGGATTGTTAGGTGAACACGACATAAATTGAACATAATCGAGCTTATCAGAAAGAAACATTTGCATTCAATGTCCATTGATATTATATGGAAGTATGCATGGATTTTCAGGTGAATATCATTCAACGTTCTGCGTGGTATTTGCCAGGAAAGTAGTTGTTTTTCACCTGAGATCTACCTTTCTCTGGTTCAATTTTATATTGAATCCTTTATGTGAAGAAAACCGTTTAAATTCGATTTTTCTATTCATTCCACTTCACATGGCACTTATCTCTCAAACTTAATACTGTTAAGTAAAAGGAATCATCATTTCCCTAAAAAATGGCAAATCCCCTGGATTCGATTCCGTGAAGGCTGAAACTCTAAAAACTATAGCAGACAGAATAGCGATCCCACTTGCACATATCTTCAATAAAATATTCCCAACACCTTTCAAAAGAACCATTGAACTTCTGTTATTCAAAAATGGCAACCGTGAAGACGTGGTTAACTATAGACCTATCTCCACCATTACAAACTTCTCAAAATTTTCGAAAAATTACTCAAATTTTGCCTGTGTAAATTTCTGGACAATTATATCGTGTAACCAATTCGGCTTAAGAGAAGGTGTGTCTACCCAGGGTGCTAAGTCTGCAAGTTACCACTCCAATGTACTCCGCCCTAGATAATGGTCAACCATCCCTTCGTGTATTCATAGATTTGTCAAAAGCTTTTGATACTGTAAGCCATAAATTGGTTTTTGAATCATTAAAAAACGTAGGCGTAAGAAACTTATGCTTAGATATTTTCAAAAGCTTCCTCTCTGATAGACCTCAGTCTGTTAAAGTTGAGGATAAGCTGAGCATAGAACAGAAAATAGAATTTGGCGTACCACAAGGCACAGTCCTTGGTCCAATTTTATTAAATGTATACATCAATAGCTTGTTTGACACTCGCAGCTGTGGTAAGAACCACATATGCGGATGACACAGCTATATTTTATAGCGACAAAGACTGGTTAACATTGAAATCCACAGCCGAAAATGACTTGGAAAGCATAAGGTCGTGGTTCAATAGCAGACTTCTCATCATCAATGCCTAAAAACCTTTTTCCTTCCTATATGCTCGAATAAACCCACCTTACCCACCTATAATACGCTTCATGTCTCAGATGACTTCATTATTGAGTCAACTAACAAATTCAAATATCTCGGTGTAATCTTAGATAATCACCTCAAATGGAACTTCCACATCAAATATGTAAAAAAAACTACAATTTCTGATATATGAATTTTACAATCTGAGGAATATACTGAATAACAGTGAACTGAAGTTGATATATTACGCGCTAGCTCAATCTCACATTTCGTATGGAATTATTATGAGGGGCGCTGCTGGTAAAACTTCAATTAACAGTCTCGTAATAGTTCAGAAAAAACATCAAACCCTCAAACAACCTCTACAGTGAAACGGGATTTTTTGACACCAGACAATTATTTCTACTTTCTAGTAATATGCAACAACACAAACTCCGAACAGAATTGGAATTGATATTCGCAATAGGAATTCCAACTACTTATAGTTATTCTAATCCCAATCGGAACGGCAATAAAGATAAGAGCACTACGAGTAGTGTTCATATGCACTGCCCGGCAAATGGGAAATTTATATACCACCAGTGTTTTTACTTTCAAAGCGTTCCTGGTACAATCATAAAAAAAGTTCTGTCGTGTGGAAGAGAATTCCTTCTCGGAACTTTTTATGTCGGTCCAATTGGGATTAGAAATATTATACCACCAAAGATCAATAAAACAATTAGCCAAAGAACCTTTTCGTTCAAGGTCCTAAACTGTACAGACATCATTTATACGCGAAATCACAAATGTTCATCGTTATAAGAAAGAAAAGAAAGGCTATATACTCACACTACCTCGAAAAACTATCCTTCAAATGATAGACAACCCATGTACACATAATAAGAATTATGTTCTATTTATATCGCCTATCTGAGTATGATGCTTTTTTAAATCTAAAAAGTACTTCATAATAACTGTACATTGACAATCACGTGGTATTTTTGATCCAAGTTCATACCTTTTACCTATTACCTTCAAAGATCTTCATAGGCCACGTTACAATTCGACAATCATTGTAATTACATTCAAGTTTTAACTTGAAAGTAATTGCATAATTGCAACTGTGTTATATTCTACTTCTGTGTTCCACAGATATATACTATTTCTTAATGCTAATGATAATATTCCTCTAACATCCCTCTGATCCTACTCTGAACCACCACATTTGCCCCATAACTATTATCTTATCAACTTCTTCACTCATAAACTGTTTTTGTATAATTACTGTACTTCCTTATCTATGTTCGATCGAAATAGTAGTAAGGCCAGCCCTATGTGTCTCGCCCCCACCGCACTGAGCTCTAGGACACCCTGGAATCGGAAATAACGAACATTCTTACCCAAACAGTCAATGATTCACGTTGTGTTTCGTCTTACATAGTAAACATTGTGAATAACTCTAACAAAGGCATCTTTGAAACAAAAAACGTGTATCATATAATCCTATCCATATACAGTCCACAAAAAACTCTAAAACAAATGTAAATAAATTTCCCAAAAATATTATCACCGCACTCTAAGTCGACACTCATAAAACTCAAGAGTGTACTTATTATATAATATATCAGTCTCAATTGTTCTCTTGCCCTTGAAACATATAAGAATGTATTCAAAAGTGCATTCTATGATATAAACTATACTAGACCCTACTGTATAAGATATATTCAAATGTATTAATTTAATTTAATTTCGTTTCAACCCGCACAAGAATTCTCAAATCATTTTTGTACAATCTCTCTATGTATTACTATGAAAATTGTCCTCTGTACAATAAATTACTTACCTACTAAACAATCTTACGCAGTCGGAGGCATTAATATATCTTCATTGTTAAATTAAAGAAGTTGCCACCGACTGCGGGAGATTGTTTATAATATTAAGTTCAATAGTTAACCTCTTAAAACATAATTTTCTGACAATATTTCCTAGTCATCTTTTTTCCATCTTTTTTGAAGCACACTTCTTACGCAGTCGGGTTTTTTGATTTATTAAATTAACTTTTTATAGCAGCAAGAAAGGATCAATTTTCTTTATTACTGATAAAAACAAAGTTAAAAAAGGTTATCATGAATCTGGCTTGAGTTTTTGATATCATTTCTGTTGGTAATATTATTGAGGTCTTTTTTATATGTTCTTACTTATGGATTTTTCTCTTTGGTCAAAATTTCAACGTTGTTGGTGTGGAACTTATGTTGCTTCTCTTTTTCGTGTTTGAATGAGGCTGTGATGTCAGTTTTTGAATATTTATGAGCTTGTATTCGTTTTTGCAAATATTGTTTTGTTTGACCTATATAGGGACTTTGACAGTCTTTACAACGTATCCTAGGTATATATTGTATGAGTTCGTTCGTTTTTTGGTACTTTATGTATTTATTTTAAATAAATGGTGTTATTTGTGTTTCATAGTAGATGTGACATGGTGATATAATGTTTTGTATCTCAGCACTCCTAAATCCAATTCAGGTACAGCAAATCAATTTGGTGACAGTAATTTTCAGATGATTTTCCTGTAAGGATCCGCATATCAACTATGTATGGGATATTCCGATGCGAAAACAAAAAAAACATTCGTGAAATGCAGATACCCATCAAAAATTAATGTTGCAACATAGCGCACTGAATTGGGTCATCTCCGTCTGCCGCGGGATTACTTTTAACGAAATGAACACTATCAACAGAAATATTGGCTCATTCCATTTGCGCCATGATAAGGTTCTCATATTACTGTGATGATGATGTTTTCTCTAAGGACCAGTGGATATTCAGTTTGAGTGAATATAACGGCTGTGATACACTGAGAAAGTTATTATTTTGAGCCATTATAATTCCAGTTTTTAAAGGGGTTGAAGCTGACGACCCTTCAAATTATCGTGCAATATCGCTTCTCTATACTCTCTCGAAAATTAATAAAAAACTCGTTAAATACAGCGGTGCAGTATCCTCAGATTCCCAAATGATTTTGGGTGGTAAAGAGAGCCTTTTGTGATTTTTCAAAAGCAATCGATTGTCTGGATCACAAATTACTATTATCATGATTTTGGACGGGTTGCTTTTAATTAGTTCGAATCAGATATAATTGGCAGTAATTTCCAGTTAATATTCAGGCTGTCCAGGTATCAAATCAAGTGTGTACTTCAGGGTTCAGTACTCGGCTCTGTTTTGTTTTTAATGTACCTGAAAAATCCAACCTATTACAGGTAAGCAGCAATAATGATTTTCTTTATTCAATTCTGGACAAGAGAGGTAACAAAATGAATTCAAACAATTTGAAAAAACGTATATTCACAGATGATGGTCAAACAATCTACCATTTTGAGCGCTATGCACAAATTAAGTCAATCTACGATTGCTCTCCGAACTTCAATTAAAGTTGATCTTTAAAAAGAGCGAAAAATTTATCTGATTCTATTCTTCGTGTCTTCTGGTGTCGTTGGTTTCTTGCGGTAGACATCTCCATTAACATATCCTCAGAGATAAAAATCTAGGGGCGTGAGATCTGGTGACCTCGCTGGTAATATAACCTGTATCTGCTGTCAATCGGTACATCCCTCCCAAATTTTGTAAATCACCTCGGAGAAAATCTCTGTAAATTTCTCCATTCGAAGAAATGTGGTCATATGACATTTACCAACCATCTATTTTGGTTATCAACTTGCTGCGCCCGGCAGACCCCCTGTCTACGGATCAACCTGGTACACAGATGGATCAAGACTTGGGGGAATGTCTGGCGCAGGAGTATACAAGGAAGGTACAAAGAAAGAAATCTCAGTTTCTCTCGGCAAATACGCCTCAGTGTGCCAGGCCGAAGTATATGCTATACTCACCTGCGTTCAGAAAAGCCTCGACAACAGAAGTCGAGGACCTATTCTCATCTACTCGGACAGCAAGGCAGCAATCATGGCGATAGGATCAAACAAAAACACATCCGAATTGGTGTCCAGTGTAGAAACGCCATAGAAAGTTTGCAAAAAACAATTAAAGTCAGCCTCATATGGGTACCAGGACACACAGGTGTTCCTGGGAACGAAGAGGCAGACAGAGTAGCCAAGATTGGATCGTGAAAGACTCCGGAACCAATCTTGGAAATACCCAATAGCATGGCCATCTCAAACATGGAGGGACTGCTGCAAAAGCAGTTCATCAAAGCTCCAAATAAAGGGGTCTTCGAAGAAACCGTCAAGAGAGATCCTGTCACTCAACAGACGGGATATCAGGACTGTGACTGGGCTCCTAACGGGACACAATCACCTGAACAGGCACATGGAGCTCATCGGGATCACAGATGATCCCTTTTGCAGATGGTGCCTGGAAGATGACGAGACATCGTCGCACATCCTTACTGAGTGCCACGCTCTGGTATACCAGAGGGAGATCAACCTGGGTAGCATAATTCTGAACCCAGAAGATGTCAAAGAGCTGAGGAAACTGCTGAGTTTCGTCAGAGAAATCGCCTTGCCCCGCTGATTCTCAGATCATGTGGGCGTCCAATAGGCCCAAGTTAAGAGGCCTACGTGCACGGGTTCTCCGGAACCAGCCCACCATGTGCGCAGAAGAAGAAGAAGAAGTTATCAACTTCTCTGACCCAATAGGGATTCTCTGTCGAGTAGTAGTGGCAATTGTGTCTATTTACCATTCCATTACCTTAAAATGTGGACTCTGCTCATTAACCAATATTCATTTCAGAAAATTTGGTTTCTCGCGACTGAAATGAATATATTTCCGCAATGCGAACTCTGGTATCATAATCCTTTTCATAGAGTTCTTTATGTAATTCAATTCGATATGGATGACATTTTTTTTTCTCAATATTATGTTCACGGAAGTATAGTTCAACCATTTTCAATTGCAGAAGCTGTTTTTATAGGAAGCAAATCAAAAACTCACTTCGCTAACACGACCGTATATGCGAAGAAACGAACGAAAAATAATGTGTATTACTCGTAAACATTCTCCATCGACAAACGGAAGATTAGAGGAGGCGACAGTCAAGGTCGGTTTGAGTGACAGCTGTCTAGTTCTGCACCTGATTCGCCTGAACCAATCAAAACGGATCGCAAGCCAATGATAATGCTTGTAGGTGTGTCCATACGTTGGAGGCCAAGAAAACTAATGAATCACGAGTTATATTTGTGTTTGAAGAGGTCTGAATGGATGAAAGCCAGTAGCGTCTCTGGTATGGGATCGAAATAGGTTTTAAAATATTCTTTAGCTCTGTTGTGTTTTGTTGGAAAATATGGCTTCTTTCCGACCATGAAAAATGAAATTATGATGATACGATTGCCTATTAATACATACTTCCTAGCTTACGGCTTTTTTTTTATTTCAACGTATTTTTAGAATATTTAAATATCTAAATTAAATTAGTTATCTCCGCCTCTGCTGCTCAAAGGATACCGCTTCAAGACTGGGGAACTTGATTTTATGCTTCTGCAATTGTAAATGGTTGAACTATATGACTTATATTCATTTTCTTCATTTGTTGCAATTTTATTTACTACTTGCCTTTTCTTGTGCTTGACACTGCCTGTTTCCTGAAATCTTTTCAACCCTCCATAAACTCTCTGGTCGCATAGACCTTGAATCAGGATATCGAGCTGCATCACTCTACTAGCTGATAAACAATTTCTGTCACAGTCACCCAAAAAACATGTTTATCATTTCTCTAGTGGATTTTTTTTTTAAAGTTCTAACAACCATTCAAATTTTGTCATTTTGTGTCATATGAAACAATTTCACCCAATCATGTCAACATTACACTGATAATTGCATTCAGTGCAATTATCAATAATAATAATAATAATAATAATATGTCTATTCATTATTTGCTCATTAACCTTACAATAGTAATCCGCTCATTAACATTACAAAAATAATGAAAGGGCGGGGTTCAGCAATAAAGCTGCTTTTCAACCCTACCGGGAGAATATGCACATACACGCAAACTAAATATAAACTACATTAACCTTCGAACAGCTTCCATACTGAGCCGTAGCAAGTATCATAAATGACTTCATGATACAAATAAAAACAAAAACTTATAAGTATATGTATATCATGACCAAGTAGACTATCGAGTTGTCGTGCATTGTTATTGCTGCCTTGCCAGAAACAAGGCTTTCAACCATTTTTTGAAATTTTTTAGTGAAAATTCCTTGATTTCTACCGGTACCGTATTGTAAAGTTTAGCCGCGTTATAGGAAAAACTTCGGGTAAAGGTCGTCTTAGTATGTCTAGGGATTGATAGCATATACTTGTTTCGTGACGAATCTTTGAGAGATAGCGGAACTAGTTTCTTGCGTAGATACGGCGGGCTACCAGAATTCAAAATTTTGTGAGTTAGTGTGAGCGAGTGCATTTTCCTCAAATTATTTAATTTCAGCCAATCAGCCAATCACTATGACAACACGATTGAGTTTGACAACTTCATTCCAAATAAATTTCAAAATGCCACGTATTGGCAATGAGAATGTTCAAAGTATAAATGCGCTAATCAAAGAAAAAATTCCCAGAAATACAACCTTCAGTAACAAATATATTTGGGGAATATTTATGGAATTTTGCTGCGAACGAGAATATGAATTAAATGAACATAGAAGCTTAGAAGAATTGGCGTTGATACTAAAAGATTGGGCGGTAAATATGAGAAAGAAAGACGGGACCGAATTTAAAGAAGCAACAGTGAAGACAATGTGGAACGTTTTGGGCAAACTTTTGCGAGAAAAGTACTATGATGACTATAGTATTATGATTGACCCGTTTGACAATATAGTATTTGAACCAGCCCGAGATGCCCGCGATGCAATCAGGAAGAAACTACAGGCAGATCCATGTAAATGTAAGTCCAGTTCAGTTTCGTTAAAATTGTCTGAAGTTAACGAAATAATATTGCTATGGGATAAAAATACTCCTGAAAGTCTTATGCGTAAATTTTACCATATTGCTGCTGTAGAATAATCGTGGCGAGGAGAAGGGGCAGTTGCTTGTCTGGTGGATTTTTTTCAAATCGCTAAAAATAACGATGACTCTCCAACAAATCGAATTGAATACAATCCGGTGTTCAGTAAAACGTGCCAACGTGGTTCTAAAAGCTGTACAAGAAGTAAATGGTTGGTTTCCAATAGTGAAAGACAAAGCTACCCTGTACGTCTTTTTCATAAACTGATATCAAAACGAGGCTACAATATTACCTCACCACGACTGTTTTTAATACCAAATCGACACTGGAAAAATGAAACTGACAAATGGTACGATAATATACCTGTTGGAAGAAATACAATTAATGGATGGACTAGATCTGCTGCTGAGGCAATTGGCTTGAATGTAAAGGACAAAAAGATAACAAATCACTCGAATAGATCAACTGCTGTTAGCGAATTGGCAAAGAGTGGTGTGGAAGAACAACAATTGCTGAAAATTACTGGTCATAGCAATCAAAATTCTATAAAACCATACTTAAATCTCGATCAAGAACACCACAACAAGATTATAAATATTATGCGTGGTAATAGATCTTCTATAGTAGAGAACAGCAACTAATCTAATGTTAAGTTGAATTTTAATAATTGTACTTTCACTAACTGTACTTTTAATTAATAAATACATGTTTCATTGTGTTGAGTTATAAATTTTTTTGTCAAAAAATGTTCCGCCGAATATCTCTCGGACATTGACAAATGCCTCATAATTTTATGACAAATTTCTCAAACTCCCTTCGGCTTCGGGCTGTTACCAAGGAACGAGCTTTCGATTGTCATAAAATTATTTGTCTATTATCAATATCCTAGGGATATGATACTACTGATCATTTCATTTTGCAGCGAAAAAATATCTAGGAGTTTGCAAGTTTGCTGACAATCCCTATAGTATTCAAATGTTTCAAGGGTGATTTAATATAATTGATAATATCGAAACCCGCATCGAAAAAAGCTGTGACTCGTTTTAGATGATTTTACAAAAGAAGCAAAAAACTGAAGACGGTTAATATATTAAAAAAAAACTAATTGAACTGTGATAACCACAAATTTTTTTACAGGAGTGAGTTGAGGGAGCATCTATTGGTGTATATAATGATTGAATCAGATCATTCCATACAAAGATAGTGGTAGATACGACCTAGACATTTATTCACTTCGACAATGAAAAAGACGTATCTACGTTGACAACCTAGGCTACTTATTTACTTCAACATAAGGACGTAAGCAAGATAGTTACTTCCTTATTATTGTCGACCCAGGTTCGTGAGATTGGACGTAATATGTTACGGAAATGAAAAAAAAATAGGTTAAATTTGTTTTTCACAAAAAAATATCGAACATAAAATTCTTCTAGAAATATTAATACTTGAAAGAGCTCATTCAGAATCTTCCTCATCGTCTTCTTTCTCTGAAGACTATTTTATATTACTGAAGTGATCTGATGATTCTGGTATGGCATATCGACTTTGTGTGCTGTGAAATGGATCATTCCATGTTTCAGTGTTCGGTCGATACTTTCCGGTCTCCCTCTTTCCTTTTCCCCAATTCCTCTTTTATTTTCAGGTGCATTCTAATAGTAATAATGATGAAGTCTCCTAGAGTAAAACACTCCGGAAGTAAAATACCTCTCCATTCGGATTTCCGGGCGAGAGGTACTCGAGGGGACTCAACATTAAAAATTAATTTTTGCAACATCCGCGGACTCAACAAGAACATCAATGACGTCCACCATCACCTACAGACGGAAAAACCGGATATTCTGGCTCTTACAGAAACACAAGTAAACTCGTCCACCAACAAGGTCCATATGCTTTGTCCTGGTTACGAACTCCATTCTCGATTCAGGTTCAAAGGTGGAGTCTGCCTTTATGCCAAGGCTAACCTTTCATGCCAGCGTGAAGAGAGTTTGGAACCGAAAGACTTTGATGTGATGTGGTTCAAAGCTATCTGATACCAAACTGACTAAGTTCCTCTGCTGCCTTTACCTATCACCTAATGAACCTTCATATAACGACCTCTTTGAGTTTTTATCACTCAAACTGGACTACATTCAGGAGAACGATCCAACAGCTGAAACCATAATCATGGGAGACTTTAATGTACATAACGCTGCCTGGCCCAAATTCTCTAACAAAACAGATGATGCAGGTCGTCAAGCCGAGGCCTTCGCCATCACTCATGGTCTAGAACAACTGGTCGAGCTACCAACCCGCATCCCTGATGTCAACAACCAGTCTGCCAATACACTAGATTTTTTCTCACCACCAATCCTGACCCGTATAGAATAGAAGTTTGTGCCCCACTTGGAAACTCTGATCACACCCTCATCTCCTCAACATGCTCTTTCCATTTACCATCGAGATGCACAATTCCACCCCGTCTCATGTGGCATTACAATTCGGCCGACTGGGAAGGTCTTCGTATGTTTTTCTCAGCGTTTCCATGGAAGAGAGTTTGTTTCTCTTCAGTAGATCCAACACGATGTGCTGAGACAATTTCTGAAATCATCATGTTGGGGATGCAAACTTACATACCGAATACCGAAAGAAGAACATCATCCGATAAGACCTGGTTTAACAGAAACTGCTCTAGAGCTGTGGCTTCCAAACAGGCAGCTTACCATCGATGGCTAAAAAACCCGGGCCCTGAGACCAGAGCAGCATATGTCGAGGCTAGAGGCATATGCAAAGAGACAATAGAATGCTCAAAAGATGCCCACAATGCCAAAATAAGATCAAAACTTGCTGAATGTCCTAACGGATCCCGTTCATTTTGGTCTTTCGCCAAAGCTGTGGGTAGAAACTTCACTTCCAGCTCATTTCCTCCTCTAACCAAAGAAGATGGAACACTAGCAACGACTGCCCAGGAAAAAGCCAATATCTTTGCGCACCTATTTGCTGAAAATTCCACTTTGGATTCATCGGGAAAACAACCCCCGAACATTACACCTATTGACAGTCACATGCCCGAGATCACCTTTCGCCAACGTACTATCAGAAAGATTTTGCTGGGTCTCAACACCAACAAAGCCTGTGGAACTGACGGAATCCCGCCGATTGTTCTCAAGAAATGTGCCCCCGAATTAACACCTGTTCTTTGCAAGTTGTTCAACCACTCTTACAATTTGGGGGTATTTCCGTCCAATTGGAAAATTGCAAGAGTACAGCCAGTCCCTAAAAAAGGCAAAAACAACTACAGACCTATCGCACTGCTATCTATTATTTCAAAGGTCATGGAAAAGGCCATCAACATCGAGCTCATGAAATATCTGGAAGACTCAGGAATTGTCAACGATAGGCAATATGGCTTCCGCCATCAGAGATCAACTGGTGACCTGCTCGCTTACGTCTCACATATATGGCAGCTATCTATTGAAAAGTATGGAGAAACTTTAGCTGTGGCATTGGATATCTCAAGGCCCCTCTGTTCTGTCTCAAACAGGTCTCTCCATGTAGTGGTCGATGGAATTTCATCTGACACTCTACTCATAAATGCTGGTGTTCCGCAAGGATCTATTCTCGCACCAACACTATTTATACTTCACATCAACGACCTGTTGAAAGCAACTTCATGTCCAGTACACAGCTTTGCCGATGATAGTACCCTCCATACCGCTTTCTCTTCCAGGGCCCCTATATCAGCCCGTGAAACCAGAAATGAACGAGGAAGAAATGTTAATAATATAAATATGGACTCAGCAACAATTCTCGAGTGGGGATCTAATAACTTGGTAGAATTCAATGCAAACAAAACACAAGCATGTCTTTTCTCTAGAAAAGCCGATTTCACTGTGCCTAACATAACTTTGTCAGGAGTAACCATACCACTGAAGCCATCCATATCGATGCTTGGTATTACTATCAGCAATAACCTTTCCTGGGAAAACCACGTGAGGTCCATTGCCAAAAGTGCATCCCAAAAACTTGGTTTTTTGTTTTGTGCCAAGAGCTATTTCACCCCCACTCAGCTGCTTATGATCTATAAGGCACAGATCCGACCTGTCCTGGAATACTGTTCCCATATTTGGAGCGCGGCACCTAAACATATCCTGAGGCTATTGGATTCTGTCCAAAAAAGGGCAATTCGTCTCGTCGGTGATGCCTCGCTTACAAACTCGCTCACTTGTCTGGAACACCGTAGAAAAGTTGGCGATTTGTCTCTATTTTATAGATATTTTCATGGGCGATGCTCTTCTGAAATATCAACAATCGTTCCTGCTTTGGCAGTCTCTTCGAGACTAACCCGTCAAGTTCAGTCATCACACCCCTTCGTGGTCACTTTGGAGACCTGCAGAACATCACTTTCCAAAGACTCGTTCATCCAACGAACAGCGAGGCTTTGGAACTCATTGCCTAGGGAGGTGTTCCCCGAGGCATACAACCTCCAGAAATTTAAGAAGAACACCAACTCCTACCTTCCTTCCCTTGGTTCCCACGATGTTCTCTGAACATTACAGGATATCCCTTTTCGTGGGAACCAGAACATAAAAAAAAAAAAAAATAAACTCATAAGGTCTTTGTACTTTGGTGCTGATATCGGGAGGATCTTATTATACTCCTGTTTCACTCCTCTTAGTGTGTCTTTTCGAAGAAATCACTGAAACTAATTTCTTTTCTATATAACGCATAACCAATTCGCGCTTTACTCGACACTTTGCTCAATTTGATTAACGTCATTCCAATGTACCTTGGTTTTGTTGATATCGAATTGTGTATTCGGCAGTGAGTTCATTAACACTTTGAAATCATCGAAACTTTGACGTGTAGAGTTTCTGAAGCATATGATACATTTTTTTAAATCTCAAATAGGGAAGCAGCTATCGTCAACCCACACATCGTTGATACACCCTGTATAGTGAATGTGGCAGACTTCATCAGTGATTTTGCGGATAATGAATTTTGCGTCGTTTGTTCGAATGTCGAGACAACAAAATGACAGCAGCCTATACAGATACGAGGGCCATTTCTATAATGAATCAAAATATACAGAGTGGCCACTTTTTTAATGGGATTGTATTGGTAACTTTTAAACCATAAGAGTCAGAAGGTCGGTCAAATGGAGAAAAAGTTGCATTCATAGAAGCATTGTCAAGCAGTTCAAACAAATCGAAATTATCAGGGCCGGTTATTGAGATATCATAAGAAAAGTAAATTCTGTCATTTTGATTTTTCTTTTTTTCCCACTTTATTTCGAATATTATCAAAAAATGTCACGAGAGTTTTTTATTCGACAGTAAATTATCCTCAATTTGACATAATCAGATTTTGTATCCGACGTTTCGTACGCTCTGGGCCACCTTCAACCTAATTTTTTTCAATACGGACCTGCATATTTTATGACACTTTTTGAAATAACTTTTAACGTTGAATTCAACGATATATCATACAATGTCATTCAAAGTTGATTTTCAGGTGATTTTGACCCTTATCCAAATTTCTTTGGGTCGGATCTGTATTACATTTAGGTACCTTTAGTTTAATTAACAACATGCAATACATTTCGATAAGAAAATCAACTTACTCATCTTCAACTGAATGGAACGTAACAGAATCAAAGCAAGGAACAATAATAATTATTTACAAATTTCAAGAGGTGAAAAACCTAATTCATAATAATTAAACGAAACTATCATTTAATGAAAGAAAAATCAAATGATTATTCGAAAGTAAATGATGAACATTGATGAAGTAAGTGTTCGAAATGTCCACCATTTTGTAAAATGCACTTTGCGGTTCTGGAACCCATACTTCTTATACATTTGCTTATTTCGTCTCCTTGAATACCTTCCAATACATTCTCAATCTTCTCGCGAGGAATCATTATTGTTGGATTTGTCATTTGTTCCGTTGAAACAAATTACAGAATCGAACTTTATTTTGAGATCATTACGATATAATTTTTGCAAGGCTTGGTATTCAAATTTAAAATCATTGTATTCGCTTCTCTTGACTATTTTATCAACAGCAGTTTTTGATAAATTGCATTCACTGGCCACAGTCCTCGATTTTTTTTCTGGGTTCAATCGAATTTGGGTCAGAACATTGATATCGTTAATAGACTTGTTTTTTCTTACATACACACAACTCTAGGTTTATTGAATGTATCATTTTCAAGTAGTAGGCCGTGGATAAAAAAAAACATAACAAGAAATGTCATATTATTTGTCACTTCGTTTATTATTGTGTCACAAGAACTTGTCATTAAATACTTTTCTGAGTAATTTCAATTTAACTTATTCGATATGGTAAGATACACGAATGAAGAGACAAGAGATATGTACGAAGTGTACATAAAACTAGATAGAAATTCGTTCAAAGCACAACAAAGGTATGGTGAATTATATCCTAAAAGAACAACACCAAATATTAAAATGTTTCGACGTTTATCTACAACGTTACTTGCACATTATTCATTCATCAAACCTAGAGGTCCTTATGTACGACGAAACGAGCCTATCAATGACATCAATGTTCTGGCCCAAATTCGAATGAATCCAGGAATAGGATCGAGAACTATGGCCAGTGAATGCAATTGATCAAAAAGTGCTGTTAATAAAATACTCAAGAGACACGGATACCATGACTATAAATACCAAGCCGTGCAAAAACTATATTGCAATGATCCTGAGAGAAGATTGCAATTCTGTAATTGGTTTCAACGGAAGGTGCGGAATAATAACAATTTTGCGCACAATATCATTTGGGGAGACGAAACGACATTCGCAAATTCTGGCATGTTCAATCGAAGGAACAAACATTTTTATGCCACAGAAAATCCTCACTTAATTCATGAAGTTAGACATCAATATCGTTTTTCTTTGAACATATGGTGCGGTTTGTTGAATAATAAATTACTGGGACCCTATTTTATTGACGGCAACCTAACCGGAGCAAAATATGTAGAAATTATAAAAGAAATGTTGGATGATCTTCCTATACGGTATCGGCGTAATAGTCCATGGTTCCAACAAGACGGATGTGGTCCACACAACTCAAGAATAGTCA
Organism: Gonioctena quinquepunctata; assembly: GCA_018342105.1. Classification (NCBI taxonomy): domain Eukaryota; kingdom Metazoa; phylum Arthropoda; class Insecta; order Coleoptera; family Chrysomelidae; genus Gonioctena; species Gonioctena quinquepunctata. The sequence continues at coordinate 300,706 of JAFIRS010001240.1, read as the reverse complement.
CAGACTATCTAAATCGAACTTTTCCCGATTCATGGATTGGAACAAGAGGTCCAGTAGCATGGCCTGCCAGATCTCCGGATTTGAATCCACTGGATTTTTATTAGTGGGGATATCTCAAAAATAAAATTTAAGATACTACGAACCCGACAATAGAGATTCTTCGCGGGAAGATTGAGAGCGTACTGGAAGGTATTCAAGGAGACGAAATATGCAAATGTATAAGAAGTATGGGTTCCAGAACCGCAAAGTGCATTTTACAAAATGGTGGACATATCGAACACTTACTTCATTAATGTTCATCATTTACTTTCGAATAATCATTTGATTTTTCTTTCATTAAATGATAGTTTCGTTTAATCATTATGAATTAGGTTTTTCACCTCTTGAAATTTGTTCATAATTATTACTTGTTTCTTGCTTTGATTCTGTTACGTTCCATTCAGTTGAGGATTGGTCAGTTGATTTTCTTATCGAAATGTATTGCATGTTGTTAATTAAACTGAAGGTACCTAAATGTAATACAGATCCGACCCAAAGAAATTTGAATAAGGGTCAAAATCACCTGAAAATCAACTTTGAATGACATTGTATGATATATCGTTGAATTCAGCGTTGAAGGTTATTTCGAAAAGTGTCATAAAATATGCAGGTCCGTATTGAAAAAAATGAGGTTGAGGGTGGCCCAGAGCGTACGAAACGTTGGATACAAAATGTGATTATGTTAAAATGAGGATAATTTACTGTCGAATGAAAAACTCCCGTGACATTTTTTGATAATATCCGAAATAAAGTGGGAAAAAAAGAAAAATCAAAATGACAGAATTTACTTTTCTTATGATATCTCAATAACCGGCCCTGATAATCTCGATTTGTTTGAACTGTTCGAAAATGCTTTAATGAATGCAACTTTTTCTCCATTTGACCGACCTTCTAACTCTTATGGTTTAAAAGTTACCAATACAATCCCATTAAAAAAGTGGCCACTCTGTATATGGATCACCATTAATAAAAACGTCAGAGTTTGACAAATATAGTATAACTTATTGTATAGAATATGTTGAAATTCGACTTCGGCATTAGAAAAAAACTGCATTTGATGATTTCATAGTATTGTTTCCATCTTTACAAAACAAGAAACATCACAAAATTTGCTTTTTTTCGAACAATACGTCGATTTTTCCATTTATTTCACGGATGGTAAATAATAGTCGAATAACACAATAAATAATAATGATTCGTATTTTTCAACAATCGAATATATTTAAGTTGTTATTTGGTTATATGATGAACAACATCCGCAGGTATCCCAATTATCCCAGGTACTTGTCTGCAATTTTAGCATTATTATGAAGGTCAATTTTGTATATGGCTACGTAGCTACGAAAACAAAAGCCAATACAATTATTTTGGGGTGATTGAAAATGGGGAATACCATTGTCCTTACTTGATACTAGATGTAAGATAAATAGGTTTTTTTACTGTATTCTGTTACTTCTCATTTCTCAAAAATTGGTTTCAATCATAATAATGATACTTCCAGTATTTATATATTATATAGAACTGATTTTTGGACGAGTAGACAAGTTGTAAATTCAAATTTATTCATGATGAAATTCGAACAATTGCAAATATCAAAGGGATTCAATTTGTTTGAAATGCTTGGTATATTTGAATGCCTGTTGTTGAAATCAGAACATGAAGGTAAGGTATGATTATTTTTATGTAATAATTATTGGTAATCTTAATTTCGTTTTTAAGTAAATTGTCTACATATTATTCAGCGACATTGGTAGACTACCTGGCATAGTATCTCTTTGAATTTGTGATATTTTCACCATTATCAGCAGACTACGTGGCCAATAGCAATGGTCTGTGCAATTTTCAGGATTGGGTAGCTTTGAAAATTTGCAATCCTAGTCCTAGATTTCCAAAACTGTGGGCACCAACAGGCTACTAAATCGAACGCTTTCCATTTTTGTAATTTACAAATAATCTTTTGTGTGGAGTTCGCAGTAGGTTATCATTCACACTTTTGTCACAAACCCCTATAGATCCAGCAGGAGCCTAGCGGGGAAAATATTTACCAATCAATGGATCAAATGGGCCGTTAAAAGCTTCTAACCTTTTGAGTCGGCCTTATTACAAAATGGCCTTGAGATAATAGAGCCATTCTTGCAAAGGCTGTTCAAGGCCAGTTTCATTTTTGATCACATACCAAAAGCCTAGGGAGAGGCTGCAGTGGTGTTTATACCAAAGACTGGGAGACGTCCGGCAGACAAACCAAAGTCTTATCGCCCCATCAGTCTCACCTCCCTTCCCTGAAAACAATGGAGAAAATTATAGACTGTAACATAAGAAGTGAAATCCTCTTGGACAGACCTCTTCACATAAAAACAGTTTGCCTATCAAGCGGGCAAATCAACGATTAATGCTTTACAATACTTGGTTGAGAGCTTCGAAAAGACCTACCTGTCCAAGGAAATGACTCTATGTGCATTCATAGATATAGAGGGTGTCTTCGATAACATCTCACGTGACTCCATCATGAGATCACTAGAGGAAAGGAATATAAACACCTCACTGTTCAGATGGATACATGCTTTGCTGAGAAATAGAATCATTGTGGCTTCACTTGGGAGGAAATATTCAGAATGACAGCGGAAAAAGGTTGCCAACAAGGTGGTCCCATCGCCTGACTGGATAATCTCATTGTGAAGCTATATGACTCTGGAATCATGACTCAAGGTTACGCTGATGACCTGGTCACACCATCAGGGGCGAAAATGACAGGATAATATCCAATCGCATGCAGACAGCCCTAAATGTAATCAGAATCTGGTGCGCAAATGGGGGACTTGATGTAAAGCCTAGCAAAATAGTACTGGTTCCATTCACAAAGAGGCGAAAGTACGAACTGAAAGCCACAACCCTGAATGGAACTAGCTTTTCAGTCAATTACCTGAGCGTCATAACTCTTCAAAGCATGGTGGTACACGTTAAGTAGCACATTTTCATAGACCTTTAAGGTATATAAAATGACCACATATCAAATTATATATAACAGACATGCATTGTGGTTTCATTTGTGAGCTCAGAGTTTCATGTGACAGTTGGCTATACTGTGCTTCTGGTGTATTCCTATACCGCTGACTCTGTGCCTCAAAGAGTTAATCGACCAAAGACTAACATGGAACAGTCACACTAATCTCATTATTTCCAAGGCTACCCATACGTGCCACAGAGTATTCGGTAAGACATGGGGATTGAAGCCAAATATATTGGTCATACCAGCCAATCATCAAACCAATGGTCACCTATGCATCAATAGAATGGTGGCCAGAAATCTGACAGTACTCGGCACAAATTAACCTGCACCTGAACAATCAGGTCACTAGGGAATCAAAGGCAATGAAGAAGGGGCAAACACTCAATTTTCTGGCCCATTACCTTTCTGTGGTCTCTCCAAAGCCCACATTGAAGAAGAGTTTTGGCGCTGGGAAACTGACCAAATTCAAAATAATTGGAATGAGGTGCCAGGACAAAGATAAGCGAAAATGCTTCTAAGCCCATCGCCAAGGAAAACTAAACAGCTTTTCGGGTTGAGGAAGAAAGACTTGAACTTGGTAACGGGTCTGCTCACTGGACATTGTCCTCTGAGGTTTCACCTCGAATGAATAGTCAGAACAGACCGTGAACTGTGCCGTTACTGCGAAAACTTCGCTGAAACTGCAGAACACTTGCTTTGCGACTGCCAAGCATTGTTTTGCAAAAGGCTTGACGTCCTCGAAGGGGTTTCAATAACGCCCTCAGACATCAGGAACCTAGCTCCCAGGAAACCAATAAACTCCGTAAGGAATCTCGGAAGTCTGGGCCTCAAATAGATGAAGGGTAATGTATAAAATATCTTACAGGGCGAGGTACAGAGAGGCTTATATTTATTATATTCTACAACTGCCATGGAAACGCACATGCAGCCATGTCTTCTCAATGTTTTTGACTAGGCAAAGGTAGAGCACTAATTGTAGATTTGCCTGCTTGACAGACGAACTTTTTTTTGTCCATTATTCCACTGCCTGAACCTGCGTACATGCATTGATTGACAAGAAGCAAGCTAAGCAGTGAGACAATTATCAAGAGCAACCAACCCCTGCGATCTCCTTAATATCATAAATTATGGAAAAACATACCGCTCCTGGTCATGACCAATTTGTAGCAGCAATGCCCGAGTAGACTACACAAGGCATTGTATCTTTGGAAAAATCAACTCAAAAAATTCAATCGAGCGGGTAAATTAACTATAATCCTGAATTTGGATTTTTATTGGTGAGTTGTTCAATCTGAGATACTTTTCCTAACCCTCAAATACACCAAGAGGAAAATGCATTGATATCTAATTCAATTTATAAAGAACATAATTCACTAAACATGCGACGTGCCAATAGGTACGCAAATTGTCTGACTTAAACATCTGAAACATACTATCGTAAGCAATAAAAATGTTTTTCTTCAATGAACTTAATGAATTGCCAAATAAAAGTAATACAATATTTTTAATTGATTTACAAATTGATATCATTTTCATGTCTCTGTCGCCAAGGGCTTCTGCACTCTTACTTAGAGTTTGAGTTTGATATATGTATTCGTTATTCATTTATATTATTCATATGTCTATGGTTCAACTACTTCGCACTCTGTTTTTAACTAAGGTAGCTTTCTATTTATATAATTACTCGTATTATTTTAGGAATTTGGTTTGGTCGGATCTCACTGACATATCATTTGTTATGAAAATCTAATATCTTGTACTTGAAATAACATGAAGATCTTCTTGGAAGTTGCAGAACATTTCGATGCTCCGTAATTTACACAAGGATTGGTTGATATTGAATGTTCAACATTCAATAATTGTTTCAACTGATTCATCCATAATAATTCGTTTAATTACCCTTAACAACACACTGACTACTTTCAACCACTTTGTTTCAACACTTTTTCGACTGAATATGATTGTTTACATCTACCCCTTTCTATATTCGTTAATATCGCCTGAATATGACTTTGGGTTAATTCAGGGACAACTGATTGATATTATTTCATTACTGGTTCGGCACAATATATTTTTTCACGAATATATGCAAATCGAAATATCTTGAAACCGTTGAAAACATTAATATTGCTGATCATTTTGGTATCATATTCGAATTGATTCTGGACATGAATCCCATAAATGAACACAGATTTAACCATGAAACCGTATCCTTCCGAAATACAAGTGATGATAATATTGGCATTTCACAATCCTTTCTGGAGAAAGAATCCTTTTGGTCAGTTTTCGAATGCTCTGAAAATATTCATTAATATATGAGACTTTCCTAAATACTCTCCTTCAGTATTTCATTGACTTATCATGTCCTACAGTTGTAAGAAAATGTAACAGAAACTCAAATACACACCAGTGGGTAAACAAAGATATTATTTCTAAGAGCGGAGAATTGAAAGAACTATTCTGGGTGATGAGGAATTCAAATGATAGCCATGTAACTGAAATCTACAAAGAATAAAAAAAGTCTATCTACAAACAATTCAAAATACAAAAAGCGCATTTTACAAAAAAAAAATTAAGAAACAGATCATCACCAGAAACAAAAACAAATATGGAATATAGTCAGAGAAAAAATAGGAAATTCAAGATCTACATCAAATATTCAAATAAAAGTAGAAAATGAAATAGTTGAAAACAAGAATGCTTCCGGTGCCTTTTTCCCAAACAATGCCAAAAATTCCATAGAGCAACACTTCGGCTCAAAAGTATTCAACGATTTTACTTCAATGTATGAAACTAACACATTCTATTTTTCCTCTGTTTTGAGCTGTGATGTCCTAGATGCAATAGGTTCACTGAACATTTCTAATTCAGTTGGAATAGACTGTATATCCACCAAAATTATTAAAAGTATGGCTGTGTACATCGCTGAATCTTTAACATTCATTATAAATCGATGAATAGAGTCAGGAGAATTTCCAAATCACCTAACAACAGGTTTAGTGACCCCTATTTTCAAAAAGGGTGATACATCTATCATGAGTAATTTCCGACCAATAACAGTACCGACTGTGATAGGTAGAGTTATTGGAAGATGTGTCAATAACAGAATGTATTCATTCTTAGCCAGATTTGAAATTCTATCAAAGTACCAACATGGTTTTTGCCCGAAAAAGTCGATTGAAAGTGCTTTCTACAACTTTTTTGAATATATTTACGATTCCATAGACAAAGGAAAATATATCGAAGCACTCTTTTTCGATCTATCAAAAGCATTCGATACCATTGACCCCAACATTATCGAAAGCAAACTCTACTCTTTAGGATTTCGTGGTAACTTTCTGTCGTGGTTAGTCTCATACATGCGTCTTAGAAAAATATCTGTCAAAATTGAAGAGCATAGGTCTGATTTGTATTCTATGGACCTGGGAGTTCCTCAGGGTTCCATCTTAGGTCCACTGATTTTTTTATTATTTATAAACGATCTACCACTTCATATAAGCACACAATGTATAGTTCTCTATGCTGATGATTCAACTTTGGCTGCTAATGCTGACAGACCCAAGAAGCTCCAAGGTTGATTGAATATATTGTCAAAGGAATTCACAACCTGGTGTGAAAAAAATTATATTATTGTTTACTCAGACAAAACGGTGTGTATGCAGTTCTATTGCAGATGAAAAATTGTAACAAATTTTCAAGTAAAAGTGATGGATGATGTAATTAATCTCTCTGAAAATACTGAATTTCTCGGAACTCTCGTAGATAGTGATATGAGATGGGAAGCAAATATAAATGCTGTTTGTAAAAAGTTAAATAGTGGTTATTATGCCACTCTACAACTGAAAAATAGTTTTGATATAACTCAACTGACCAATATTTATTATGCCACAATCTACTCCCACATCTCCTGTAATATCAACATCTGGGGCAGCGTCAGCAACTCCAACAGAATATTTATTCTACAGAAAAGAGGCATTAGACTCATTTTCAATCTAAAGATTAGAGATTCCTGTAGAGAATATTTTGAAAGGTGCAATATCTTAACATATCCATGTATACAGTGTGACCCATTTGAAATGGAACCACCCCTGTAGAATACGCATTTTTCAATCATTCTCAGAAAAAAAATTGTAATATTGAGCATCAAAAACTATATCTTGACACAAATTTTCATAACTTCAGTTTCATTTCCAAGGCACTCTATGGTTTTTTTCTTCGTCAAAAACGGCAAAAGTTTATTGGGCAATTTTTGTTTTGAAATTTGACTACACTACTGGATTTGTAGTCATTATGAATGGAAACCATGGGAATTTCATAAAAAAAATTCGGGTAACAACGAAGTACAACAACTTCAATTTTGGAAACAAAGTATTTGATTATAATTTTTATTTAGATTATAGACATATTTAAAATCTGGCAACACTGCCGATACAAAGTAGAGCACCAGTGAATTTGTACAGCAAAAATCCGAAGTCAATAGCTCATTCCGTTCTACAGTTATAACTCCTGAAAGTATGGTAATGTGAGCGATTTGTGGTGGAAGCGATTTTGTAATAAAAATCTGACTACGCCACTGGATTTGTAAATTATATTCCCTTAAAATAATTTATTTCAATTCAATTCAATTCAATTCAATTTTTATTTAATCCATAGAGCTGTGAGGCTATCGGACAAGTCAGATATAAACAAGGTTTACATAAAGTGTATAAGATAAGATATAAAAATATAAAAATAAAGTGTATAAGATAAGATATAAAATATAGACAGACAAAAATTTTATTCTAAAACTATAAAAATTCTATTAATGTTATAGGGCAGAGGGAGGAGAAGTCTTTTATCTTTTTGAATGTGTGCACTTTTCTACCCAATTTTAGTTCTTCAGGAAGAACGTTATATAATCTTAGTCCCAGTATATCTGAGATTTCTGAGATAATTGTTAAACGAACATTGGGTAGATGGAAATTATTTTTTTGATCTTGTAGATGATCATGTAGTGAGTTATTTTAACCGAGTTTTGCGTTGCTTTTGGTATATATGTAAAAGTTCCAATATATGTAGGCCATAGAGGGAAGAATTTTAAATTGTTTGAATAGATCCCGAGAGGACCATTGGGAACAAAAGGCACGCATAATCCTTTTTGACCAGAAAACCCATTAACGCAGAAGAACTACCCCAGATGGTTATTCCGTTGTTAATCTGGATTGATTTCCCCCGAAATAGAAGAGCCGGGTCCCTGTTGTCAATTTGATTTGAAGATCTTAGTTAAAAAACATTTAATACCAGTGTATTGGCTAAAATTTTACAGTGAGTATTGAAGGAATTCTGATCAAGTCTATACCTAGAAAAGTAGAGCATTCCAATTGTCATAATTTGATCATTATAGTTATTTCTACGTGGGTTATTTTTATTCTGTCGGGTGTGAAAATTTATATGATTTTTTTTAAAGTACTATTCAGAAAAGAGATTATCGTATAAACCATTACGAAGTGACTGAAAAGTAGTGTTAATGTTGTTTTGAATTTGATCAGGATTTGCCTGTGAATAATAACGGAATCATCTGCATACAAAAGGAAATGCATTCGGGAGGATTAGAGGTAATTCATTGATGTAAATGAAAAAAATAGGGCAATCCGGGCCTTGAGGAACTCCCTATTCCTATCGGAAGTTCATTTGTAGAAGTAAATACCAATTTTTTCATTGTTCGCCACGGATTTATCTTGATTTTCTGAAGACGCCCCTTTGAGAAATGACGAAACCATTCGAAGTTTGCCCGACCTGTATTGAATAATTTATCCAATAAAATGTCATGTTGAACACAATCAAAGGACGCTGAGATCACAGAATACACCAACCGCGCCTTCGCCTTTTTTCCCAGGGAGAGATAAAATTTTTTCGTAAAAACGTGAATAGCTGTAATTGTAGAATGTTCAGTAGGGAAAAGTGCTGGTTTTCACAATTGCCTTATTTTTTCCATGAAATTCAGTAGTTGTTCTAATATCGCATATCTGAAAATTTTCGAAATGATGGTGTAATAGTGATTGACGGTAATTTCCCAAATTTTGTGGATTTCCTTTTTTCAAAATGGCGAAACAAGCGCGCTTTTCATTCGGGATGGAAATATTCCTGTTTGAAATGATAAATTAATGAGGTAAGTTCGGTTTTATAATCGTATTTGCAATTTTTTTTAAATTTTATAAACCCGAAATTTCATCGGGGCCCCCAAATGTATGTTTTTTTTAGTTTATGTTTATAATAAAGAGCACCTGCTCTTCGATATATGGGAAATGAACATACTGTTGACCAGACTTTTATTTGTCATAGTTGATGTTTCACCGTCAGCAAAGGCTTCTTTATTTTTTTTAAAAGTTTCATATGGGAGCATTACAAAAAATCTAAAAAATTTCGAAATCTCGGGGGATTAAAAATACTATCAATTTTCCTGTTTTTATTGTAATGTTTCTTGTTTTGTTCTTCTTTTTTCCCTTTCTGCCTAGTTTTGGGAATAAGGTTCCAGGCAGTTTTATTTACATATTAGATTTCAGTATTATGTCAGAGAATAATTAGATTTGGTAGTATTTATTAATATATTGTGCCTTTTTCTTGCATTTTTGTACTGCTCTTTTAGAAAGGATAATTCCTTTGAAGATAAAATAGTTTTTCAAATTTTAAATTTGATTCTCTCACAGTGTCATTCACCCATTATTGGTATTTGCTTTAGAAATGATGAAGATTTCATGGGACAGGCTTGATTCAGTGAAACATCAAAGTATCTGGAAATTATTGAATTTTGTTCATAGTCGATGGCTGTATAGGTCTGTTCCCAATTTTCATTTTCAAGGGACGTCTTCAGATTGTTGATATTAGTATCATTTAGGGATCTTCTTTTAATAGAAATTTTTTTTGGTTCACTGACTTCGTTCACCCCAGTGCAAAAGAGGACCGATTTAAGTTTAGGTTATAAGTGTATTCGAAAATAACAGAAAATTTAAAATTCATTTTCAAGTTATGCAGTCTCCATAGCCGATAAAAACGAAATGAACCGAATCAAGTTTTAAAGTATCAAAATTATTTATTGAATGATAAAACAGAAAGCAGGACAAAAAATGTTCCTTTTAAATTCTGCAAAACTCAATTGAAACAAGCTTTTAGGGAAGGTATTAATAATTTGAGGAAAGGTGAACTAATACATTAGGCATAGGTATTGTACTAAATCAATAGTAGGCTGTGATTTAGTACACCACAAATCGCTCACATTACCATACTTTCAGGAGTTATAACTGTAGAACGGAATGAGCTATTGACTTCGGATTTTCACTGTACAAATTCACTGGTGTTCTTCTTTGTATCGGCAGTGTTGCCAGATTTTAAATGTGTCTATAATCTAAATAAAAATTATAATCAAATACTTTGTTTCCAAAATTAAAGTTGTTGTAACTTCGTTGTTAACAAATATTTTTTTCTGAAATTTTGATGGTTTTCATCTTTAACGACTACAAATTCAGTGGTGTAGTCAAATTTAGAACCAAAAATTGCCCAATAAACTTTTGCTGTTTTTGACGAAGAAAAAAAACCATAGAGTGCCTAGGAAATGAAACTAAAGTTATGAAAGTTTGTGTCAAGATACAGTTTTTGATGCTCAATATTAGAAAGAAATATTTTTGAGATTGACTAAAAAATGCGTATTCTACAGGGGTGGTTCCATTTTAAATGGGCCACACTGTATATATTTTTAAATGTATAATGTCATTTCTGAAACAAAAACATATGTACGACACTGTTTCCGAACATCATAACTATTCCACTAGAAACGGAGATCGCATCAGGATCCCGACTCATAACACATCATTCTTTAAGAACACTCCGTCATATACAGGAATTACATTTTTCAACCATCTTCCAACTGATCTGAGGGGAAATTCAAAACAAAAATATGTTCAAATCAAAATTGAAGAAATATCTGCAAGAAAACTGTTTCTACAGCATTTCTGAATTTTTACACTTGAGATAAAATGTTAGTTCTGTCTGAGTATACCAGGTGACACAGGATATCGGGCTACCCCTGTAACTTCTGCATTCGTGAACGGATTTTGCTGAAATTTGGTACAGTTATATAAGCAACCATTTCCGATTTGTTCACGTTTACAATCCAATATGGCAGAATTCCGGTTTTTCTGGAAATGCCAGTAACTTTGTTTTTTCAACACCCTGTATATTTTCACATATTCAAGTTCAACAGGTCAAAATAAGTCAAAACCTTATGTCGAATGTCATTTTTTTAATACAATTGAAATAAAATTGTTTTTTTATTTTACCTCGTGGATGAATGAGATTTGGTCAAGGCTATTCGCAATGAGTCGCACGTAACAGAAAAACATATTTTTTTCTGAAAAATAATTTTTTGTGTCATTTATTGATGAATTAATTCAGTCACATCACATTTTGATCAAAAAATTTTTTTTTTCGAATAAAACCCCTATTGGCCACCTACCTGTCTGTCTCGGTGCAGTAACAAATTGTATACATTCAAAAATCTACAACTAGTTCATGAGTTTCCTTGCAGTTCGAATAATTTTTCAACTTAGTAAGCTGTGGAAAACAACATTTCTGAATCTTGTCAACTAATTGTGTAAGTTATACTTATAAGCACGATAATACATGAATTCTTCTAGCGTTTTCTCGACTGACATTGCATTGGTAATCCAATTCCCGCGTCGAAGCGGTTGGATCAGAATCAACATAAGCAACATATTTCTGTCTCCTCACTTACGATCATCTTCTCCATTGTTGGGTTCTTTTGGAAATCTTCTCTCCACATTTTTGAAAAAGGTTCTTTGTGGCTGTCTTCTGTGTGGGTATCGATCAACGTATAACTGACAAGCGGCGATAATGTTTTCAATACATTCTCCGTAAATTAATAACATATGAACCTATTCACTACTTGTGAACCTATAATTTTGATTTTACATTTCTACTAAACTAATTCCCGGAAGTTAAATAATTTTCGAGAGTTGGTATGAAAGATGACAGCGAAACACAATTAGTTTGATTCAGAAATGTTGTTTTCCACAGCTTACTAAATTGAAAAATTATTCGAACTGCAAGGAAACTCATGAACTAGTTGTAGATCTTTGAATGTATACAATTTGTTACTGCACCGATATACAAAAATGATGTCATTTTTGTTCTCAATGAATGTTCTAGAGAGACAGGTAGGTGGCCCATAGGGGTTTCATTCGAAAAAAAAATCTCATTGTGAATAGCTTCGACCAAATCTCATTTATCCACGAGATTAAATAAAAAAACAATTTTAATTTCAATTGTTTAAAAAAAAATTACATTTGACATAAGGTTTGGACTTCTTTCGACCTGTTGAACTTGAATATGAAAAAAAATATACAGGGCGTTTCATTTGAAAGAACAAAGTTACTGGCATTTCCAGAAAAACCGGAAGTCCGCCATATTGGATTGTAATGTGATCAAATCTGAAATGGTTGCTCATATAACTGTACCAAATTTCAGAAAAATCCGTAGACGAATGCAGAAATTACAGGGGTGGCCCGATATCCTGTGTCACCCGGTATATGACATTTATATTTTACATTTGATTAGTTTTAAATTCGAGATAAAATGTCAGTTCTATCTGTGTATATGTGACATTTATATTTTGTATTTTGGTATTTTGATTATTTGTCTACCTTTTTGTGTTCTTGGCGTATCCTATATCATGTATTTGATCTTATAGGATTCAATAAATTATTATAATAAATTATACCATATTTGTATGCATATACCAAAGTGCATGGACACCTTTATATTCACTTTGTTGTATTTCTAGCTATATTTATAAGTACATAGTATGCGGCAAGAAATAAAAATTCGTGTCATAGTGCCCTGGTGATAAATTTGATTACATTCGAAACGTTAGCATATTTTTCCACGCGCTCTATGAATTTTTCTTAAAATATCATTCGGACGGTGTGTGCCTAGCTTAACAGACCGCACATCTTTCATTTTGTCGGCCTGAGAATCTCCTATGTTTACCTGGCGCAGAGATCAAACGATTCTTGCAAGAAGTACCCAGCCAGATCGTACCACCGTGGTCGGTTTAAAAAGGTTTACCATCCTTGGTGGGGACCAGTAGGTATACGGGCTCTCGATAATGATGAAGACAGCGACAAACAAGTGAATATAGCGAGAAACAAGTGAATGTGCCTTCGAGTGTGGAACGTTCGTGTTTGTTTGGATGAGCTAACTCTCTTGGACCGGTCGGTGTGGCAAATTTGCATTCGCGATATATTCGATATTGTATCTGACGCTCGGTGTGGAGTTTAACGTCTCTCTTTTGTTTACACTTGGGGAGCTGCCGGAAACATCTCTCTGGATATTTCAAGAGGAACTCGTTCTCTTTGACAGGTAAAATTGCGTTTCGTATATGCCTCGTGAAGCGAGAAATGAAAGATGTGCATTGTTTCCAAATTTGTTCCGAATAACATTCCAAATTCATTGAATTTGTTCCGACACGAGGATTAACCTATGCAAAATAGTCTTTTCACTTTGTACCCATGCCAAACACCTTTTGAATTAGGGGGCGAATGTTCAAATGAATTATCTCGCGAATCTACCGTATGTTTAGGTAACAAATGATTATTTAGATTACAAAAAAATAACTTACCACGTTTATAAAACGGAGTAGTAGGTATAAAATAATTTCTCCTAGACACATACAAAGGTAAATGTTAAGTTAGTCCACAAAAATGCGGCGGTCTCATACCGTTTTCGAGTTAGAACACTTTACTTTTTTATAACCTAATTTTCAGGCACCGTTTTCTCGCACAAAAATCACTCAAAATGCTTCCTTTTTTTACCAGCATAAGAAATAAATCCTAAATCACTTATTTTCGGCACAAATTCGCACAAAATATTGCCGGTTTTATCGTTTTATCTTAAACAATTACAAATAAACAAACTTCACATATCTGGCAGATTAAATTTAGTAACTTTCACTTTTCTGCATGTAGGTAATAACAAATGAATCACCGCCAATTTTTAGAATTCAAATATGACTAATAGTTTCTCCTTCATTTTTGTTTTTGGAGACCATTTTGTCATTTATAATATGTGATTGTGAACAATTATTGATTTCAAATATCTCACTTGCTTTGAAATCTGCTTCATATGCTTCTTTTAGCATATTTTTCAAATCCATATTATTTTTAATCGACGAAATAAAAAAAGAGGAGGTTCTCTAATCGACGCGTATATTTTTTTTTAGTATGATCACGTATAACTTTTCTCAGAGCGGTTCGATTCCGATGATTTTTTTTTCAATGGATAGAGTGTACTTCGAAGTTGGTCCCATTCGAATTTAACAGAAAAATATCACCCTTAAGGGTAGAAAAATAGGGGATATTTATCGTTCATCCACTGAATTTTTAGCAGTTAACCCATTCTACCACTCAAAAAAATCCATCCCTAAGGGTAGCAAAATGGACGACATTGATCCATCACCCTCTGAATTTTGGTCCGTTAACCGATTCTGTCAGGCATAACTTTGTAGTGGGTTTTCCGATTTGGATGATTCTTTTTTTATTAGGTAGGAAATTTAGTAACTTTCACTTTTCTGCATGTAGGTAATAACTATTTAGAATTCAAATATGACTAATAGTTTCTCCTTCATTTTTGTTTTTGGAGACCATTTTGTCATTTATAATATGTGATTGTAAACAATTATTGATTTCAAATATCTCACTTGGTTTGAAATCTGCTTCATATGCTTCTTTTAGCATATTTTTCAAATCCATATTATCTTTAACCGACGAAATAAAAAAAGAGGAGGTTCTCTAATCGACGCGTATATTTTTTTTTAGTATGATCACGTATAACTTTTCTCAGAGCGGTTCGATTCCGATTATTCTTTTTTCAATGGATAGAGTGTACTTCGAAGTTGGTCCCATTCGAATTTAACAGAAAAATATCACCCTTAAGGGTAGAAATATAGGGGATATTTATCGTTCATCCACTGAATTTTTAGCAGTTAACCCATTCTACCACTCAAAAAAATCCATCCCTAAGGGTAGCAAAATGGACGACATTGATCCATCACCCTCTGAATTTTGGTCCGTTAACCGATTCTGTCAGGCATAACTTTGTAGTGGGTTTTCCGATTTGGATGATTCTTTTTTTATTAGGTAGGGTATACCCCATAGTTCCAACTTGGAATGAAATGATCCACTCCTATGGGTAGAAAAATAGGGGATGATTGATTTTTCACTTGTGAACATTGGCACACATATTTGGTTGACATTGACAGATCCTCCTACATCCGTCACCATAATTACATTATATGAAAGGATGGAATTATATACAAAGTGATGATATCAACTAACCAGAACTTTCAAAAACAATTTACATTATATAACAATAAATAGTTAAAGTAGATAATCATATTATTTAATGGTTAATAGTTGAAGTAAGTTAGGTAAGTAAGTGTTTTGGAAGTAATCAAAAATTAAGTAGGTAGTAATTAATAGATTTCAGCCACAAAAAATTGAAAAATAAAAACTTTTCAACAAAAAATTGAACCGACGAAAATATCAACTGAAAAGCAGAAAATGAAATAAACTTTCTCAGTCTTAATGATAATTGAGCTCCTAAACTAATGTGAGTAACTAATTTTGAGTCGGCGCCAAACAAACTAGCAAGTGAATTAGGTAAAGCGTAAAATGATGGCAGCGAGATGCATAGCAGCGTTTTGATTACTTCTTCAAAGTAATATAATGATCTTCGATATTTGTTAGTTTGGAGACGATTCAAAATTAGTTACTCACCTTAGTTTAGGAGCTCAATTATCATTAAGACTAAAAAGGTTTATTTTATTTTTTGCTTTTCAGTTGATTTTTTGGTCGGTTTAATTTTTTGTTAAAAAAATTTTCATACTAATAATCAAATAATGGTGCCCAAAAACAATTACAAACCTAAATGAAGTGAAAATTGATAGTCATAATTCAAAAAGTTGGCGGTGATTTATTTGTTATTACCAACATGCAGAAAAGTGAAAGTTACTAAATTTCATCTGTCAGATGTGTGAAGTTCGTTTATTTGTAACTGTTTAAAAAGGATGATTTTTACGATAAAACCACCAATATTTTGTGCGAAGCTGTGCCAAAAGTGATTTGGGGTTTATTGTTTATGCTGGTGAAAAGGAGGAGGCATTTTGAGTGATTTCTGTACGAAAAAACTGTGCTTGAAAATTAGGTAATAAAAAAGATAAAAGTGTTCTAACTCGGAAATGGTGTTCAGGACGTAAGTCTCTTACCTGCATTCAGGAAGCATGAGTGGAATAACTTAACATTTACCCATACAGATTTATAACCCCATACAGAGTGTCCTGAAAATGTTTAATTTTCAATACCTATAAATATAGTTGTATTATTTAAAACGATAAACGTGGGGCGCATGCAATTGATAATTAATGCATAAATAGTCAATATTACTACTATGTATTATCTTCTCCTGAAGAAGCTATTGTATAGCGAAACACGTGTCGTGTATTTGTAACCCCAATTAAGTGAGAATCATTTAGTGAAGTGAGCGTCTTTTGTTTGGTACATTATTATTATTACAGACAAGCAAACAAGAATTGTACCAAACCACAGTGGTCCAAAATATCGAAAAAGCGGAACTAATTCGAATTTTGGTAATGTTTTCGTCCACGCTCCCAACTTTGAGAGAGGGTAAACAAAAGACCAGGTAACCTTTTCTCAGAATTGTGGGTAACTATTGCGAAACCTTTGCGCTCTTCAGCATTACACTGAAGCTAGCAGACCAAATCCCGCAGACCACTTGTCGGCGACAGCCGCAAGTTTTTAAGGGGACTATACTCAATACGGACCGGCGAATATTACGTCCATTTGGATCATTCGGTCATGTAAAAATAATATATCCATTTGTTTCATTTTTATTGATATATAAGAATAAATTTAATATTATTTCACGATCTCTAATGCAGAAACAATAAATTTAAAGTCAAGGACGGACTAGCAGTTCCACGGGGTTTTCATAAATGTTTCTCATTACTCTCACACGCAAAAACAAATAAACATGACATTTTCCAGAAAGTAGGCTGAAACATTGTTGAAAGGGTCTGTATATTTCAATTTTCGGTTCCTATTCTGATTTTTATATAAAAAAAACGAATGGAGCAATAAGTCAATTTGGAGAAATTTCTAATAATTCTCAGACCAACTCAAACAATTTTTTTTGTGAATGTGAGCAGAAACATCAATGTATGAGACTGCGTAGTTCATTATGTTCTTCACCTCCTGAATTGAAATTAAAAATCGGGAATGCGAAGTCAATTTACAATGTTTTTTACTATATTTTTCTTCATAACACGACCATTATATCGTGTACCTTTTTCGGCGTCATACGTGTACTTTTTCTTCCGAGTTCGATTCGCTCCAGAAAGAACATCTTGTGAATAATTCCTGTGAAACTCAAGTGAGAAGTCAATCAAGATATGTTGTTTTTATTTCATGTTTGTTAAGGTGAATTGGTCGATTATTTACTCATTTATTAATAGTTACTTTCTGTGCTGAATGAACGTGCGTACATTTTCAACTTTCGTTCCGAAAAAATATCCAATGGATACCCTGAAGTCTCTATAAAAACATAAAAAATTTGGACTTTTTTTAAATATTCAATTAATTGTGAGTCTCTACAAGAGTCTCAAAAACGCACCAAATATATTTTAACCCACAATGAATTAACACCCCATTATTTTGAAAAAAAATACATGTTTGCTAGTATGTATTATAAACAAGATTTTCGGTACTGATTTGGCTAATTAAAGTTGAACTTTAATAAACCCGACTGCGTAAAAAGTGAACTTTAAAAAAGATGGAAACAACATGACCAGAGAATATTGTCAGAAAATTATGTTTTGAGAGGTTAACTATCAAACTTAATAATGTAAACAATCTCACGCAGTCGGAGGCACCTTCTTTATTCAACAATGATGATATATTATTGCCTCCGACAGCGTGATATTATTTACAGTATTGAGTTTAATAGTTAACCTCTTGAAACATAATTTTCTGACAATATTTTCTGGTCATCTTGATACCATCTTTTTTGAAGATCACTTTTTACGCAGTAAGGTTTTTTATTTTTTTTAGGATTATAAGACTAATAATCTAAGTCACTAAGATGTTCGTTATAGCCATTTGACTGTACTAATTAGTTTCTATCAAATATTAAGGATACAGTGCCGTAATTCGCAGCATTGAAACTTTTATTGATTTCTCAAAAAATCATTCGTGATAAACCTTCACCCAAACTAAATGCAACACCAAATTGATTTATAGACCTATGGAAGATAAAACATGCTTTTTTTCAAATGATATGATCCATCACTTTTTTCGGTAGATTAAATTGGGAAATATTGTTCAAAATTATAAGACGGTAATAATCTAAAGTCACTAAGATGTTCGTTATAGCCGAGTTTGACTGTACTTAATTAAGTTTCTATCAAAATATTTAAGTGATACAGTGTCCGGCATAAAGTTCGCAGCATTTGAAAAACTTTTTTATTATTGATTTCTCAAAAAAAATCATTCGTGATAAAAACCTCTGCTTCATCCCAAACCTGAATGCAACACCAAATTGGATTTTATACGACCCTATATGAGGAGATATGAAGCATGCTTTGTTTTCAAAATATATGATCCCATCACTTTATTTCTCACGTAGAATTCAAATTAATGTGGAAATATTGTTCAAAATCGAATGTTGATCCAGAAATTCGAATCATAGCCACTTATGACCAATTTCATATTTCAACTTTTGTTCCCATTTTTTTTCTCATAGCACTGTACAACATAAGAAATATTTATGCTAGACGAATGGTTCATTGTTAGATATGATGATACCACTCTCTGAATGTTTTATCATTTCTCCCTCCCATCGGAAAATCACATTATTTGAATTATGTGACGGAATTTCACAAAATCTTGCTGCAAATAGTTAATAAATAAAACTGAATTGTCTGCAAGGTATGATGACAGAATGAAAATGAATTTATTTCCACAATACGAATAACATTTTTCAAGACAATCAAGAATTGTAAAATATGACAATTTTTGTATAGTTTTTTTTTTCAACCAAGACATCAGAATGCATCTACAATATTTTATTGAATTTTTTGCAGCAATCAACGTACAGAATCAAGGTTTGAATACACTCGAAAAATTTATTTACGTATTATTTATGAATTTCGAAATATCGTAAGTTGTTACATTCGACTTCGATAGCAATATCCAGCTTCCATAGTTTTGTTCTTTGAATTTTACTGTAAATGATTGAGATACAGATCATTTGCCGATCTCAGTTGGCTTCGAAAACAAATTCGTTTCTAATTGTAAACAAACCATTTCTACCGCATCAAGAATAACTCACAAATCTGTAGAGTAATTTCCGTAGTTTTTCAATTCAATCATGGCTGCTCGACTAAGTATACAGGAGAGAGTGGAGATTGTAATGATACATGGTGACAATGATCATACTTGTCACTGCCAATATTTTTAATGAAAGACATCCAGGTAAACACGTTCATTATTCGACAATTACAGGAATTTTGAAAACATTCAGGGAATCTGGATCGGTTTCGAAAAAATACAAAGTGACACATAAACGACCGATAACTGAAAATCCAACAATGTCATTATCGCAAAGAGGAGAAAATCTTGGTATATCCGATCGATCAATGAGAAGAGTTTCAGGTTATAATAAATTCAAAACGTATAAACCAAAATTCATACACACTTTGTCTATGATGGAAGATAATAGACAGTTCTCGAAAAAAATTCTTTACAGTGACGAGTCAACCTTCACATCAAATGGGGTAGTCAGCTCCCAAAATTGCAGGTGGTGGGCAGATGATAATCCCCATTTTAGGACACAATGTAGAGACCAATATCACTTCAAAGTTAACGTCTGGTGCGGAATTCTTAATGACATTATTGTTGGACCAGTATTTTTCAGACAACCACTTAATTCTGCAAGATACTAAGAATGCTGCAGATGTTTCTCTCC
The DNA here is from genome assembly GCA_018342105.1 of Gonioctena quinquepunctata. Taxonomy (NCBI): domain Eukaryota; kingdom Metazoa; phylum Arthropoda; class Insecta; order Coleoptera; family Chrysomelidae; genus Gonioctena; species Gonioctena quinquepunctata. The sequence continues at coordinate 280,569 of JAFIRS010001240.1, read as the reverse complement.
GATTATTCAGATGATATTCCTCTGGACATGAGAGCTGGAATGTATTTTCAACAAGACGATGAATCCGTTCATTCTTCGCTAGAAGTGAGAAGGTGGTTAAACGGAACATTTCCAAATCGATGGATTGGAAGATATTCCAATAACGCTTGGCCCACCCGGTCACCGAACCTCACTCCTTTGGATTTTTTCTTATGGGGATATCTCAAACAGAACGTATATTCAAGAAGACCATTTCAGAATATACTTCATTTGGAGAATACCATCAGAGATTGTATTCGGGGAATTGCTCCCTAGATACTAAGAAATGTTCACGATGCAATGCACCGCCTATGCAGAGTATTGAGAATGGAGGACTCCACGTAGAATGAAGCATAGAACATATTTGTTTCAAAAATTGTTATTTGTATTGTGAAACTAAATTAATTGGCATTCTGGCATCATACCTTGGCGACAATTCAGTTTCATTTACTATTTGCAGCAAGATTTTGTGAAATTCCGTCACATAATTCAATTAATGTGATTTTCCGATGGGAGGAGAAATGAGAAAACATCCAGAGGGTGATATCATCATATCCAACAATATACCATTCGTCTAGCATGATGCTGCTTATGTTGTACAGGGCGATGAGGAAAAAATGGGAAAAAATGTTGAAATATGAATTTGGTCATAGGTGGCCATGATTCGAATTTCTGGATCAACATTCGATTTTAAATAATATTTCCACATGAATTTGAATTCTACCGTGAGAAATAAAAGTGATGGGATCATATTATTTTGAAAACAAAGCATGCTTTTCTACTCCCCCGTATAGGGTCATATAAAATTCAATTTTGGTGTTTGCAATTCAGGTTTGGGATGAAGCAGAGGTTTTCATCATGAATGAGTTTTTTTAGGAAATCAATATTAAAATAGTTTTCCATATGCTGCGAACTTTATGCCGGACACTGTAGATAGATAAAAATGTAACGAAAATGAAATAGTAACTGAATCCGAAATAAACCAACTAACGAGCAAATTACTGATGTACCAAGCTATATGCTGTTGAAACTTTTTCACAATTTAGCGTCCGATTGTCGCCATATTGAATTTTGTCACAATATGTTGTCTGGTTGACAACCAGACGCCATATTGAATTTCGATCATCACTGTCATGTCTGTATTTACAATATGTCGCCATAATGAATTTTGAATGTTTATTACTATCATGTCTTCACTGACACTCGCAAGATTAAGACAATTCGATTGACGTAAGAATCATCAAAATCGGCCCACGCGTTTGGTGTCTAGAGCACCACAAAGGAACAAACATACCAGCCTATGTATATAAACACATTAACCTCCTTTGCGTCGCGCAGTCTGACAAAAGCTCATCATTTAAAACATTTGATCTAATACCAAAGTTACCCCTTTTGAAACCAACCCCTTTGCGACAAATTTTCTCATGGTTCTCGTAAGCTTTGAAATTCAGCAAAAAGAAGGCTTAAATCTGATTTTTTTGTTTAACCACCCCTTTGTGACAAGTTTTTTTTTATTTTCCCCATGATTCTCGTTATCCTTAGAAGCAATTCCGCGCGCGGAAAACAGGCTCGAATCTGGTTTTTTTCGAACCGGTCCTTCTTAAACCCACCCCTCTGTGCCAAGATTTTTTAAATATTTTTCCCAAGATTTTTGCCAGCTTAGAAGCAATTCCGCGAAAAAAGGCGCGAATCTGATTTCTGCTTCGAATCCCCCTTTTTAAAAACCACCCCTTTGTGACAAGATATTTGTTTATATTTTTTCCATATTCCTCGTCGACCTTAAAAGCAATTCTGCGAAAAAAAATCTTGAATCTGTTTTTTTTGTTCAACCACCCCGTTTAAAAACCAACTCTTTGTGACAAGTTTTTTATTTTTAACATGATTCTCGTCAGCCTTCAGAACAATTGTGCAAAAAAAAAAGAATCAAAACTGTATTTTCAACCATCCCCCTGTGTGAAATTTTTTTTTTAAATATTTTATCCATGATTTTTTAAAGCCAAAAAGACGATTGAGCAAAAAAATTTATTAGTTCCGTTGTTTAAGTCATGGGACCTACTGTGCGAACGGACAAACAGACAACGAAAGCGAGCGGTAATAGTATATTACGTATCAAGGGTTGTAAAAAGTATATTACGCACGAATATTAATCACATGAGTGCGTAATTGCATAACGACACGCAATACGTAGTTGGTGCGTTTGTTTAAGCCTTAAGTAAATGAAAAAGGAAGGTAACTAACGTTGTTTATGGTTTAATTTTTAATTACTAAACTAAGAAAATATAAATTCATACTATACATACAGTGCTTCTCAAAAGTCCTCTCCCCCCCTCTTATTTTTGGAACGATTATACATGAACAAGTGAAATTTGGAAACTGAAAATTAAAGGTTGTAAACTTTCCTACTAGTGATGATAGATGACGAAATCGTCAAAGATGACATAACAAGGCCATTGTGACCAATAATTTTAAATGGAACCCTACGGCAAGCGGCACCTCTTTTAAAAGGTATCGAAAAAATATATTCAATGATACTAATTTTGTTTGTGTTTATGGCAGTTTTAATGGCTCATTAGTAAACATTAAAATTTAAATTCCATTCAGTATGATATTAATTACAGATTTAAGAATCAGTACCTACTCAAAGAAATTGTTCGAAGTGACCTCCATTTACTTCCTGACACTGAAATATCCTACTTTTAAACTCTTCTCGTACTTTTGCAAATGTGTCTGCGGAAACAGCGTCACATTCTGCAACAAAACGTTGTTTTAAAACGTCAATATTGTCAGGTTCAGTGGCGTAAACCTTCGATTCAAGGTACCCCCACAGAAAAGAATCCAAAGGTGTGAGGTCCGGTGATCGAGCTGGCCATTCCGTTGAACCTCGTCGTCCAATCCATCTACCACGATACTCTTCATCCAAATACCGTCTCACTGCACCGTAGTAGTGTGAAGGAGCACCATCCTGTTGGAATGTTATTTCCAAATTGCCGAATTCATCTGGATTATCTTCCAAAATTTCAAGGATTAACGGTTCTATTGCGTTTTGCAACAGCTCCAGATAATCCTCACCAGTTAAATTAGTATTCAAAAAAAGAGGCCCAACGATGTGGTTTCCCAGGATACTTGCCCAAACATTTACCTTCTGGGGAAATTGGGTATGTGTTTCACGAAACAGGTCACTCCAATACCTCACATTTTGTGTATTTACATTTCCATTCAGATAGAAAGTACTTTCGTCACTGAAACAAATTGTTTTGACATAGTCTGGCTGTTGGTTAATTTTAGTTTCCATATTTTCACAAAATTATAGTCTTCGGTCTAGGTCGTCGTCTGAGAGTTGATGAACCATTTTTAATTTATATGGATGAATTTTTTTCCAACACCCTGTGTACTGTACTTAAACTGACTTTACAGGTAGATGCAACGTGAGTTGTTGAAGAAGTTGGATTAACTATTACTTCTGCCAGTATATCAATTTTTTTCTCATCAGAAATTTGTGGTCTGCCAGATCGTTTCGCATCATTAATACTACCCGTTGTTCCAATCTCACGAAGAAGCTTCCTTAAATAAGTCCTCGAAACGGGGCGATCGGGAAACGTCTCATTAGAAAAGCGTTCTGCTGCATGAATATTTTGTCCAGTTTCACCAAGAATTAGGATCGCTGCGACTTTATCACCTAAAGCACGTACCATTTCGCTTCTTGAAGCACTTAAACGTTCGGCTCACAACAGGTAAACAAATTATAAAAATGTACAAAAATATTAAAAGTACCAAAAGCTGCTAAAACTAACAAAAACGTCAGCTTCTTTGACAACTATCCAGAGGCGGAGCTTGAATTTCGGATTTTAGTATTAACTGATTTAATTCATCACAGCTTCGCGTTTTTTAAGAGCGAGTTGTTAAAACTGCCATAAACACAAACAAAATTAGTATCATTGAATAGGTTTTTTCGATACCTTTTAAAAGAGGTGTCGCTTGCCGTAGGGTTCCATTTAAAATTATTGGTCACAATGGCCTTGTGACGTCATCTTTGACGATTTCGTCATCTATCATCACTAGTAGGGAAGTTTAAAGCCTTTAATATTCAGTTTCCAAATTCCACTTGTTTATGTATAATCTTTCCAAAAATAAGAGGGGTGGAGGAGAGGACTTTTGAGAAGCACTGTATAGTATATAAATGATGAGTTTAGGAAATTAGATATGTATGTAACTAAATAATTATGAAATTATTAATTATTGTTATCAGTGGTATTGGAGTTAATAGTAAAATTTTTGTAGTTTTTTCATTACAATGGGAGAATTGATTTTCCGATAACATATTCATTGTTAAATATTTGACGAAATCTCAATATCATTATTTATAGTCGACGTGGATGGTAAATTTGTTGAATTTTGCAATATTCTTTCAGAACTTCAAATCTCAAATAATGAGTGTCAAATATTCAACACGCAAGACAGATAAATGTCACGATTTGAGTGGTTCATAGCTAACTTGATTGTTATACTAGGCATCATAACGCACAGTTGTGCGTTTTTATTCTTTACGCACAATTGTGGATTCACTTATAGAGCGAACTGTTCGTAAAACAATGTTTACTAGTATAGGAGTAGAAAAAATAAATGAATAAACCCATTAATTTGCTTTTTTCTATTTGACGTGAATGTATGTGATACTATTTTATGTATTCTAACGATTACTTGATGATGTTTAGTAGGTATTTATAATTTTTTGCAACAATTTCGTTGTTTTATTGAGTGACTATTTGGAAGGTATCGACTCTTCGATCATTCCTGTGGTGCTACGCAGAGGTTGTGTCATCCTAACCTCACTTTCTGCTTCGTAAACGTTCTACAGACAAACGAGCAGACAGACGGACAAGAAAGCGAGTTGATACTGCATTGTCATCCAGTTCTGAGCTGTGTCTGAAGTTTCAAGACTCTAACTCCTCGGCAAGTTAGTTTAAAATCGATTGGTCCTTATTATTATTACAGATATACAGAGGAACAAGATTTGTACTGAACGGACAAACAGACAACGGAAGCAAGTCAAAATAAAATGAACCCACTAAGGTATCTATCCGCCCACTCGACCTGGCCGTAATCGTTTACGGAATAAGTTATTTTATTTATTGAATATTTTAATTCATTATACAGTGTGACCCATTTAAAATGGAACCACCCCTGTAGAATACGCATTTTTCAGTCATTCTCAAAAAAAAATTTTGAATATCAAGCATCAAAAACTGTATCTTGACACAAATTTTCATAACTTTAGTTTCATTTCTTCGTCGAAAACGGCAAAAGTTCATTGGGCAATTTTTGTTTCGAAATTTGACTACACCACTGGATTCGTAGTCGTTATGAATGAAAACCATGGAAATTTCATAAAAAAATATTGGTTAGCAACGAAGTTTCAAGAACTTGAATTTTGGAAACAAAGTATTTGATTATAATTTTTATTTAGATTATAGAAATATTTAAGATCTGGCAACACTGTCGATACAAAGAAGAACACCAGTGAATTTGTACAGCGAAAATCCGAAGTCAATAGCTCATTCAGTTCTACAGTTATAACTCCTGAAAGTATGGTAATGTGAGCGATTTGTGGTGGAAGTGATTTTTAACCGACGAAACCAAAAAGGAGGAGGTTCTCTATTCGACCCGTATATTTTATGTTTTTCCATCATATTTTTTTATGTATGATCAAGCATAACTTTCTACTGAGGCGTCCGATTCCGATAATTATTTTTTCAGTGGATAGGGTGTACTTCGAATTTGGTCCCATTTGAATTTAAAAGATGAAATCCACCCCTAAGGGTAGCGAAATATTGATCACTCCCCTGAATTCTGGTCCGTTAACCGATTCTATCAGGCATAACTTTGTACTGGGTTCTTCGATTTGGATGATTCTTTTTTTAATAGATAGGGTATACCTTATATTTGGATTTCGAAGGGAATCTGCCACCCTTACGGGTGGAAAAATAGGGGATAATTAATTTTTCACTAGTGAACATTGGCACACACATACGTACTTGACAATGACAGATCGCTACTGACATTATTCTTGTTTCACATCCGTCAAAATCAGTATATTTTATGGGAGGATTAAATGATATACAAAGTAATGAAATAAACTAACCAGAACAACGGAAATAAGTAAGTATTTTGGAAGTAATCAAAAAACAAGTAGGTAGTAATTGGTAGATTTTAGCCACAAAAAATTGAAAAATAAAAACTTCTTAACAAAAAATTAAACCAACGAAATACGGAACTAAAAAGTAAAAAATAGAAACTTTTTAACAAAAAATTAAACCGATGAAAAAATCAACTGAGAAGCAAAAATTAAAATAAACCTTCTTAGTCCAAATGATAATTGAGCTCCTAAACTAAGTAACTGATTTTGAGTCGGCGCCAAACAAACTAGCAATTGAATTAGGTGAAGCGTAAAATGATGGCAGCGAGATGCACGGCTGCGTTTCGATGACTTCTTTCATAGATAATGATCTTCGATAATTGTTTGTTTGGCGCCGACTCAAAATCAGTTACTTACATTAGTTTAGGAGCTCAATTAACATTTAGACTAAGAAGGTTTATTTAATTTTTTGCTCTTCAGTTGATCTTTTTGTCGGTTCAATTTTTTGTTAAAAGTTTTTATTTTTTATTTACTTTTCAGTTCCGTATTTCGTGGGTTTAATGTTTTGTTAAAAAGTTTTTATGTAATAAAAATCTGACTACGCCACTGGATTTGTAAATCATATGCCCTTAAAATCATTTATTTAAGTTTAGGTTATGAGTGCATTCGAAAATAACAGAAAATTAAAAATTCATTTTTAAGTTATGCAGTCTTTCATAGCCGATAAAAACGAAATGAACCGAATCAAGTTTTAAAGTATCAAAATTATTTATTCAATAATAAAACAGAAAGCAGGACACAAAATGTTCTTTTTAAATTCTGCAAAACTCAACTTAAACAAGCTTTCAGAGAAGGCATCAATAATTTGAGGAAAGCTGAACTAATACATTAGGCATAGGTATTGAACTAAATCAATAGTAGGCTGTGATTTAGTACACCACAAATCGCTCACATTACCATACTTCCAGGAGTTATAACTGTAGAACGGAATGAGCTATTGACTTCGGATTTTCGGTGTTCAAATTCACTGGTGTTCTACTTTGTATCGACAGTATTGCCAGATCTTAAATATGTCTATAATCAAAATAAAAATTATAATCAAATACTTTGTTTCCAAAATCAAAGTTGTTGTAAATTCTTTGTTAACCAATATTTTTTTAAGAAATTTTGATGGTTTCCATTTATAACGACTATAAATCCAATGGTGTAGTCAAAGTTGAAAACAAAAATTGCCTAATGAACTTCTGCCGTTTTTAACAAAGAAAAAAAACTATAGAGTGCCTTGGAAATGAAACTAAAGTTATGAAAATATGTGTCAAGATACAGTTTTTGATGCTTGATATTATAAAAAAATATTTTTGAGATGACTGAAAAATTCGTATTCTACAGGGGTGGTTCCATTTTAAATGGGTCACACTGTATATTATTGGTAATTTCAAATCCAACTCCAATATTAACTTATTAAAAATCAAGTGATTTCCTGGTTCAACTTTTCAATCTATTTATCGTTAATGTGAAAGAGTTTTCAGTTGAGCTTTAATGATTAACAAGAAATTTATACAAATAATATATTTGCCCTTTTTACTCAACATTTTCAGGTTAAAAAAAATCTAAAATTCATTTTTAGAATTTGAAAATGGAATTGTCAAGGTTATGTCGTATTATATGTTTGGAATACATGAAACATTTTCATATAGATAAGCAACAAAATTGGTCGCCAATGGAACCATAAAATTATAATAAGGCTTTTTCTGAATCGATTCTTACATTATTTTTACTGGTGCGGAACCAACATATCATAATAAAATATTTCCATATAGATAAGCAACAAAATTTGTCTCCAATGGAACTATAAAATATAATAAGGCTGTAGACCTGAACGGCAAAGCTATATCTGAATCTATTCTTGCATTAATTGGCGAATGTCGAAAAAATTGCCACGAAGCACAACGTCTATACCAAGAACGTTTCCCAGGCAGGTCCATTCTGTAACGAATGGCTTTTTCGACAGTAGGAAATTTTCTTAAAATATAAAGCATCGTCATCATACAAGAATTGTTAGACCCGAAGATTTAGAAATCGATGTGTTCTCATCCGCATGTTGTTTTTATCCGTACTATTGCAGAAGTCAGTGTGAGTTAATCTACTTACTGTACAGAGAATTTTCACGGAAAAAATTACTTGGTAATTCAACCAAATTTGTTTGGTCAATCTTATTGGTTTGACCCGAATACTTGAAATAAATCCCAAAACACAGATGTATTTGGTTGATGGCATCATTATATTGCGGTGACAAAATGGTTTCCTCAATGCAATGCTAACATTTCTTTGATTTGAAAATAATATGTTCATGTATTGAAACAATCTCCAACTAATATTGAATGAAAATTTGTTTCGACACAAATATAAAATTTTGTTTGAATCAAACAACGGAAATAGATTAATTCAAATGAAGAATATTATATTGGTTGAATTATATGCGTCAGATGGCGAAGCGATCGCACAACTGACCTGACTTAGATAATGTTACCGAATAGCAAAGCCAACTCGTCATCCTTGCGACGTCTGGACTTAAAAATGTGTAGATTCTCATGCTCGGTTGCGTATTTGTCAATTCACTGTATTGACAAAATGATTGCTCATTTTAATAAATATTTTTAATGAAGAGATCAGCTTATTTTCTTGAATTGACATTTTATTGAATGCATCAGTTCGACCCATATTGAATGCATCAGTTCGACCCACTTCAGATGGAAACACCCCCGTATCTTCCGTAAATATTGGAGTAGAATTCAAAAATTTTCACGATTGTTAGATATACCAAAGATGAGTCTCAATCTCTTCTGGGGTTAACCTGAGTGACATACACTGCGCACCAAGGGGCGATGGATATACCCATTTTTGCGAAAAATTATACAGGGTGTTTCATAATTGAATGCTGATCCTAAAGGGCGATAACTCTTGGATGATTTTAAGGAAAATTCTTCATATGAACAGGTCTGCAACTGCTTTATTTTTGAGATACAAGATGTTGAAATTTCACAAAAAAATCAGTTCTTCCCCAATATCTCTGAAACCGCTTTGGCTTTTCTTTCAATTTTGGTACATGCAAAGTACGCATAAAAATGAATTTTTTCCATGATGAAGGATTTATTAATTTTTATCAGCGGCGTCCCTGTTAACATGCCCTTTCATATTTTTGATCAAAATAATGATACGCCACTGTCTTTTTCCCAAATGAATATTATTTTTGTAATTGTCCTCTATCTTCTCATAAAAATGGTCTTCTGGCTTTTTTTCGTCTGGCAGACGGTTTTCGATTTAGAAAATAAAATACATTAATTTGCTTGTCCCTATTCGATTTCTTCTCTCAGTCTTAATTTCACAATTGTAGTAACCAAATTGAAATAGGAACATCTTCCAACAGAATTGGCAAGTTATCTTCAAGAAATCGGCAATAATTATGTCCATTTGATCTGTGTGGTAAAAAAAAGGTCCAATTAGGTAATCTCCAATAATTCCAGCCCAGACATTTAATGAGAACTGCTCCTGTTGATGAGATTCCACGATTGCATGCGGATTTTCCTCGGCCCAAAAATGATTATTAAGAAAATTTCTGTACCTGTTTTTAGTAAAACTAGCTTTGTCCGTGTATAAAACTTCCCTGTCAAATAATGGATTTTCGGTAACTTTTTGGAGAAAACATTGGCAGAAATTCACTCGTAATGGAAAGTCTCGAGGAAGCAGAGCCTGGACCCGTTGAATGTGATAGGGATATAATAAATAATCATGAAGAATACTAGAATATGGGCGATATTCAAATTATTGGCAACTTGCCTCGTACTTATTTCAGGATTTTCGTCAACTGAATTTGAAACAGCTACCTCAAATGCTGGAGTTCTTGCAGTCCGATGTGCTCCTTTCGAATGATGATTCAGCTCAAAACTTCCTGTTTCACATAACCTTCTGTGGGTGCTTGAAATCGTTCGAGTATCATCTATTTGGGAAGGGCTCTTGATACAGTCGCCTGGTTTCATATGCGTTCCCGTCAGCAAGCCCATACAAGTAATGCATGTCTGCTAATTCGGTATTTGTAAAATTTACCATTCAAATCAAAAATACCAGTCAAATTTCAATAAACAAGTTTTTATAACGTAAATAATATCACGTATCTAGCTAAAGGAGTGTCAAAATTGTCTATGTTGAAAACAACGAAATGTCTTCTTAGCATACTAGATGTTTCTAGCCCACAAGGTAATCCTACTACTCTGCAACGGCTGATTTCGTATAGGGACAAGCCAACGAATGCATTTTATTTTCTAACTCAAAAACCTTTCGTTGGACGAAAAAAAGGCAAGAGACCATTTTTATGAGAATAGAGGACAATTACAAAAATAATATTTATTTGGAAAAAGACAGTGGCGTATTATTATTTTGATCAACAATATGGCAGGAACGCCACTGATAAAAATTAAGAAATTCCTTAATCATGGAAAAAAATTTATTTTTATGCGTACTTTGCATATACCAAAATTGGAAAAAAATCCAAAGTGGTTTCAGAGATATTGGGAAAGAACTGATATTTTTGGTAAATTTCAACATCCTGTATCTCAGAAATAAAGCGGTTGCGCACCTATGTTCATATGAAGAATGTTTCTTGAATTCATCCAAGGATTGTCGCCCTTCAGGATCAGCATTCAATTATGAAACACCCTGTATATACTTGGTTGAATGAATATTTTTCTTGAAGCAATCAGCAGATTTTTAGTTCCGATTATTCGATTCAACAAAATAGTTACATGGTTGAAACAACATTTCTGCCAGAACGAGTTATGAATAGAGTTGGTCGAATAAGATATTTGGTTCATGAAAATTAGTTTTGTTGATTGAAACTTTAAATTTGATCCAAAACCAAGAAATAATTTTACTCATTCAGAGATTATATTTTGTCGTGCATATACGACAATTTTATTTGTTTGATTCAAATAAATTTTATTTGATTCAAATAAATTTTATTTGATTCAAATAAATTTTATTTGATTCAACAATTTATTTTGTTCTGTGTGAAAGAAAACATATACCACCCATTCAAAATTTGAAACCCGCGGACTTTAAACATATTCAATAAAATTTTGTGGAGCGATGAATCGCACAATAATGGAGTTGCAAATCGACATAACAGTCACTTTTGGGATTTGAAACACCCAGTATACTCTATCTATGATATAAAAACCTATCAGGAAATATGTTTCTTTTATTCCGACTACCCTAGACATCGAGCTGGAAATCTGACCGGACATCTGAAGATTCTGGAAAATATAGGGGAATATTGAGTGGAATGGTAGTAGTCTGCTCCACAATAAATAGTTATTTATGTATCAAGGGCGTAAAATAGGCTTTTATGGACCGCAGCGAGTAAGTAATAGCCCTAGCGATAGCGAGGGCTATTAACACGCCTAGGTCCATAAAAGCAAATTACGCCCGAAATACATACAAATTTTTTGCACGACCGGTATATTTGATGTCTTGTAGATAGATACCTCTTTATATCTAGAACATGATGAAAATACATCAAGGCTGCCGTGAGGATGTATATTCATATCATATCGGAAACAGAATAAATCAAGAAGTGATGGAATGAATGTTACCATGGCAACTCAGTCAATTTTTCGAAATAAGATTATATAGGCTAGTAGCCATATTTGCTGTCAATTTTTGTGATAACAGAAAATTTATTACTGATTTTGAAATGGATTCAAGCGACGAAGAAAGTGTGAATTGTACTCCACCAGAAATAAGTAAAGCAGCTGAGGATGCAAAATTGAGTTTATTGCCAAGTAAATCCAAGAAAATATACGATAAGGTGTATGAAGAATTCGTGAGATAGTGCAACGGGAAAAATGTAAAAAATAAGAAATACACAGAGACTGTACTTCTTGCCTATATTCTGGAAAAATCTAAATATTGTAAGCCCTCTACCATGTGGTCATATTATTCCATGCTGAAAGCTACTTTGAATGTACATGATAATATAGATATCAGTAGATACGCAAGATTGATAGCTTTTTTGAAACGAAAATTTGATGGTTATGAACCAAAGAATTCGAAGATTCTAAGCAGGGAATAAATCGAGTTATTTTTGAGGGAAGCACCAGACGATTTGTATCTTATGATGAAAGTAAGTTCTAATTCCATGTTTTCTCAATGTTCAGTATGTTAATCTGTGAATTTATTGTAGGTAGCACTGATTTTTGGTATTTGTGGAGCATGTCGCCGCGAAGAATTGGCAAATATCACAGTGGACGACATTCAAGATTTCGAGACATTCTCACTCATAACTATGCGAGAAACCAAAACGAAGATAGATCGAGTATTTACTGTTATCGATGAAGAACAGAAATCGCCAAGTTATTTGGATATTCATAGAAAATATTCTTCCTTGCGAGATCAGAATGATCAAAAGCAGTTTTTGTATATTATAAAAATGGCAAGTGTACGAGACAGGTCATCGGAAAAAATACATTCGGTCAAATACCATTCAGAATAGCCACTTACCTAGGTATTTCTTATGCGAAAGAATATACTGGTCACTGCTTCAGACGTTCCTCAGCAACTATGTTAGCAGATGCAGGCGAGGATATAATCAACATTAAAAGACATGCTGGGTGGAAGTCGACGACTGTTGCGGAAGGTTATATTGAAAATTCAGTTGCAAATAAGCTGAATATTGCTAAGAAAATTGTAGAAAATGATGAGCCTTCTACTAGCCATTGCAGACAATCTGAAAATATTGCTCACTACTCTGAAACACCAGATAATAAAATGCATTCTCTTCAGACTTCTAGTAATGAGGAATCAGTTGAAATCAGTAACTATCTGCAACAACAGAGAACAAAATTTCAAATATTTCCATGAATAACTGTTCTAATTGTATTGTCAATATTAAGTTATAATTCATTTTTTAAATTAATTTATGTTCATTGTTTTCGTTATAGTATTGTTAATAATGTTTTGGGTTTGATTATATGATCCATCAGAATATAGATTTCTATCGATATGAGATTGAAATTCACTTTAGCGCCTGTTCAACGATTTATCGCCCGCCGAGCGATAAAGTAGTCCGCGGGCGCTAAAGTGCTACTTTACGCCCGGTCGTGCATAAAAGGCATTTATTTCTAATAATGAAATATGTAATGCGTTTCGATAAGATACCTTGTCGTCATCAAGCACTCGCAAAACTAAAATAATGACAAGAAGATGGGACGAGTTAGAGAAAATTGACAAGGACGTTTAGAAAACTTTGACGATTTGGTGGAAAAAAATGACGCGCTAAATCCGACGATTTTTTTCTGGACTTGAAACTTCACAGAAACAACTATTCAAACATTGATGGTTGTGCTAGTATAGTTGATTAAAACAAGTTTTCGTGTTCGTTTTTCCCGCGTTTTTCTCCCAATCGAGAGGCCTTGATGAGACGAAAAATATGTATTTTTATGAAATGACTCACTCGACTGAAATAAAGTGCCGATTTCCATATTCAAATCGTCTTAATTAACCAGTGTTATGTTTGCCATTCGCCTGCACATGGCGATTTTATTCAAATAAGCTTTTACCTGTTCTGGTCGCAACTTTTCGAATTACCATTTTTACGTCGATGGAGGATTTGAAACATGTGTTGGGACTATCCCACTACATACTTCCTGAAACACACTGCCACTGCGATTCCATTTGCATACGAATCTCATTCACTTCTCTTATGAGGTTTCTTCAAATCATTTTTGAATTGCGGCTCATATAAAAGAACGCTAGCCTTGATTTGAATAAAATGCTATTCCTACGAGTTGTTAGAGAAGCGAATCGCGAAATGCCATCAGATCTTTCTTGTTGGTATGAAACTGGTCCGCTTTGTCTTCGAATGCGTCTGCTTCACTCCATTCTGATTGTCCGGTATTTTTTTAATCATGCTGTTCAACGGATGCACTCTGAATATGATTTTGAATCTCTCTCTTTGAATATGATTTTCGACCATGGCGAAGAATACAATTAATGAACACTTTGAGTCAACATCTTATCTCATTACTTTATATTAGTCGTTGACCAGTATGTACTAGACATACCTTAAAACTTTTTAGATGTAAGCAAACTTTGTCAACAAGAATTTGGTTTCTTATGATAGTAAAGTATATTCTCTCTTTCTCTCTCTCGTCGTTCAATGTCAAGACAAAATGATGATTTAAAAAAACCTTAAACAATTTTTGTTATTGTTTATAATTGTTTTTTTATATTTCGTTTGCTTTAATAATAAATCAAGAATTTTTTTTCTCTTCAAAAATCATAATTGGCATTTCTCTATGGGTAAACAATTTTTTTTTTAATTTGTTGATCAATAATTTCATTGTTTATTGAGTTAATTGTCATAAACAATTTGTGACTCTTGGTTTATTTTTTTTCCTGGAAGTAAAAAAAATTACAAAAACAGATATACAGGGTGTTTCCTAACTACGGTACAAAACTTCAGGGGGTGATTCGTTAGGTCATTTGACAAAAAAAAGTTCCTATGAACATATGTCCGGAGTTGCTTCGTTTCTGAGATACAGGGCGTTGAAGTATTAAAAAAAAAGGTATTCATAAAAAATCCTGAATATCCTGAAACCGATGTGGTTGAAATGTAGTACAGCTATTCGAAGTAATAAGGCAATTATTTGGCCCCAAGTAGGTCCAGGGGCGTCTCAGTGGGCTACACAGCCAACAATACTGAGGAAAAAAAAGTATTTTTTTTTTTGTAGTAATTTTATTTTTTCAGATTAAACAACTGAAAATACAACTCTTTGGTCCCTTGTGTTTTATTCATATCAAGCTTCATTTTCGAGAAAAAAATACTTTAACTTATTCTACAAATTATCCATGGACAACATAAAATACAAACCTAAAGTAAAAAATAAACAATTTCGACCTTAAAGTGAATGAGCAATATGTCCACCGTCTGATAAAATACCCGACTGCAATCGATGTGTCATTGATTGTCTGACACGTTCAAAAATACCTGGAGTATTCCTTATGACATTGCAATTGTCACTTATTCGATTCCTCAAGTCATTCATATCTAGTATAGGGGTTTCATAAACGAGAGCCTCCAGATGACCCCATAAATAGAAATCTAGAGGATTCATATCGGGACTGCGAGCGGGCCAATGTTGAGTTCCTGCACGTCCAATCTAGCGATTAGGGTAGGTGATGTCGAGATGCTGACGAGCAAGAACACTAAAATGAGCTGGAGCTCCGTCGTGCATAAACCACATGTTGCCTCTGACAAGTACGGGTACTTCTTCCAACAAAATGGGTAAATGATTTCGCAAAAAAGCCGTGTAGGATGGACCTGATAATCTTGCTGGTAAAAAAAAGGGTCCAATTAGGTAGTCACCAATAATTCCTACCTTAACGTTCAGCGAAAATCGTTGCTGAAAATATTTGGTAAAAAATTATTATTGTGTGCCATCGTATGAATCAACCACCTGCAAAACATTAATCTTGGGTGAAAATCCCTAGGAAGTAGAGCTTGGACCCGCTGTATGTGATATGGGTATAGGAGGTTTCTTTTTAGAACTTTCCAAACGGTTTTTGGGCTCACTTCAAGCTGCAGTGCAATCTTCCTGGTACTATTTGAAGGATCTTCTTCTATCGCATCAAGTATAGCTTCTTCTAGTTCAGGCGTTGTTACAGTTTCTGGTCTTCCACCACTTACATTTTTATTGAAACTTCCAGTTTCACATAATCTTGCATGTAGCGTTCTAAATGTTTTAGCACATGGAATTACTCTGTTAAGATATCTATCCTGGTAGATTCTCCGTGCTTCTTCCGCATTTCCATTTGCTAATCCATAAAAAAAGTGCATGTCAGCCATTTCAGCGTTAGTGAAAGTATTCATGATGGAATCACTGCTAATTGACAACTCTGACTTTTACTGATATGACAATACTATCACTGTCAGCTGGTCTCCATAGCAGGTAATCATGATTGTAGAGTGCTTTCATTTTTTTGTTCTCGAAAACTAAGCTGAATATGAAAAAAAACACAGGAGGCCAAAAAGTTGTATTTTTACCACGCTTATAAAAAACTTTTTAGAACCCACGCTTATATTCAAATGCACTGAAAAGGAGAAAATATTTTTTTTCCCAGTATTGTTGGCTGTGGTGCCCACTGAGACGCCACTGGACCTACTTAGGGCCAAATAATTGCCTTATTACTTCAAATAGCTGTACCACATTTCAACCACATTTCAGGATATTCAGGATATTTTATAAATACATTTTTTTTAATACTTCAACGCCCTGTATTTCAGAAACGAGGCAACTCCGGACATATGTTCATAGGAACTTTTTTTTGTCAAATGACCCAACGAAACACCCCCTGAAGTTCCGTACCGTAGTTAGGAAACACCCTGTATAACAAAGTACTGAAAAAAATTGTCTTAATTTTTTAAAACATTTTTAAATATTACACGAGAGCGAAATCAAAGTTATATATGGCTGTTTTTGTATTTTTTCTTACTTCCAGGAAAAAATAAACCAAGGGTGACAAATTGTTCATAACAAATTGTTAACTCAATAAACAATGGAATTATTGATTGAAAAAAAAATTGTTAGCCTATAGAAAAATGCCAATTATGATTTTCGAAGAGAAAAAAATGTCTTAATCAATTATTCAAACAAACGAAATTTAAAAAAAACGATTATAAATAATTTAAAAATTTATTTGAGGTTTTTTTTAATCATAATTTTGTCTTGTCAATAAAATGGTAAGAAATAATTTCTTAAATATATTATACTTGTCTATTTGTTTATAAACAATCTCTCAATAAATGACGTTAATTTTTTTTCCTACGTTAATTAATGCCATTGTTAGATGCAAAAACAGCTGTATAATAACATTTGTCAACAACATTTTTTTAACAATATTTCTTTAATATTTCACTTTTTGTTCATTTAAAAAAATTATAACAAACTATATATAGAACTTTAATGAACTTGTATCACGTGATCTTGTTGAGTATGTATATAAGAAGGGTTCCAGGAAGCAAAAAATTTATAGGTCGATTATTTAAACTTTTATGTCGACTTTTGTAAAAACAGAGATTGGATAGAAATTAGTTAATTAACAATCGTATAACTTTTTGAAAAATCGACATAATTTTTTTTGAGTTATTAACAAAAAATGTAATATCTTTTTTTTTTTCATCTCATTTTGTTAATAACAATTGCAATTTTTTATGTGCTAATAAATGCTCGAGATACATCTTTCTAGACCTCATCCGAATCGAATGAACTATCGCACCGGGAACAAGAATTAACCCGTTTTTTAAATTTTTAATCAGACCAAATTATGAATCTAGTAAGTAGTACACATTGATGTCTCGCACACAGAATCCTAGCCATATAACTGCTTCTTGCTAAGTTGGTATATACTTAGCTAGGGGTAGATCAGGAGTGTTTGGGCTTTGACAAAGAGTGGGTCGAAATATCAAAGTGATTCTGTTAATAAAGTAATAAAATCAAAGTGGACGAATTTAATCCCCACGCACACCAGAAAAATCACTTTCTGATCTCAGATTGTAAAAAATTGTAAAATCGGTCTCTGGGGTGACAAAGTAAGATAAAGTGAGATATCTCACAAAGATTTTGGTAATTATATTTTGTAAGAGGTGTCCTAGTTTATGTCCATTGTTGGAACTCACAAACTGATCAATTTCCGTTCAGCTGTTCAATTTATTGCAGAAAATATATTGTTGAAGTTCTTATAATCTTGGGTAATAAAATAAAATTGTTATATTGTGGTTACATTTGAAAACTTCTATGGAAAGTACCTTTCCCTTTTCAAACCTATAAACTATAGAATAGAACAAACATTTATTTGACAATTTTATGTACCTGAATACATTTATAGCAGGTCACTTCTGGGGACCATAAGCCCATACTGAGTGAAACAAAATAAAACACATTGAAATCACCTAACAAAAGGAAATAAAAAAACTTTTTAACAAAAAATTAAACCGACGAAATACGGAACTGAAAAGTAAAAAATGAAATAAACCTTCTTAGTCTCAATAATGTAAGTAAGTAATTTTGAGTCGGTGCCAAACAAACAAGCAAATGAATCAGTTAAGGCGTAAAATGATGGCATCGAATTGCGCGGTGACATTCTGATAATTTTTTTTGAAGTAATTTAATGATCTTCGTTGATTGTTCGTTTGGCGCCGACTCAAAATTATTTACTCACATTAGTTTAGGAGCTTAGTTATTGAGATTAAAAAGGTTTATTTTATTTTTTACTTTTCAGATCCGTCGGTTTAATTTTTTGTTAAAAAGTTTTTATTTTTCAATTTTTGTGGCTGAAATCTACTAATTACTACCTACTTGTTTTTTTATTACTTCCAATATACTCACTTACCCACCTTACTTCAACTATTACCAGTTAAATAAAATGATTATTTACTTTTACTATTTTTTGTAGTATAAATTATTTTTGTTGGTCTGGTTGGTTTATTTCATCACTTTGTATATCATTCCATCCTCTCATAGAATTCAATGATTATGACGGATGTGGAACAAAAATAATGACAGTAGCGATCTGTCATTGTCAACTACATATGTGTGTGCCAATGTTCACAAGTGAAAAATCAATTATCCCCCATTTTTCTATCCGTGAGGGTGGATAATTTCATTTGAAATCCAAATAAGAGGTATACCCTATGTATTAAAAAAAGAATCATCCAAATCGAAGAACCCAGTACAAAGTTATGCCTGATAGAATCGGTTGATGGACCAGAATTCAGAGGGTGAGTGATCAATATCCTTCATTTTGCTACCTTCAGGAATGGATTTCATCTTTTAAATTCGAATGGGTCCAACTTCGAAGTACACCCTATCTACTGAAAGAAGAATTATCGGAATCGGACTTCTCAGTAGAAAGTTATGCGTGATCATACATTAAAAAAAAAATTAAAAAAAATATACGTGTCGACTAGAGAACCTCTTCCTTCTTGGTTTCGTCGGTTAAAAAATACACAATCCACTTGGAAGTCAGAGCGTCAATGAGAGGGGAAAGTTGTGAGTATGCTAAATGTCCCAGAAACTCCGAAACTGAGTGGAAGCAATGCTGTAATAGGATTTGTTTAAGTTATTTCTTGAATAAAATCTAGTGAAGGGATTTCATTTACGTTGGCAAAATGTTATAGAGTCGGTATTCTAACGAGTTACTCTATTTCCCTTTCTATAGTTGTGAATTTGAGACTGAGTTACTAAATTCTTTGTTTGTTCGTGTATTTCAACCAGATTCTGAAGATTATATATAGATGGCAGCGGGAGTATCTTGAAATGAACAAATAAAAGCTGACAGTGGTCTCTGAATCCACAGTTTGCCATAATTCTCAAGGCTTTTTCTTGTAGACGGAAAATTTTGAGGTGTTGCCCCATCAAATAGTGCCATAAGTTGAATGTGAATGGCACAGTACAAAATATATGCAATTGAGTGTCTCTAAATTAATATGATGTTTCAACTGACGTAAGTGGAATAGTGAGCTCGAGAGTTTGTGCTTTAGTTGGTCAATATGAAAATTCCAGCTCAGTTTGTCGTCAATTATTAGTACCAGTGGCTTGACTCTTTTGTTTTCAAGTACAGAAGAGTTTGTTGAAAAAATAATGTTCTGAGTTTTACCATTATTTAATTGTAATTTATTTGTTTGAAACCAAAGTTTTGCTTCATTTTGAATGTCTTGTGACAATATTTTTAATTGTTCCGTATCCTTGTGCGAACATAACAGCGCTGTATCGTCAGCGAATAAAGTACATTTTTCCAGAGCTAAAAATTGTGATAGGTCATTATAATGAAAAGTAACGTCCCAAGGACAGATCCTTGCGGCACTCCATGCATATTCCTCAATAGTTCTGATCTGCAGTTTCCCACTTCTACAGCCTGGAATCTGTTAGTGAGATATGATTTTATGAGAGTTGGTGTAACTCCTCTCACTCCATAGAAACTTAGTTTCTCAAGAAGAATGTTATGAGAGGCATAGTCGAAGGCCTTAGAAAGATCACATAACATGTATGATGAAAATATCTATCAATTTCGAAATATTCAGCCTGTCTTTTCGTAAGGACTTTCTCTAGAATTAAAAAAAAAATGCAAATAATAGAAATTGGACGATAGTTGTCCACAGACATTTTACACCTTT
This sequence comes from Gonioctena quinquepunctata, assembly GCA_018342105.1. Lineage (NCBI taxonomy): Eukaryota > Metazoa > Arthropoda > Insecta > Coleoptera > Chrysomelidae > Gonioctena > Gonioctena quinquepunctata. Next base: position 260,191 of record JAFIRS010001240.1, on the reverse strand, counting down.
TTTTATATAGAACGGCATAATGTTAGTGATCTTCAATATATCCGGGAAGATACCAGTTGAGAAAATCAAATTGTTGAGGTCCGTTAGTGAAACCAAAATTAAGTCAATAGTATCATTTACCATTTCGCTATTCAGGCCGTACACATCAAAACATTTCGAATTTTTTAAGGCAGTAACCGTTTCAACGATTTCGTCGGGAGTTACCGGTTTGAGGTAGAATGATTTGGAGAGGGCCGGAAACTTTTTGTAGTGTTGTACATCAGCTTCTGGTAGGTTTGGCAGGGAATTAATGATATTTTCAGCGATGCCCACAAAGAAGTCATTGAATTCATTTGGTAGATGTCATTAATGGGTTGATTCAATTTGTTTTTATTTCTCTCATGGTTCACGATCCTCCAACTGGCTTCTGATTTATTTCCAGAGGACATAATGAAATCCTCATTAGCAGCTTTTTTCGCATGAGTCAGGTGTTGTTTGTAAACTGATGTAAGGTTTTTATACAAAGTCCAATCATCGACATTATTATACAAGTTGCACCTACTTTTTATTTCTGTTAATCTACGCCTCATTTACCTAAGAGGATCATTATACCAGCATACTGGAGATTTATTATTTATCTTAGTTTTTTTCAGAGGAAAAATGTTATCTAAATCATTGGTGTTCGCAAGAACAAGCCGCTCCACTAAGAAATTGACATCTAGCTTTTCATTAGAAATATTCCAGTTGAAATTTGATAGCTCATTTCTCAACTTCCTCATACCTCTTTCCGTAATACATCTTTGGGTTGAAACACATACATTTTTCAAATTTTTTCTGAACTATACAAAACTGACCTATATGTTCAGACATACATGGATCTATAGTACCTGTATCCACAAGTTGAGGGTCTATATTAATTAGAACATTGTCTAAGCAGGATCAGACCAGTGTTCAAGATAAAGACAGGTCTGTCTGACTGTCTGTGCATCCAGAGTCCAGTTTCGAAGGCTGTAATTAAAGCCTACAGACCTTTGGAAATTTCTTTGAGTCAAGAAACCAGATCCCTGGACATTCCGAATCTCCATCTGTTACTATCCCTGGTGGGTGGAGTATGGCACCACTATAAAATCCGGAGCCCGAGTTTAAAAATAGTTTGAAAAAGTGTCTTGGCGACATAAATAAAGTTACGATTCTAAGGATAATAGTTATTATTCCCGACCCTAGAAAATCGCGTTACAAGCTAATGGTGCTGGACAATGTGCAAGATTGATATTCTGATCTGTTCAGTTCAAATCCAGTGGCACATCAGAATATATTGCCCCTCCAAACCTAATTTCAACCACCGTGAAACATCACGTTTCGATTTCCATAGTTTTTCGATATCAAACATTAGCAACAGTGAAACAAAAAATTCCATCGGTGTAGCCGATACTGACAACACTCGTCTACCTATATCAGTGCAGATTTCATGTCAATTCAATTATTCAGACCAAGACCGTTCCATTATTCCAAGACTCCCTCACATCTGAACGTTTTTTCCTTGCGTTGGAAGCTCCTTCATCAACTTTTATTGAAGATAACTTTGCGTGTTATGAAGATTCGTAAGTGTCAGAAAAAGCCGATGATGCTGCTTTTCGCGGTCATAATAGTTACACTCATCATTTTTTATGGACTCCTCTGAGAGGAGAATTATTCAGTGCCCCATTTATAAGCCTTGAGAGGTATTTATTTCAATTCATGGAACATATCCAAGATAGATTTTTCGAACAGATGACAGAGAAGATTGCTACGCTGGGATTTTCCGGATATATGCTCAGCTTCATGGTTCAATCAGAAGAACATAATCGGATTTTTTTTTTAGAAAAGTTAATTGAAAGCGGTTGCATCTGCATCAACCTTTCAGTGATACTTTGTGAAAAATTAGTTATGAAAATTCCCATGGATTTCTAGAAATGAGGAGCTGTATATAATCCATTACCTTCGAGAGGCAGGCAGTTAGTTGTTCAATCAGTGACATGAATTAAGATCTATCAAATGAAAATGAAAGTGTGTCGGATTATTTGGACCTGATGATCGAACATAATTTTTTATCCCTTATAAATAAATTCACTCGAGTACAAAATACTTCATCTAGCTGTATATACCATATATTTTTGAAAAGTAGAGAAATGAAAACAGAAGAAAACTGCCAAGCAATTATTTTCAATGCAAATATAACTGATCATAAGGCTACTATAACTATAACAAGCATCCCTATGCCGTTACTTGAAATCTGAACAAAAAACGATTTAATATATAAATAACCGTACACTCGAAAATGATTTTAAAAATTCGATTGGTCGAGGTTCTATAATCATGAAAATACAGAATATAAAACTGACTATTTCATTGACATATTAACCTGGAGATTGAAAAAACACCACTGAAAAAAAATTCCCGAGAAATAAAATCAGACGAAAAGATTGGATAACCGATGGTATAGTAAACTCCACAAACAAAACAAAACCACTTACTAATTGAACATAAAAAAGATCCTGAAAACGTCGCAAAAAATACTTACACAAAATACAGAAACTTTTTAAATAGACAAATGAGATCCAGATGGATACAAATAAAATTAACAATGAACAATTATGGAATATTATAAAACAAATAGATTCCCCTAAAAAAAGGAAACAAGTCATGAAATAGTCACTGAAGATGGAAACGAAATTGTGGATGACAGGCTGAAAGCAAATGCCTTCAATGATTATTTCAATAAACCAACCAATGACCCAGCCACCCAAAAGAACACCAAATTCCTTTTTTTTAACCAATATCAATGGAACTGAATATAATGAAATCACTAGAATAAAAAAAGAAGCCAGGTATAGATGGAATATAAACTGAAACACTCGAAGAAATAGCGAATAGCGGAAGAAATAGTAGAACTGTTTCGATTACTAACATTTTTGAAACCGGAATATTTCTCAACGGACTTAAGAAAACTATTATAATACCTATATTTAAAAAAGGTAAAAAAAGTTAAATGAGTAATTTCAGTCCCATATCCATAATTTCAACAATAGCGATAAAAAAACAACTAAATATGGCGTACCTCAGGGTACAGTTCTCGGGCCATTATTTTTCACCCTGTATATAAACAACTCACTCACAACGCATAGTACCGGCAATATAATTAGCTTTGCAGATGACACACCTATTCTTTACTCGGATGATTCTTGGGAAAGCCTTAAAAATAAAACAGAAGTAGATTTAAGTAACATATCAAACTGGTTCAACCATAGAACTCTCACAGTCAACGTAGAAAAAACGTTTTTTTACCTTTTACCTGCTACAAGACAAATCTCCCGAGATACAACACACTTGATTGATTTAAAAAAATACCTATTCTACAAATGATCTATTCAATGACTCTGAAATATCTGATCCTGAAAACTTTACATATTAAATACAATTATATACTTATATAAAAATAAACACTTGATAAAAAAAAATTAACACGGATATGAAACACGAACAGAGTAAAATATTTCTATGAACAGAATGAACAAATCAATCGGAGAGCGCTCGCTAATGGACCAATAAAAAAAAAATATATAATACACACCCAGAAAAGTACAAAACTTACTTAGAAGACTACACTCTCTGAATACAAATTCAAAGATTATATTGAGTCAACTGACAGACACATCCTACACACAATAATGCAATGCAAATAAACTCCACACCGATTTTTTTCCCTTCTTTCAAGAATATATATGTTTTAGTTAAATATAATCAATACTAACATAACCACATTGCATTGTAGTACATCATTAAAAACATAAAACAATCCATGCACAACCTCACGGTTAATATGGAACTCTGTGTTCATTTGCCACCAATAACTGTATATGAAATGAAAATGTAAACGAAAATTTATATTGGAGTGAATAATAATAATTATTATTGAGAGATAAGTGCCATGTGAAGTGGAATGAATAGAAAAATCGAATTTAAACGGTTTTTTCTTCACATAAAGGATTCAATATAAAATTGAACCAGAGAAAGGTAGATCTCAGGTGAAAAACAACTACTTTCCTGGCAAATACCACGCAGAACGTTGAATGATATTGAATCCTTTATGTGAAGAAAAACCGTTTAAATTCGATTTTTCTAATAATTATTATTATTATCAGTTGGGGTATAGAAATGTCGTGCCCGGTACTTTGGCTAGTGAATAATGATTGATTCATTCATTTGTCGTAGTATTATTGTGTTGTTTAAATAAACGAAAAATTATTAGTTCGCCATTATTAATAGACACAAACTCCAGATTCACAACGATACATCATTCCTGGGGTTGTGCAAATCACGTGACACAAACTACCGAGTGTCACGAATCGCGAAAAAGAAAATTGAATAACTTCGTGAATTTAATCTCGTAATGTGTTGACTAATGTACGAAAGTGAAATTCCAACCATCCCTGATGCATGTCTATAGTCCCCAGGGGAAAATTTGCAATGTTAGCAAATAATAAAGATAATATCTGAATTCATGAATTTAGACACGTCACGAAAAGTATCCACAACGTTATAGTGTAGGAGGAGGGTTTGTAATTTCGATAAGCACCACAGTAATGATAGTTTATTTCGGAATCAAGCACTCGAAAAAATCGGTCAAGTGCGAGTTCTATCGCGCGCAGAGTGTTTCGTAAACGAGGAGTTTGTGAAGTTTATTTCTAGATATCTATAAGATCCCGAAGTATAGATATACATATCTTGGAATCAAGTATCGTTGTGATTCTTCTGTGGACTGAAAATAAAGCGTTATGTTCCTTGATTTTGTTAATTTTTAGGATGGAATTTTCGTTCTAACTCTAATGGAACCAATTTCGAGGTATACCCTATCCAATGAAAAAAGAATCATCAAAATCGGACTATTGTGTAAAAAGTTATGCTTGGTAATACATAAAAAAATATACGCGTCGCGTCGGTTAAAAAGATAAACAAGTGTAAATAGGTAAAATAAATGAAATTAAATTCCTAGGTCTGGTAATTGATAGATATATCAACAAGGAAAATCATTGCGTAAATATGAATACAACAAAATATTGAATTATATCTGCTTAGAAATCTCAAACAAGTTCTGAAAAAGCCTCAGTAACTATCCTTGTACCACCATGTTTTTATTACTTGAATGAATATTTCAACATGTGATAATATTCAATCACTATTATGTATTGTACTAGTTCTGATCGACCTGCCTATACATATCTATTTATGTCTCGATTTCTCACAAATAACTATTGAAAAAATACCAACGGAAAAAGTAAAGAATTATTTATGTACCTATATATTAACATTCCGACAGTTTTGTTATCAATAACTCATTTAACAAAAATATTCAACTAAAACCTATAGTAGGATTTCCTAGATACATGAAAAAAATTCATTGAAAGGATATATTTTGATGAGAACATCTGATAATAATTATAACTGACCGTCTAAATTCATTTCCGTTTCTGTTATGGGCATTTAATCTTGACTCTTATAGGCGTGGAAATTTAGCTACAATAAGACTTCTTTCTTCATTCTTCATATTATAAAACTTATTAAGACTGTTGGTGAATTTAGGGTTAGTAAAATGAGAATACAGGGTGTTTCATAATTGAATGCTGATCCTGAAGGGCGATGATTCTTGGATGATTTTAAGAAAAATTATTCATATGAACGAAGGTCCGCAACCGCTTTATTTCTGAGATACAGGATGTTGGAATTTAACAAAAAAATCAGTTCTTCCCCAATATCCTGGGTCCGCTTTGTCTTTTTTTTTCAATTTTGGTACATGCAAAGTACGCACGAATATACATTTTTTGCATGATAAAGGATTCCTTAATTTTCATCAGTGGCGTCCCTGTTAACATGGCCTGCCATATTTTTGATCAGAATAATGATACGTCACTGTCTTTTTCCCAAATAAATATCATTTTTGTAATTGTCCTCTACCTTCTTTTAAAAATGGTCTCTTGTCTTTTTTTCGTCCGGCGAACGGTTTTTGAGTTAGAAAATAAAATGCATTCATTTGCGTGTCCCTAAGCGAAATCAGCCGAAATCCTCTTATCTTGTGGGCTAGAAACATCTAGTAAGCTAAGAACACATTTCGTTGTTTTCAACATAAGCAATTTTGACACTTCTTTAGCTAGATACTATTTACGTTATAAAAACTTGTTTATTAAAAAAAAGATGGTAAATTTTATAAATACCGAATTAGCAGACATGCATTACTTGTATGGGCTTGCTGACGGGAACGCATATGAAACCAGGCGACTGTATCAAGAGCGCTTCCCAAATGGAATGGTACCTGATGCTCGAACGATTTCAAGCACTCACAGAAGGTTATGTGAAACAGGAAGCTTCGAGCCAAATCATCACTAGAAAGAAGCATATCGGACTGCAAGAACTCCAGCAATGAAGGTACCTGTTTCAAAATCAGTTGACGAAAATCCTGAAATAAGTGCGAGGCAAGTTGCCAATAATTTGAATATCGCCCATGTTCTAGTATGGAGGATTCTTCATGATTATTCATTATATCCCTATCACATTCAACGGGTTCAGGTTCTACTTCCTCGAGACTTTCCATTAAGATGAATGTCTGGGCTGGAATTATTGGAGATAACCTAATTGGACTTTTTTTCACCACGCAGATTAAATGGACATAATTTGCCAATTCTGTTGGAAGATGTTACTATTTTAATGCGAAATCGCATGTGGTTTATGCACGATGGTGAATCTGCTCATTATAGTGCTCTGGCACGCGAATATTTAAACCAAAACTTTCATAATCGCTGGATAGGTCGTGAGGGGAACAGAGTCATGGCCAGCTAGATCCCCAGACTTAAACAGTCTTGATTATTTCCTTTGGGGACATCTTGAGACTTTGGTGTACAGTCAACAAATTCTAACTGAGTAAGACTTGCGAAACCGCGTAATAGTTTCCTGTGAAGCAATAAGGAATACTCCAGGAATTTTCCAAAGAGTTCGCGAGTCAATGACAAGGAGGGCTGAAGCGTGCATACTTGCAGTAGGCGGACATTTTGAACAGTTAATTTGATTTTGGTATTTTTTGTTTAATGCCCATTTTCACTCTATTATCTCATATGGAATTGGGGCATGGGGAGCATCTAGTGACTGCACCAGGATATTTACAATTCAAAAAAGGGCTATCAGGTATATTGCAGGAGTAGGTAGAAGAACTAGTTGTAGGACCATTTTTCAAAGTATCAGAATCTTAACACTCATAGGGGTATACATCTATGAGCTATTGCAATATGTTAAATGAGATATAACAAGCTTTCAGAGTCTTAACAGGAATACAAATTATAATATTAGGAATTTGCAATAGCCGGAAAATCCATCACACAGATTGACAGTAACCGAAACATGTCCTAGACTTATGGCCATAAAAGTTCATTACAAATTACCGAATGAAATCAAGAATCTGCCTGTAAAACTTAATAAGCAAAGAATCAAGGAGTTGCTCTTGGATAAATCATCTTATACTCTGGATGAATATTTAAATGATAGTCTGTGATAATATTATGCATATATGTTTATCTATATTGCTATCTTGAACAAATTGTTACCGTTATTGTTTTAGTTAAGTTTTTAAAAATAAAGAAAGGATTTTTATGCGTACTCTTTACAAAAACTAAAAAATAGTTACCATAAAATTATAAAAATCTTACCTAGATCCTTTGGTTACCACAATTGTGGAATTAAGACGAAGAGAAAAAATCGAATAGGGACAAGCAAATGAATGTATTTTATTTTCTAAATCGAAAACCGTCCGCCGTTCGAAAAAAGGCAGTCGACCATTTTCATGAGAAGATAGAGGACAAGAACAAAAATAATATTTATTTGGAAAAAAGACAGTGGCGTATTATTATTTTGATCAAAAATATGACAGGGCATGTTAACAGGGACGCCACTGATGAAAATTAAGAAATCCTTCATCATGGAAAAATGTATTGTTATACGCACTTTGCATGTACCAAAATTGAAAAAAAAAGACAAAGCGGTTTCAGAGATATTGGGAAGAACGGATTTAAGATGTTAAATTTCAACATCCTGTATCTCAGAAATAAAGCGGTTGCGGACCTATATTTATATGAAGAATTTTTCTTAAAATTATCCAAAGATTATCGCCCTCTAGGATCAGCATTCAATTATGAAACACCCTATATAGCTAAAGAGCACACCACACTTTTTTTACATTTAATTGATGAGTCGGATATTATTAATATCCAAATACTCAGTGATCTGTGATTTCGAAGCTATTTCAGGAGTGTTTCCAAAGAGAAGGTGTCCCAGAATTGAAACGATAATTTGATCTTTCCTCTGATGACATTTTTCGTGTATTGGGTACAATGCTGGAGACTCCATTTTTTTCAAGCCTTCTACAATTTTTTCGCCTTGAATTTGATTTGAGATATGCGGATTTGTGACATGTAGCTCTAAATTCATAATATTTGTAAAGGAAGATGCTGATGATATCGATAAGTGATCATTTGAGTCAAATCCACAATAAAGTTTGAGTTTATTAAAAAATATTCTAGTAAACGACGCCCTAATCAAAACATGGCTTAAATTCCCCGCTCAGTGCGAGTAATGAAAAAATGTTAAAAATGGTATTCTCGAAGGAAAACTTGTTCCGCGTTGTTTTGTTTACCTTCCTACTCCCATTTCAAATGCAGAATGGCTTTCTTTCTTACAAATAGGTGTAATTACGAGCCATTACTCATTTCGATTTTTCTGGTTCTAAGGTTACTGTGCATTGTGGACTAAACAAGAGGGGATTCAAATTACCTCGATGATTTTCCAATGGAGGATATTCGATATCCATACAATTCAATGTTCATTTTATATTTATAAGCATTTTATTTGTAACATGCTGGCGCCCGCGACTTTGTGTTTGCTCCATATAGTCCAGTCGAGTAGTGAGTTTCCTGCGAAAAATTGTTACAAGTCTACTAAAAATATGAGCGAAGGCGGGATGTCACTATGAGAAAGATGTATTTTTCATTTTTTCCGCCGACAAAAATTCACAAAAAAAATGGTCTCAGTTCTTGGCAATAGCTCAAAAACATATGATGATAGAGGAAGTAATAAAACGGATTTTTGAAGAGGTGAAATTTTCCATGGAAAAGTCCCCTCTCACGCAACTCTATCTCAATTATTTATAATTTTAATTTAACATAAAATATTAAATATGAATTTATAAATTCAAAAAAATCATAGTATTATCTGAACACTTGAAACATTGAAATTTCGTTAGAAAAACATTTTTCATTGAATTTTGATAATGTGAGGATATCAGGGTTTTTTTTAACAATTTTTTTTTGTTTTTTGCTCCCAACCAGAAATTTTGTTGGAAATGTCCAAAAAAAACTTTAACTTTAGAATACCCATTTTTTTCGAAATATCTATAACTCAGCGACATTTCATGCTGCTATCTTTTCGTACCAAAGCGCGATTTACTCAAGATTACCTGGCAATGAAAATCTACAACCATGCACGCCAGGAGGAGGTTCAAGATCAATTTCAGTTACGGAGAAGACAAATACAAATGTTTACAATATAACTTACAATAATTGTAGTATCTACTATAACAATACATGATATGAATCTTTTTGTATTATCGAAATTTTCTACCGAATACCATTCGTGCTTTAAAAATTAACCAAATAATTCTGAAAAAAACATGTTTTTTGAAAAAATTGCACTCGGTTATTTTTTTCGTTGTTTCAAAAAATTGCCCCTCCCTTCGGAGTCGGGCAATTTATGCTTTGAAACAACGAAAAACGTAAACTCGTGCAGTTTTTAAAAAACGCGTTTTTTTTCAGAATTATCGGTAATTTTTAAAGCACTTATGATATTATCCCTGATAATTCATGAGACTATTAGCGTGTATCAGAACTGGTGACGGTCGAGGTATGGAGCCTTGAGGGTCGCCCTGCTTCCTAGTTGATTGGGGTATCCAGAATTACAACTCTTCGGGTCCTGCCACCCAAGTAAGAATACAATTTAATTGCGATTTCTCCTACACCATATCGCTGTATTTTAAAGCTTAAACACAGTCGAAAGCTATAGGCAGTTCACAGATGTAAAATATTCCATTGAAAGCATTTTAAATCGCGAACCGCAGTGAATATAGTTTCAGAGACATCCGAAGAAATGGAATTGAATGTCGGGGTAGGGCAAGGTTCAATACTGGGTCCTCTACTGTTCCTTATCTTTATCAATGACCTTACCACAATTTGTAACTTCTGACGATATATACATGTATGCGGATGATACGTCAGTAATCATTCACGCCAACAAGTTAGCAGAACTAGAGACTAAATCAGATATAGCAATTCAAATCGTGGTGGCATGAAAATTATTTGATCATGAATGTAAAAAAAAACGTTTTTATGCCTTTCTCACTGAGTAAGACAAATATTCTGCCAAATATAAGCCATACTGAAACCAGCAATCTTGTAAAATTTCTTGGAACAACCATCGATAGTAACCTAACGTTCCATCGAGAAGTAGACTTATTATGCTCCAAAGTTGCAAAAAATACGTTTGCTATTCTACAATTGAAGGAAGAAATTATTCAAAGTGAGTTGAAAACGTGTTATTATTCACTTATTATTCTACTCAATCTTGAGTTATAACATAATAATATGGGGCCAATCTACTAATATTGACAGAGTTTTTGAACTACAAAAAAGGATCATAAGAATCATATATTATTTGCAATACAGAGAATCTTGTAGAGAGATTTTGAAAAAACAGAGAATAGGTACTGTGACCGGAATATATATTTTAAAAATTTCCTGCTTCATTCATAAAAATAAAAATAAATTGACGCTTTATCAAGATGTGCATATATATCAGACCAGGAAAGCACAAGAAATCCACATTTCAAACTTCAGTACGAATACTTTCAAAAAGTCACCTTACTGTGCAGGAAGCTTAATTTGTGATAAACTGCCGCTAGAAATGAGATCTGCTGAAACTTTCAATATTTTCAAGAAGAAAATACAAATATTTTTTGTCGAAAAAAGTTTTTATAACCTGAAGGATTTTTTTTATGCATAGCAATCGTCTCAGAGAGTAATTTGTGTAGTGCATACTACTATATGTTAAAAATGTCTGTCTGCTTGTCTGTCTGTTGATCAAGAAAAAATTTATTGTCTCTTTTTTTCTCTCTTTTCCTTATTTTTTTAAATCAAGGGAAAATGTTTTCTGTCTTTTTTTAATATTAGATTTTTGTGTAATAGTTTATACATTTTTCAGTTTTAATGACAAAACCTTGTGTTCCCTGTAACACTTCAATGGCAAATAAATATCTATCTATCTATCCATAAAGACATTTCAGTGGTGATAGGCAAAAATGAAAGTACATCAAACGATTATTCCAGCTCGGCAAGCTTGGAAATATAAATGATTCATAGACTCTTCCAAATCGAAAGTCATAACTTTAATACGTCACGTTGTTCTGTATATTTGAGAAAATTTTGAAATTATATATTGTATGTTTCTGTACAAGTTTTGCCGAAATATTTCTCTGGAACTCTCAAGAGGAAAGGTGTTATCGTTGATACACCCGGTATGTGTAATAAAATAATCTCCATCTTATGAACACACGACTAGCACGTGTTATGATGCACATTTCAATCAACACTCTCGAATACCAGACTGTTACTTATTATGCCCTGTTTTGAATATTCAATTAAATCAATTGAACATATATGTCATTGTAACGATAGACTGTCGCGAGTTCCCACAACTGGAATGCGGGAGATGTTCAGTCTGCAGTCAAATTAAAATGGAACGAAAGAAACCCTGGATGACACTGGGAATTAAAAAGTCCTCGAATAGTATGCGATCCTTGCATCACATATGAAAATTCCCCAACAATCTTTATTTTCATGAACACTTCAACAAATACCCCAAAATCTATAAAACAGTACCCAAGCTCGCAAAAGAAAACTACTAAAAGAATAGAATTGACACATCAAATAACTAATTGAAAAAAACATGGTTCATTATAAATGATCTGAGGGACAAATGTAAAAAAAAGGATTTAGAAAAACCAATAAGTGTTTCTTGACATGGTCTGAAAATGAAAATATAATCAGGAAAATCTATACAAGTATAGAAAGGCCATAGATAAATGTCTCTATAATCGAACCAAAACAGTTTGCAATTCCAACCAGAATCTACAGGAAGAAATAAACCTCATAAAATCTGTTCTCAAGGAAAAATGCATATCCGGATCAGTTTGTAGAAAAAACAATCACTGACATTGAAAACAACAATCCACCAAATAACCAATTAACACAAACAACAGGAGTACTCTCACCACCTACACATTTCACAACCAACACAATACTTTATGTCCCCGGATTATCTGCGAAGATCAAACGGATTAGACAAAGGTATGATGTGAGAATATCATTTAGAACAACAAACACACTGAGATCTATACTAACACAAACAAAACCAAAAAACGCCAAAGAAAGTACCAAAAACTGTGTTCACAACATACCTTGTTCGTGTGGTGATAGTTATATAGGTGAAACGTCAAGACCATTAGAAGTGCGCCAAAGTGAACATCAGAGTTACATTGAAAAAAGTGAACATCAGAGTTACATACGATTGAATGGAATAGAACGAAAATCTTGATGAAAGAACCACATCAAGAGAGGAGAAAATTGAAAGAAACGCCCTGTATTCTTCCTTCCAATAACAACTGCTTTTCAACATATTCTAGTGAATTGGACCAAACATGGTTACGTCTACTTAGGAAAGAAGTTATAAATGGCAGAATGCTAATAAACTGATCTGAACAACATATATCAAATGAGCAATACGTTACTTTTAATTTTTTTGGCAGAGCTCAATTAACATCCGTCATTTGAAAAAGGAAAAAAAACTCTGCAAGAGAAAAAACCAAATTATCCAAACAATTAAAGGAGATTTCGTGGATTTTGAGAACAGGGCAGATATAGTCCCTGAAACGTAGATCAAAAACTATATAGAGAAGTAGGACAAGGTTCAATACTTGGTCCTCTACTCTTCCTTATCTTCATCAATGACTTACCACAATTTGTAACTTCTGACGATATATACATGTATGCAAATGATACGTCAGTAATCATATACGCCAATAATTTAACAGATATAGTAATCACGCAATTCCAATCGTGGTGTCATGTGAATTCTTTGATCATGAACGTAAACAAAACAGTGTTTATGCATTTCTCATTAATTGAAACAACAAATGTCCTGCCAAAGATAAGACATGTTGAAACCAGCGACCATGTAAAACTTTTGGGGCAACCATAGATAGTAATCTAACGTTCCATCGAGAAATAGACTCATTATGTTCTAAGCTTGCTAAAAATACGTTTGCCATTCTACACTTGAAGGAAGAAATCAATCAACGTGATTTGACAACATGTTATTATTCACTTGTCTACTCAGTATTGAGTTATAATATAATAATTTAGGGCCAATTCACGAAATTGACAGAATTTTTGTACTCAAAAGAGAATCATTGAATTATATACAATTTACAATACAGAGGACCTTGTAGAGAAACTTTCAAGAAACAGAGAATACCAACTGTTACTGGAATATAAATCTTCAAAATTTCCTGCTTCATTCACAAAAATAAAAATAAATTGAAACTCAACCAGGACGTTCATAGGTATCAAACGAGGAGAGCATAAGAAATCCACATCTTGAACTTTAGCACCAGTACATTCTGAAAATCACATTGTGCTGGACGCTTGATTTATAATAAACTGCCTTTAGAAATCATATCTGCTGCAACTTTGAATATTTTCAGAAAAAAAATACAAACTTTTCTAGCTGAAAAAAGTTTTTACAACCTGAATGAATTTTTCGAAAAATAACGATATAAATATTAAAAAAATTTATCAATAAATATAGTGTTTTCACTTTATACTGTCTGTCTGCATGTCTGTTGGTCATAAAAAATGTGTGATATTACAAAAAAAATTATATTATATAATATATATATATATATATATATATATATATATATATATATAAAATTATGTTTTGTTCTTGTTCTGTGATTTCTGTTTATATTTTTACATTTTCAGTGTTGGTGACAAAACCTTATGTTCCTTGTAATATTTCAAATAAATACCTATCTATCTAGACTATCTTTTGAATTTTTAATATTTTATTGATAGGCGAATTCAGAATACGGAAGTTACTGACTAATTGAATCATTTTTCTTCAGGAATTATAATTTGGTGAATGCAGTAACTTATCGGGGTGAACTAATTAGTTTGCTCTTTCTACATTTGTATAGATTTTCCTGATTACATTTTCAGACTGTGTAAGGTTACTCAAAAAACCATGTCAAGCAACATTGTTCCTTCAATTAAATTCATTCAATAACAAGTGCAAATGAAATAAATGATTTCTACTGTTCAATTATAAAAAATCTTAATAAAAACACCACCGTATCATATGACCCGTTAATACATATTGAAGAGTATGGAAATAATTATTCAATATTATATGATACAAATATTGACGAATTGTTGGAAGTTTTGAACGAAAAAAAAAGTGCAGCTAAACCTGATGACATTTCCATAAATATTTATAACCTCCAAAGAGTTCCCCCTAATACTTTATTAGTCTCAGTAATAAATCGTCGTTTCGTGATGGTATATTTCCAACTTGACTAAAAACGACCATAGCAATTCCATTGCACAACTGGGAAAACTTAGATGATCCCTCAAATTTCAGACCAATATCTCTCATGCCAACGCAAAAATAATTGAAAAACAAGTTAAAAAAAGACTCAATGAGTTCCTTAGTACCCTCAACATCATTCATGCAAATCTTTCAAAATGGTTAAGGCACACATAGCGCAATTTTTTCATGACATCATGATTTTTTTGTCAAAATCCAAGAATTCAAGATGGCGGCTCTGAAATGGTGACGAGTTTTGTGATTAAAGCCCGATTCCATTCAAAATTGGTGTATGGGGGTTTTTGGGGTCCGACATCAATGGTTCCTTTCAGGTAGCGTAGTACACGTTTACCTGCAGTCCAATGTAGTTTATCGTAGCAATTGTTGTACTGCCCAAGATAACTAACTGCAAAGCTAATATCCGGTCTCGTTGTAGTGCTCAGGTAAGTCAAAGCACCAATTAATTCACGATACGGTATTTTGTGCACATCTTCGTTTGGGGCTCCTTCGGACTCTTTCAATTTCACATTGGGGTCCAATGGAGTTGACACTGGATTCGAATCTGTCATCCCAAAACGGTTCAGTAATTCTTTGATGTATCCTCTTTGATGCATTGCTATTCCATTTTCTTTCTTCGAAAACTCTATTCCAAGGCAATATCCGACTTCTCCCAAGTCCTTCACATCAAAATGATTCGATAGTTTCTGATATATCGTATCCGCCGTACTTGGATTTTTCGAAACTACCAGGATGTCGTCAACATAAATCACAATCATTCCCAAGTCTTCCCCTTGATTTATGGCTTGGCTCCGAATGATATCAAAACGCTATTCAGTTTGTTATACCAACTTCTTCCGGCTTGACGAAGACCGTATAGTGATTTTTTCAATGAACAAACTTGGTTTCCTAGACGAAGTTGATCCAACATATCAGCCGCTCTCGTGATAACATTGGAGTTCGAACTTTCCGCACTGATGATCGTTTCTAGAATTTCTTTCAACATTTTCGGAGGTTCCATGAATATTTCTTCCTCGATTTCGCCATTTAGGTACGCACAAGTTACATCAAACTGTCGAAGTGACATTTTGAATTTGGTTGCCAGTGCCGTGACAAGTCGAATCGAACTTAATCTAGCAACTGGAGCGAAAGTTTGATTGAAATGTATACCTGGTTCTTGACTAAAACCTTGGGCTACAAGTCGTGCTTTCCTTTTATCGAGTGTTCCATCAGCTCTGTACTTATTTCGTAAAACCATACGACTTCCAATTATATGTCGGTCTTTTGGACGTTCCTTGAGTTCCCAGGTATCATTTTTTATGATGGACTTAATTTCTTCCACCATAGCATGGTACCACTCGGTGTTATCAGGTCGAGACATCGCATGTTTCATTGGAATTTCTGAAATAATGCAATGTTTCTTCTTCATGTTGAGTTTCCATCGCTCTATAAATCTTCCGAGGTCTTCCCCTAGAGCCCGACCTTTCAATTCTCGGTCTGCCAGGTCCTCTCCTGAGTAAAGAGTGTTGTTCATGGTATATTTGGGGTTCTTCATTCCCTTGAACATTATCCTCAGGTTCTGGTTCACTAGTTTTATTTTTTCGTGCATCGTTTTCTTCAATGATTTTTACACGTAGCAGATCTGGAACTGGTAATTCATCTCTGGACTCGATTGCACATCTGAAGTTTTCAAAACTAGAGGGCAAACTGTACAATAACATAATGGACAGTAAGTCGTCTGGATTGATTTCGACTTCCATTTCGTTCAATTTGTCAACTGCGTCAAAAAATTTGTTCAAATGATCACGAACATCGTCACCATCATTCATTCGCTGCAACGTGAGCTGTTTCAATAGTGTCGCTTTTCGAGCTGGTCCTTTCGACTGGTAAATATTTTCCAACTTCATCCAAACTTGACGAGAAGTTGGGCATCCTTTGATTTGTTTCAATTCTGATGGACTGATTGACAGAATTATATCGGATTTTGCTTTGTAATCATTCTTTATCCAATTTTGTAACTGCTCAAAGAAGCTGCGTCCCCTTCAATCAGAAATGGTTTCGATAATTCACCATTCACGTATACCCATGCATCATTCTTGATCAGTAAGGCCTCTATTTGCATTTTCCAGGTATCATAATTATCTTTGTTCAGGGTTTCAATTCTGGATTTATTCGCCGAATTCATATTCACAGAATCACTTATATTTTACACTATGAGAGTCTTTCTATACGCTTTTACTGGACAGGAACACTTCTTGGCTGACTTCAGTAGGTACACGAATTCTATGCTTTCAGCTTTCAAATCCTGGGCCCATAACCTGTTGAGCAGAGCGTGGGCAGAACTTTGTTGTGCAAACAACTTGTACCAACGAATGTAATTTAACGTGAATTCCAAACGTATTTATTAGTCAAAATATAAAAATGAATATCAACAGTTGAAAATGTTTGACAAGATTATGACATATTATATATATATATATATAGAAGAAGGGTAGTCTCGTGACTGGACTAGTTGAAAATAATATGAATTTGAAATAAACTTTGTAGAAAGGATATTCCTTGAGGTTGCAGTCAAAAATAATGGCCTATGAGAAAAGAAAGACTCTTTCTTATTTAGTCAAGCTTTCGAAAATGTTTATTTTCATTATCAAGACAAGCTGTGGAGAAAAAAAGAAAACACTAAGGTGAGGTTAAGTGAAGACAGCGAACTAATCACCATTTCGTGATTGAGGAACTTTTCAAAATCATATCACTATGAACCACTACAGTAATATATATAAAAATTAAACAATGGCACTCGCACATATTGTTTTAGATACTTAATTTAAACACTTTAAAATTTGACAAGCACATTAATTACCACATGGTTGAAGCATGACTGAGAAAGGAAAATGGTGGATGACAAGTAATACATGACATGAAGTGTCAAGTGTCAAATGTCATCTGTCCAAAAATGAACAGTCAAGGGAGAACCATGTGTTTTGTCCACAAGACAAAAGGAATAGTACCAATCTATATGACAAAAATTGTTAAATGAGAGAAAAAATCAAAAAATACTAAGCAGTTTTTAAAATTCAATTGGAATCAAGTTTCATCAAGTAATTGTATATGACACTTGGACACTTGGAAATATCAGATCGTTTATTCATGCTGTTTGCTTCATTTTTTATGAAAACCATTTCTAGGAAATTCCTTTTGTGGAAGTTATTCTCTACTGCTAAAATAGAAGGGTTGTTGAAATTACTGAAATGATTAGAATTTATATTATGTTCAGCTAATGCACAACTGTTTTTTTTATTTTGCAATCACTCTTATGAGATGCTATGCGACCTGTTAAATTCCTACCGGTCTGCCCGATATATATTTTATTACTGTTCATTTTTGGACAGATGACATTTGACACTTGACACTTCATGTCATGTATTACTTGTCATCCACCATTTTCCTTTCTCAGTCATGCTTCAACCATGTGGTAATTAATGTGCTTGTCAAATTTTAAAGTGTTTAAATTAAGTATCTAAAACAATATGTGCGAGTGCCATTGTTTAATTTTTATATATATTACTAGTAGTGGTTCATAGTGATATGATTTTGAAAAGTTCCTCAATCACGAAATGGTGATTAGTTTGCTGTCTTCACTTAACCTCACCTTAGTAAGTTCTATAGATTTGTTTAAAATCGTATTTCACAATTGTGTTTTCTTTTTTTCTCCACAGCTTGTCTTGATAATGAAAATAAACATTTTCGAAAGCTTGACTAAATAAGAAAGAGTCTTTCTTTTCTCATAGGCCATTATTTTTGACTGCAACCTCAAGGAATATCCTTTCTACAAAGTTTATTTCAAATTCATAGTTATATATATATATATATATATATAATATATATATATACATATCCATGAAAACGGTATGACTCGCATTTATCTTGAATTCATTTCAACAGAATCATGATGTTTTTGTCAAAATCAATGAATTCAAGATGGCGACTCCAAGATGGCGATGTATTTTGTTATTATGGCCCGATTCCATTCAAAATTGGTATGTGGATGTTTTGGGGTCGGAGATTATCAATTTTTGTCAGAATTCAATAAGATGACAGATTACATGAATGACTAGAAATAATTTAATAAAAAGGATTAAAAAGAAATTTTTAGGACAAGCTTTCATACCCATGCACTGAAAAGGAAAAAATAATTTATTTAATTGTTTGACCTAGCTTATTCTGTGAGTAGCAGATTCAAAAGCTTGCCGCGAATATAATTTTTTTATTTTTTAATCATCATTATTTAAATAACTGTTATATTCTGTTTGTCCACATTGTATTTCACCCAACACAAAGTTACATTGGTTACTTAGGACAGCCTGTAATGGGGAAAAATCCATCAAATGGCCGTAAAACGATCTAATAATAAAACCGGAAGGACCAGCAATTTCACTTTGCCCCAGTTATAAGCTATGAAAATTCATGGGCATTGCGCCTTGTTTCCGGTGTGTATATCAATTATTCACCTGCAATCCAGCATAGTGCATAATATATAGCTGCTATCGCAGGTCCCCATTATATAATTTACACTACACTCTCATATTGCCTAGAATTCATAAATTGCTCAGCTTTATCACAGCTAAAAATTGCGATCTTAGTAAGAACGCATTTTCACGAAGCCGAATATATTGATAAATCGAATAGAATCGAATAGAATAGAACAGACTACTAGTGTAGTCTACAGGCACACTTTTTATGTATTCCAGTTCCAGAACATGAACAACTCAAAGATATCAAAAAGATTCTTCAAGTTCGTTTTTTATGAGCTTTCTTATAGAGAGACACACTTTATCGTGACCATAATAATAAGAAAAGCAAAGACTGTTCTACACATATGCAGAATTAACAAGGATTCATCCGCGGACGACTTGAAAAGTTCAATACAAAAACACATTCCAGAAGTGCAATGCCAACAAATAACAGCTAAATATCCACAACTTTATTCGTCGTTCAAGGTCACAATCTTGGAAGACAACTTCACTAGGGCAATGGACGCCGGGCATTTGGCCGGGTGGAACTCACGTTAGCTGTTTTCGTTTTTCCAAAGGAATACAGCGCGAAGGAAAAACGAATAGCAGAAGACCTGGGTGAAGGACTCCCGAAAGGTGGGTATTTTGCATTTGAACATAGAATCTTTATCAAACAAAATTTTAAGTTGAGATAACTTTCTCGAAGACTCAGATTTCTCAATACTGTGCTTCAGTGAACACTGGTTGAGCAAAGAAAAGTTGAAATTAGTTTCAATCAAAAATCATACATTAGCTTCCTTATTTTGTAAAAAGTATGAATCTCGTGGTGGTATGGCTATACATTTTTTTATCAAGAACAGACTGAGTTATTTTGAAACGAATATTCTATTGCATGAGCATTAATACGGTTTTCGGAAAAACCACTCCACTATACAAGCTTTCAGAAGACTGGTAGATGGCATAGTCGATAGCTTCGAAAAGGGTGATCACAGATCTGTTACCTTATGTGACCTAAGCAAGGCCTTCGACTATGTCAACCACACAGTACTTCTTTGAAAGCTTGAATGTTATGGTATCAGGGGCATTACCTACAATTTTTTTCGAGTCCTATACAGTGCGCGTCAAAATTATGGAACAAATTCGATATTTCGCAAGCCATGTACTTTTGACAAAAATCCTAAATAGGTCGATTTTTATTTTAAAATGCCGATTTTTTTATGTATATTCTAAAGAGGTTATGTCACTGGTTTTGACATAGTGACGTAATCGGTATTTTTTTTCAATTGGAATAAATGTCTTGTGATACCTCATCTGAAAGGCCTGCATTCACTGATAATAATTAATTAGATATTTTTTCACAGGGTGAACAAAAATTAATATTCTATTTCAATAAGAGAATAACTTTATATCCAACAAAATAGAACAGTTAAATAAAATGTTCGAAATGCCATCCACCAGTCTCTTGACAATAAGCAAATCTGCGGACACATTCCTCTTGCACATTGCTAATAACTTCCGGAGTAATTCTGTTAATTTCGATCCTAATTCGATTTTTCAACTCTTGTAGATTTTGCGGCCTATCTACAAAGACCTTCGATTTCAAATAACCCCACAAGAAAAAATCCAGGGGCGTAATATCTGGAGATCTTGGGGGCCACTCTATCGGTCCGCGTCTACCAATCCACCTCCTAGGAAAACAGTTATTCAAAAACTCGCGAACATCACGTGCATAGTGCGGGGGTGCACCATCTTGTTGCAACCAAATACTTTCATTTGGTGATTGTTGGCGTTTGGAAAAATATCGGCAAGGCTAGGTATGAGTTCATTTCTTAAAAATTCCAAGTTACGCTCGCCTGTGAGATTTCCTTCGAAAAAATACGGGCCAATGATCCTGTCGTTTATTATCCCTGCCCAAACATTGACTTTCTGAGGGTATTGAGTATGCCCGTCCATCATCCAGTGAGGATTATCCCTACTCCAATATCTGCAATTCTGACGATTTACTGAACCATTTAGGCAAAACGTAGCCTCATCGGAAAACAGAATTTGTTCTATAAAACGTGGATTGCGGTTACACAAATCCTGCATTATTTCACAGAACTCCACACGGCGATCGGGATCATCATCATTGAGTTGTTGATGTAGCTGTACTTTGTATGGGTGGTACTTTTCTGTTTTAGAATACGTAATACAGAACTTTGGGATATGTCAAGGTCTGCTGCAATTTGTCGTGAAGTATTCTGAGGATTATTCTCTACACCCAATAGAACATCAAGTTTCACGTTTTCTTCTATTTCGGGACGTCCAGCATTCGGAATATGTTTGACATGACCAGTTTCTCTAATTTTTTTCTCAATCTTACTGACTGTTGAACAACTGATAGGTCTATTTGGATACTTCGCAGTGAACAAGTCGCATACCTCTTGCTGAGTTCTGGTTCTATCTCCGCATCCAATAAAAATTAAAATTTCTATGCGTTGGGTTTCACTCAAAGTAGCCATAGTTTACTTTCAGAACCTCTTCACTTAGAATTTGTGAAGAATATTTGTTGATATTTCAACTGACATTTATTTGACACTAACTTGCCTATTATGGCATTGATTTGTGATTGTCTTTTGTTTCCATTTCAGACTAGGAAATAGCTAACTATTAATATTTGGAAAGGATCTATTGGTGTAGTAGAACACTGACTCACTAGTCTGCCAGGGCAGTCTAAGGGATTAGAGCCTTGGCTCGAAAAAGTTAAATTTTGCATTTTTAACACGCTTTCATTATCTTTACTTGTAACTAAATAACTCACAATGTAATAAAATCTTGGAAGTAAATATTCACCCACTTCCAATCTTCCGAATAATCTGAAATTTGTCACACATATCAAGGACCGATGACAATACAAGAATTTCATAATCATAATGTAATAATAATAAAAATATATTTTTCCAAACGCCAACAATCCTAACTCACCAAATGAAAGTATTTGGTTGCAACAAGACGGTGCACCCCCGCACTATGCACGTGATGTTCGCGAGTTTTTGAATAACTGTTTTCCTAGGGGGTGGATTGGTAGACGCGGACCGGTAGAGTGGCCCCTAAGATCTCCAGATCTTACGCCCCTGGATTTTTTCTTGTGGGGTTATTTGAAATCGAAGGTCTATGTAGATAGGCCGCAAAATCTACAAGAGTTGAAAAATCGAATTAGGATCGAAATTAACAGAATTACTCCGGAATTTATTCGCAATGTGCAAGAGGATTGTGTCCGTAGATTTGCTTATTGTCAAGAGACTGGTGGATGGCATTTCGAACATCTCATTCAACTGTTCTATTTTGTTGGATATAAAGTTATTCTCTTATTGAAATAAAATATTAATTTTTGTTCACCCTGTAAAAAAATATCTAATTATTTATTATCATTGAATGCAGTATTGAAAGGCCTTTCAGATGAGGTATCACAAGACATCTATTCCAATTTAAAAAAATTACCGATTACGTCACCATGTCAAAACCAGTGACATAACCTCTTTAGAATATACTTAAAAAATCAGCATTTTAAAATAAAAATCGACCTATTTCAGGATTTTTGTCAAAAGTACATGGCTTGCGAAATATCGAATTTGTTCCACAATTTTGACGCGCACTGTATAAGGAACGTATACGTAATACGTATTTTTCCATGGAACAGTTTCCGAAACCAAACCGGCAACGATAGGAGTGCCTAAAGGCTCCGTACTTGGACCCCTCCTATTTATACTTTATGTCAATGACATATTCTATTTATGTCCTGTTGAAACCTGCCTTCGTCCAAAAGCCTGAGATTTCTGATACAAAAAATTACCTTATGCGATTTATTCACAAGAGTGTAATAACAAAACGTTCTATGACAGACTTTGAAATTGAAACTGCACCTGAAAAACAATTGTTTTGATTTTGTCTTTTCATGTGTTGTCTAAGAACATAAAATATATTGCCTCTATCAATCAATCAATCAAGATATGCTTTATTGTCAAAGAATGAAATTCTTAAAGACAAAGCTTAGGTACAGGGTTGAACATATTAGTAATAGGTTCGTAAAAATTATAAAATTATAAAAATAATCTGAGATTATGCACATACAGTTAGATTTTAACTAAATAGGTGGGTAACAATTCGAAAATATATATAAAAATAGATAGATATTGTCTAAGATACATTTAAGATACATTTAAGACGTGCAGACCAAAAGATACAAAGTGTGGTAAATAGGCAAAGTTGAATAAAGGACAGAATTCAGAATGTGTGAAAATAAGTAAATAAATAAAGACAATGTTACATATTATGGAGCTATTGAGAAAATTTGTTATGGTCATACAAGTTCGTCAAGGGTTATGAGCTCCCAAGTATGTGGAACTGCGACTATCTCAAGGTTTAAGTTAAAGTATTCATCTAGCTCGTAGAGTGATTCTGTAACAATATTTTTTTCACCTCTCTTCTGGATCGCCTGTGACATGTAGTCTCTCTAGTGGTTATGGGAAGATGATTTATACATTTTGATGCCATTGTGTATTATAGAATCTCTAACCATATTATTAGATGGTCCAGGTAGTCTGATATTATTGTTCTGTCGAGTGTTATATGAATTATCATTTGTTACAAGGATATTTTTATTTTTATGTATAAGGGTGACAGATTCTAGAATGTATATAGATGTTACCGTAAGTATATTGAGATCAATGAATAGCGTTCTACATGAGTCTCTGGGTCTTTTTTTGCCAATATACCTCAATGCTCTTTTTTGGATTACAAATACATTTTTGAGCTGGTCAGAACAGCAAGCGCCCCAAAATGCAATCTGTGTTTTATATTGATAACAAAATTTATCTGCCTCAAGGATGACCCAGCTCAATATACTTCCGAATTGTATCATCTTAGTGGAAATAACTACACATTTGGACATATTCCTAGCACCATCGATGAAATTTTGAACAAGGCCGTCATAAATCAGAAGAAACTATTTGAAATTTCCTTTTTATAATTCTTTTCAAAACAGAGAAAATTTTTTTTATTGATATTTATTTTTACAAGCTTTCATTTAACTTGCTTCGTTCGTATGTCATTCTGTCATTCTTCCCGGTTCAAAATTTGTAATCAATTTTTGGAGAACTTGCCGACATCCGAGTGAGCTGAAATTTGGCAGGTGTTCATAATTCCGGTGACAAGGCGGCTCCAAGATGGCGGACGAGTTTTGTGATGGTCCTTTCGATTCAAAATTGGTATGTGGGGGTTTTCGGAGTCGGAAATTATGAATTTTTTGTAAAATATTTTGAATTCAGGATGGGGTCTCCGAAATGGCGGAGGAGTTTTTTGATTATTGCCTGATTCTATTCAAAATTTGTATGTGGGGGTTTTCGGTGTCGGAGATTATGAATTTTTTTCAAAACTTATGAAATCTTTGTTATCGAAAAAAATTTTGGCCATTCAAAATTGGTATGGGGGGTTTTCAGATCGAAAATTATGAGTTTTTCTTCAAAATTCATAAAATAAAAATGACGGCTCTAAGACAAAATTCACAAATTCAAGATGGCGGATGAGTTTTGTAATTATGGCCTGATTTGATTCAAAATTGGTATGTCGGGATATTTGGGGTCGGAGATTATGAATTTAGTTGAAGATCATTGGTTTTTAGTTGAAATTCATAAATTGAAGATGGCAATTCCAAGACGGCGGATGAGTTGATCTTCAGATGGTTTCCATTGAAGGACTAGATAGCTCAGATAAAGGCGTACTTAAGTACCTACTGAGAAGCACAAAATAAAATATTCATTAAAAAACTTTTTTTTAAACAAACTTTCATTCAAATGCACTAAAAAGTAAAGAATTGTTGCTTTGGATGTGTGACGTAGATTATTCCCTGAGTTATAGATTCAAAAGCTTGTCGCGCAAAGTTTACAGTTTCAGTTGTCTTTAAAAATGTGTTGATTATTTTAATTATTTTTTTTTTAATTATTATTATTAATTATTTTTATTATTTTTTTTAAATACATTTTATTCCACTTTTAAACTTTCATATCACTCTCTTGAAAAATCAAGCTTTCTGAGATATGATTTTGTTGAAATGTGAAAGCGACATGTGAAGTTAAAAAAAGCTTGCAGAAAGTGTGCTGGTTCCCTAGACTATAGAAGGAGAAACTTTTTTTTTCACCTACTGTATTTTTTGGTTTCCTTATTATCATTGTGATTATTGTATCAACTCTTCCACTCGATTCATCCAGTCAATTATACGATGATTGTCAAAACCATGACAATGTTGTGAAGTAGATACATTATTCCAAATCTACTTGAGGTAATTGCGTCACCAATGCACAAAATTATTTTTTCAAATGTATATTCGTAGAACTCATTGAATCGCAGGTAATTGAATCGGCGATTGTTTTTCCATTCGGATAATTAAAACTATTTTCAACCTGTACCTTAGCACGAATTGTACATGGGAAGTACACCTTGACTTTTCCACCTGTTTTTTTATCAATGGAACAACTAACAATATACATTTCATACCGAAGTAAACCTCCACCGTTTTACAATTTTGCAAAATATTTCAAACAGAATAAATCACTGTCAAACCCCATTAGAAACTGGCTTGATATTATCCCCAAATTCAATTCCATCAGTAATTAATGAACATAACCCAATATTGTGGTAACTACGTCATCTGGTAACATTGAGCCGCATGAGAGTATTGAATTCTTAGGGCACCCCATACAACACGGTCCCTGTAAACCACACCATTCATTTTTTCGGGAATTTCTTCATTTCATTATATGTATATTGATTAAAACTGAAAAAGGAAATTATTTTGGAGTCTACAGGGTGGCTCAAAAAAGTGTGACATATCAAAGTTGTGTTTTTTTAAATGGAACACCCTGTATTTCGTTACACTTTTGAAGGTCAGGAAAAAATAATATGATTTCATATAGGTACTATAACCGTTCTCGAGTTATTGATTTTTTAATGGAAATGCTAGGTACAATTGGAAACTAAATAACATCGAAATGTATAGAAATCATCCCTTCGAGTTCTGACCCAGGATAAAAGAGGTTTTGGGCTATTGATTTCGATAAAACCTGTTTCTCAATATTATACAAAATGTTCAAAAATCATTGTCAATTTTTTATAATTTCGGACAAAGATAACTTTGTTATTTCAGATAGAACACCCTGAAGTTTTTTGGTCTGAACAATATGAAATTCAATTATCTTTCATTTCATTTTGGGGTTCTCTATACCTAACCTAAATAGTTTTTCAGATATTCGCTTTTTCAAATAGTAGTTCTTATTTCAATGCATTCTTTGAATCAAGATAGCTTTGAAACGACTTGTTGAAAGAATTCTCATTGACAGTTATTGTGTTTTACGTCATTCAAAACATTCACTGAATTATTAGCGTCGAAAATGGAAACTTATCCCATTCAAGAGCGAATATATATGATTTTGACGATTGGTGAGTGTTTAGAGAATTGCTTTTTGGCGTCGAGGGTGTATGCCCAAAAATATCCAGACCGGATTCATCTAAACAAGTTGGTTTTCAAACGATTGCTACATCAATTTCGTAGGACTAGAAGTCAGCTTATGAAAAGGCAAATAGACCAAAACCTATCATTGGAAATGAGGAAAATGAATTTTTTATTATGGGATCAATCATAGAAAACCCTCATACGAGTCAACGTAAGATCGAGAAAGATACAGGGATAAGCAGACGGAGCATTTCTAGGGTGATAAAAAAATACAAATTTCACCCATACCGTATTCAGATGCACCAGGAATTATATTAAGTAGACTTCCATCGACGAATCGAGTTTTGTCTATGGGTTCTGGACGAGTTTGGTGAGGATGAACATTTTTTGGAATCCATTTTATTTTCTGATGAATCTACTTTTCATAACAATGGCTTAGTGGACAGACACAACTTCCATTATTATAGTGATGTGAATCCTAATTTTTTCCGCACTCTGGATCACCAGAATAGATGGTCTGTTAACGTGTGGGGAGGAATTATTGGTACACAAGTTATAGGACCATACTTTTTTTATGGAAACTTGAATGGTCCAAAATTTTTACAATTTTTACGAGATGATCTGCCTGAGCTTCTGAAGAATGTGCCACTAAATATCAGACAACGGATGTGGTAACAATTGGATGGAGCTCCGGCACATTTCAAATTCAGTGTCAGACAGTTTTTGAATATGTGCTTTCCGAATAATGGATTGGTAGGGAAGGAACAAAAAATTGGCCAGCGAGATCACCAGATTTGACTTGCCTCGATTTTTCCCTATGGGGATACTTGAAGAATGAGGTTTACGACACGCCTCCAACCACACTGGAAAATATGAAGGAGAGAATAAGGGCTGCTTTTCGAAGAGTGACGCCTCAAATGTTATTGAATGTTAAGAAGCCTTTCATAGAGAGAGTGGCTCTCTGTATTCAACAGGATGGTCGTCATTTCGGGCACCTACTTTGAATTAAATACATTTGTGTTTCATATTTTGTTGTTGTTTCAGTTGAATAATAAATAAAATTGTATAGTCTATTTAATGAATTTGAATGTAAATGATAACTTCATTTTAGTGAACAGTAAATATTTTCGATGAAGTGAAGTATAACAACTGTCAATGAGAATTATGTGAGC
Source organism: Gonioctena quinquepunctata (assembly GCA_018342105.1). NCBI lineage: Eukaryota > Metazoa > Arthropoda > Insecta > Coleoptera > Chrysomelidae > Gonioctena > Gonioctena quinquepunctata. The sequence continues at coordinate 232,274 of JAFIRS010001240.1, read as the reverse complement.
AAATCAAATAAATGTCGTTTCAAAGCTATCTTGATTCAAAGAATGCATTGAAATAAGAACTACTATTTGAAAAAGCCAATATCTGAAAAACTATTTAGGGTAGGTATAGGGAACCCCAATATGAAATGAAAGATAATTGAATTTTATATCGTTCAGACCAAAAAAATAAAGGGTTTTCTATTCGAAATAACAAAGTTATCTTTGTCCGAAATTATAAAAAAGTGACAATGATTTTTGAACATTCTGTATAATATTGAGAAACGGGTTTTATCGAAATCAATAGCCCAAAACCACTTTCATGCTTGGTCAGAATTCGAAGGAATGATTTCTATACATTTCGATGTTATTTAGGTTCCAATTGTACCTAACATATTCATAAAAAAATCAATAACTCGAGAACGGTTACAGTTAGGTACATAGTACCCCATATGAAATCATATTTTTTTCTCCCGACCTATTCAAAAGTTCAACAAAATACAGGGTGTTCCATTTGGAAAAAACACAACTTTGATGTCACACTTTTTTGAGCCACCCTGTAGACTCCAAAATAATTTCCTTTTGCAGCCTTAATCAATATACATATAATGGAATGGAGAAATTCCCGAAAAATTATTGGTTGTATATCGACAAAAACTTCAACTTCGGTATTCACATAGAAAATCTAAATAAAAGTCTGACTAAATCCAAATTTGCAATAAGAACGATGAGAAAAGAGTTTGATTTGAATTCTGGGAAGCATGTAGATCGGCTGCTGAGAGTACACTCATTCTCCAGAAGAAAGTCATTAGAGCAATCTCTAGTCTCGATCCAAGTGAAACATGTAGGCACTACTTTGAGAGAGACCACAAATCTCCACAGTGATAAACCCGTAATATACAAGATCTTATTGCTAATATTCCAGAATCGCAGCACCATAAAAAAAAACGCCGGACATCCACGGTCAAAACACCAGACAGAACAAACATTTGTAGTCCAAGATCCCAGAGCAGGCAAACCTACATCATTTTAGTAAAGCTGAAATTTTGGATATTAGTGACATTCATAATGATTTCGAATTAGATAGATATAGATAGATAGATCTTTATTATCCAGTACACAATTGTATATGAATAGTCAAAACACACTTAAATCTAGGTAAATACAAAATTTAAAATCCAGAACAATATAATTAAACTACAAAATAGAATTTAAAAGCGAAATAACTCAAATTTAAAATTCAGAGTCTTAACCAATGTTCCTAAAAATCTTTTAAAATATACATGTCAACTTCTCAAGATAAAAATGTAGAGTACAGTTTCAGGACATAAACTCTTCAACACTATACACATATTTTTTCAGTAAATATTCTCGTATTTGCTTTCTGAATATGTTTCTACTTTTACTTTCTTCAATATAGTTTGGCAGTTTATTGAATACCCCGGGCACACATTTCTTAAGAAATAACGTTTCGGAAATATAATGAAAACTATTCGTTATTGTGTTTTTTTTGTCCATTGAAGCTGGGATTCATATTTCTTCAAGATGTTTACCAAATTGAAGTAGATTTTTTATCATTATTGAGAAGAATATGTGTAGTTCCTAAAATTATTTTAAAATATACATGTCAACTTCTCAAGATAAAAATGTACAGTGCAGTTTCAGGACAATAAACTCTTCAACACTATACACACATTTTTTCAGTAAATATTCTCGTATTTGCTTTCTGAATATGTTTGTACTTTTACTTTCTTCAATATAGTTTGGCAGTTTATTGAATACCCCGGGCACACATTTCATAAGAAATAACGTATTGGAAATATAATGAAAACTATTCGTTATTGTGTTTTTTTTGTCCATTGAAGCTGGGATTCATATTTCTTCAAGATGTTTACCAAATTGGAGAAGATTTTTTATCATTATTGAGAAGAATATGCGTAGAGTCGATAAAGGAACATTTCGTACAACTAACCAGAAGGTCGACGGATAAGAAGGAAAAAATGTGTGCGGATTCGATTTTTTATACAGTGGAACAAATACGTTATTAACTGTGTTATTAGAAAGGAAATGATTAAAATTTAATTCAATTACTTCAAACGTAACAAGCCTTTGAAGTGATCACTGAAATAATGCAATTTCAGAAATATTTATTCATAATTTTCATCATGTGTATTAGTTTAACTGCAACTCTACAATTAGTCACCACGATTGTGTGAGAATTGATAATGAAGTATGACATTCATTTAAAAATATAAGGTTGTAACTATCATACCATGTAATGCGCTTCAACATTTGGACACGTTTCAATATATTATAACCTATTTTTCAACCGACGAAACCAAAAAGGAGGAGGTCGACGCGTATATTTTTTTTTTATGTATGATCACGCATAACTTTTTACTGAGACGACCGATTCCGATAATTCTTTTTACAGTGGATAGGGTGTACTTCGAAGGTGGTTCCATTTGAATTCAAAAGATGATATCCACCCCTAAGGGTAGCAAAATGAAGGATATTGATCACTCACCCTCTGAATTCTGGTCCGTTAACCGATTCTATCAGGCATAACTTTGTACTGGGTTCTTCGACTTGGATGATTCTTTTTTAAATAGATAGGGTATACCTTAAAATTTCGATTTCGAATGGAATTATCCACCCTTACGGGTAGAAAAATAGGAGATAATTGATTTTACACTTGTGAACATTGGCACACACATACGTAGTTGACAATGACAGATCGCGACTGACATTATTTTTGTTCCACATCCGTCAAAATCATTATATTCTATGTGAGGATGGAATGATATACAGAGTAATGAAATAAACTAACCAGAACAACAAAAATAATTTATATTACAACAAATAGTAAAAGTAGATAATCATTGATTTGTTGAAAATATAAACAGGATGTTCATAAAATCAGATGTGGAATATTCAATTGGGAATGTTTCCTTTTTCAACATAGATAATCATATTATTTAACTGGTGATAGTTGAAGTAAGGTGGGTAAGTAAGTATTTTGGAAGTAATAAAAAAACAAGTAGGTAGTAATTAGTAGATTTAAGCCACAAAAAATTGAAAAATAAAAACTTTTTAACAAAAAATTAAACCGACGAAATACGAAACTGAAAAGTAAAAACTAAAATAAACCTTCTTAGTCCCAGTAACTAAGCTCCTAAACTAATGTAAGTAACTGATTTTGAGTCGGCGCCAAACGAACAATCAACGAACATCATTGAATTACTCCAAAAAAATTATCAGAATGTCACCGCGCAACTCGATGCCATCATTTTACGCCCTACCTAATTCATTTGCTTGTTTGTTTGGCGCCGACTCAAAATTAGTTACTTACATTAGTTTAGGAGCTTAATTACTGAGACTAAGAAGGTTTATTTTATTTTTTAGTTTTCAGTTCCGTATTTCGTCGGTTTAATTTTTTCTTAAAATTTTTTTTGTATCTGAATTTCAACTGGGTTCCGTTTTTTTTAATAAATATACATCTACACTGAATTGGATGGTAACCAGTTCATCTATGGACACAATTCATTTATATAGTTAGCTCACATCCTACTTTCAAGAGAAAGGGGATACCTCATAAGATAATTCTGTCGTTAGGGGATTAGCTTGAGAAGTATATTATGCAATGTTTTCATTAGTGGTAGAGTTGTAAATGGAGCCACACAATGGAGAAATAATTTTCCTATGATATCATTATGGAAATTTCATAATTAATGAGAAAATACATGTATTTCTCTCACGTTTGTTACTGCTAGAACTGTCGCGCCACCCAACAATTATATTCTAGTTCAACCCTTTCGTCAGCGAGAAACGAGGTTATTGTATTGTTTTATTTTTCGATCCAAACATTGATGGGATTTTCTAGCAAGCACTTTCGAACATAGTGGAAATATAATTTCCAACAGAAGAACATGTTGAAAATCCATAATTATCACAACTATAGGTTTAAATACGTATGTATTGTTACATCTTCTACATTTCTTCAACAATCTAATGTCACTCCTTCCAGAAACACTTCACATTGGCACAATATATGTCACCACCGACAAACTTATTGAGTTGATACCCCTGCATGATAAGTAGTGAGGCCTGTTTCTAGCAACAATTCAATTTCTGTTATATCGAGACACATTTTCTTTCTCCGTTGATGAATAGGCTATGCACTTTTCAGCCTATAGTGGACAAGCAATATTTCTCCAATACCACAGCGCCTCCATTAGCGACGATTGATTCACTTCCATCGAATCCCTCAGACTCTGCCATTAGTTTATTGTGGCTTGCTTGTTTCTTTCAGTCAGCCTGCTTATCAGGAAATGTATAGATATTCACACCCCTTCTGTCTGACCGATGACCATTCAATAACATTTGACGAAAGGGTTGAACTAAAATAAAATTGTTGGGTGGTGTCGCGACAGTTCTAGCAGTAACAAACGTGACAGAAATACATTTATTTTCTCATCAATTATGAACTTTCCACAATGATATCATAGGAAAAATATTTCTCGATTCTGTGGTTTCATTTACAACTCTACCACTAATAAAAACATAGCATAATATACTTCTCAAGCTGATCCCCTAACGACAGAATTACCCTATAAGGAAAGATGGATGTGAGCTAACTATATAAATGAATTGAAGTCCATAGATGAACTGGTAACCATATATGTATATTCATAAAAAAACAGAACCCAGTTGAAATTCAGATTAGAAATATGGTTATAATACATTGTCACCCATTTGAAATGGAACCACTCCTGTAGAATACGCATTATTCAATCGACCTCAAATTATTATTTTTTAATATTGAGCATCTGAAACTGTATTTTGACAAACATTTTCCGTGACAATGAATTTCATTGTCATAGATATTAACCCTGAAATTTTACATTGATACAGATATGTTGATGACTGTTCAGTGTTTGTAAATGGTAATATTGAGACTGCTCAAAATGTATCAACTAAAATTAATCAAATACACCCTAACATAAAATTCACTTTAGAAATAGAGTCAAATAATAAAATAAATTTTTTAGATCTTACAATACATAAAAATATTCAATCCTTAAATTTCAATATCTACAGAAAACCTACACAAACTGATCATGTGATACCTAGTTTTTCGAATCATCCCCATCAGCATAAAATGGCTGCCTTCTATTGTTACATCCACAGACTCTTAAATGTTCCTCTTTCTACTGTTGAGTATCAAAAAGAATTGAATATTTTGGAACAAATAGCTTCCAACAATGATTACAATCCTAGCATGATTAACACTTCGATTCAAAAAATAAAAAATAAAAATGAACAGAACTTATCGTATCCAAAATTAAATTCAATCGACAAATTTGTTTCAATTCCTTTTTTGAACGACAACATTTCTAACAAAGTAGCTAGTTGCATTAAAAGTAACTTTGACAACATTAAAAACATTTTCAATAGCTGGAGTAGATTTTTGGTCAATACAAAAGACAAAATTGACAACTTTCCAAAAGTGGTATATGTAAGTTAAATTGTGAAGACTGCGATGCAGCCTACATTGGTAGAACTTGTAGACCTTTGAAAGTTCGTATTATGGAACATTTAAATAGTAATGAAGTTTCTGCCTTCGGTCATCACTTAAGATTTAACAATCATAATTTTAGTCCAAATAGAAATTCACAAATCTTACATGAAGTCAGTTCCAAAAATTATAATAGATTAGATTTTCTTGAAGATTCACACATTAGTAAAGAAATACTCAACAATAACCTTTGTCTCAACACGCAAGTCAATTTAAATAGATCCTATATTCCACTTCATAGACGTCTAAATTAATAATATTTAACTTCCTTAGCTTTTTTACTCTAATTCACATTTCAGTGTTTTGTTAATCATGCTAATAATTTTCAATTTCCATTCTCTATGATGATTTTACTTGTATCTCTTTGCAATTTGCCAGCCTCTTTTTCAGTTTTCTCCATACTGAGAACACAAGTCATGTTCTGGATTATCACCTTTTATACTCTGTTTTACTCCAGCTGTGGGAGTTGTGAAGTTGTGTCTAGTTCCCATTAGACTTGTATCACACTTCTTATCCCCCAGTTGCAGTTCAACTGAGCCATGGTGGACAAGGAGTTCTATTTTTATTAAAAAAAAATTAAATTCATTGTCCATGGACACTACCAGAGTTATTAAATTTTTTGTTTTGATCAGGACAGGTCTAATTAGACTTCTCCCTTGAACTTATATTCAATTGTGATGACTCAAATGTGAGAATTGAAGAGCCTTGTCTGGTCTTCCTTGGAATACTGGAACATATATTTGACAGATGACAGTCCTCACTAGATCGATCATCTCCTAGTGTGTTTTCGTATGACAGGGATATTCCTTCCTTGATTCTGATATCTCCATGGTTTGGTGTTCCCTGCCAATCTACTTCATAGTTCACTTGTCAATTGTCAATCAACTTCATAGTTCACTTGTCAATTGTCAATCTTGTCACTTGGGTCCATCTATCACACAACAACAATGGCTTTTTAAAAGATAAGGAAAAACTGAAATCTCAATTTTTATCCTGGCCAAGAATATGTATTTTAACATGTGTGTCACGTAAACCTTCATAACTTTCATTGATAATGAGATATTTTATGGTCTTTTTGGCTTCTTGTACACCTGACGAGAAAGTAACCTCACATTTAAAATATGTCAATTTTCTTTCTAAAAAAAAAAAACTTTTCAGTAACTTATTCTCTATCAATATTACTTACTTTCAGGTACGCACTGATGATGACCTAACGGTCGAAAGCGCTTTGCTACGATTTTAATAAATTATTTTATGCACGAAATTCAATTTTCTTTCATCGATTATTCAATTAAGTCACTACCTCGTCCTATCCAATGATTTGGGAACTGGTCATTTAGCCACTGTTCAACAATCCTGGAATTGTTAACGGAACAGCCGTCGAGCTAAAAATGTAAATTTACTCGTTCCGCACGTGGAATTTCTTCTATTTTGTCTGATAATTGGTTATTTAAAAATTCCAAACAATTTTGCCCGTTCATGTTTCCATCAAAAAAAATTGTACCTATTATTCTATCTTTCACCATACCACACCAAACGTTAACTTTTTCGGAATATTGACTTTTACAATTTATGACCTAGTGCGGATTTTCAGTAGTCCAATACCGAGCATTTTCCGATGATACTACACCATTGGTGTAGAAGCTTCATCACTAAACATTCTGTGGTTTAAAAAATTTCTTGTATTCAGGTAATCTCCTTGTGCCCACAAACAGAATTTCATACGTTTCACTTCACCACCTTGCTTTGGAGTGTGAAGAAATTTAGTTAGAAGAAATTTCATTTTGTTTCGTTTCAGACATCGCCGAATATTCTCTTTCGGTAAGTTTAAATCCAAACTGGCGACTCGTAAGCTTCTGTTTGGGTGGTTTGCAAAATAAACTACAACGGTACGATTTTTTCAAATATGTTTGGTTAGTGCACCAGTTTCTTTAAATGTTTTGTTAATTTTGCTAACGGTGCTTCTGTCAATTTGGATGTCAGTGATTAGGTAAATATCCCAGCTGCTTATCTTTCACTATGATAATTGTCCCCAGAAATTCTTTCTTCTAATGATAATTGCAGAACCATCATTGAATGCACGTAACTAACAATTATTATTTTGTTTATGATTAGCTGTCAAAATCACAGCCTACTGTTGATTTAGTACAATACCTATACCTAATATATTAGTTCCGCTTTCCTCAAATTATTGATACCTTCTCTAAAAGCTTGTTTTAGTCGAGTTTTGCAGAATTAAAAGAGAACAATTTTTGTCGTACCTTCTGTTTTATTATTGAATAAATAATTGTGTTACTTTAAAACTTGTTTCTGTTCATTTCGTTTTTATCGGCTATGGAAGAATGGTACTACTCCCTAACTACTACTCCCTAACTACTACTCCCTAACTTGAAAATGAATTTTTAATTTTCTGTTATTTTCGAATACACTCATAATCTACACTCAAATAAATGATTTTAAGGTAATGTAATTTACAAATCCAGTGGCGTAGTCAGATTTTTATTACAAAATCGCTTCCTCCACAAATCGCTCACATTACCATACTTTCAGGAGTTATAACTATAGAACGGAATGAGCAATTGACTTCGGATTTTCACTATACAAGTTCACTAGTATTCTACTTTGTATCGGCCAGATTTTGAATATGTCTATAATCTAAATAAAAATTATAATCGAATACTTTGTTTCCAAAATTAAAGTTGTTGTAACTTCGTTGTTGACCAATATTTTTTTATGGAATTTTGATGGTTTTTATTCATATCGACTACAAATCCAGTGGTGTAGTCAAATTTGGAAACAAAAATTGCCTAATAAATTTTGCAGTTTTTGACAAAGAAAAAACCATAGAGTGCCTTGGAAAGGAAACTAAAGTTAAGAAAATTTGTGTTGAAATACAGTTTTTGATGATTCATTTAATTTTTTTTTTTGAGATTGATTGAAAAATGCGTATTCTACAGGGGTGGTTCCATTTTAAATGGGACACACTGTATATTGAAACATGTCCCATTGTTGAAGTGCATTACATGCTCTGATAGTTACAACGTTATATTTTTTAATGAATGTCATACTTCATTATCAATTCTCTCACAATCGTGACTAATTGTAGAGTTGCAGTTATACAAATACACATGATGAAAATTATGAATAAATATTTCTGAAATTGCATTATTTCAATCATCACTTCAAAGGCTTGCTGCGTTTGAAGTAATTAAATCAAATTTAAATTTCCTTTCTAATAACACAGTTATTAACGTATTCGTTCCACTGCATAAAAAATTGAATCCGCACACATTTTTTCCCTCTTATCCTTCGACCTTCTGGTTAGTTGTGCGAAATGTTCTATTATCGACTCTACACATATTCTTCTCAATGATGATACAAATTCTTCACCAATTTGGTAAATATCTTGAAGAAATATGGATCCCAGCTTCAATATACAAAAAAAAATCACGAATAGTTTTCAATATGTTTCCAATACGTTATTTCTTATGATATGTGTTTGTTCATAATTATTTCGAATTTTGGTAGATGAGGAGATTACATTGTCTTGTTTTTTGAATGTATGGAGTGTTGTCCGGATAATGGATTCAATCAATTATCGTTTTTCCGCATGCAAGATCTTCTCATAATAAGGGTATCCACGTGTGAAACATATCAGAAGAATTGTTGATGAACAGTTTTCAACAGATTCTTTTGGTTTTCTCTTCTTTCTATTGGGTTCTTTGGTTGGAATTGCGTTTCATGCCATTCTACCATGTGGTCGCCATCGGATTCCAAAATATGTTGTGATAATTTTGTTCGTCTGGGCGCACTTTTAAGTCTTGGTGTCTCAACAATATAATTTTTTGTCACAAGCGAAGTTATGAGATCCAAACTAGGCATGGTTGTTGGATTCAAGAATTTGAATAATTTCCATATTTCATACTCTCCCATCATTTTCGTTTCCACCGGAAACGACCCCAAATTGGGGATTTAAAATGGAACACCCTGTATATTTCAACATTTCTTGATTCTAGCAACGATTATTCAGTAAATTGAATTATGAATTTTTTTATAATATATGTTCAAATATGGACTGGGATTCTGTGTTATACTCTGACGATCCCTTTCTTTCTTATCACAATTGCCTTATACATCATTTTGAATAATCATTCCCTGAGCAGAAAATAATAAATAGAAACAAAATTAAAAAGGTTTGGATAATTATAGGAATTCGTACTTCTGCCAAGAATCTGGAAAGCCTGCATTACATAATTTTTTTTACCAATAGTGCTCACTTTCACCAATACTACAATAAATTTAGAAGTATTCACAGAAAAGTAGTAAAAGCAGCAAAAAGTTGTTACTACCATAACAGAATCTGCGAAAGTAAGGATACCATCAGAGAGACATGGCGTATAGTAAATGAGTGTCGCGGCAAAACTCTCACTCTGGATACACTTTGGATGGCAACACACTGAATGAATTATATTGCTCCATTGCTGACCACCTATCAAAAAATGTAGATAAAGCACCAGATCCATCATCGTTTATGAACAATATAAATGTTTCTGAAACATTTGTTTTATATGAGACTAATTCAATAGAGCTAATAGATACAATGAAACATATCAAAAATAAAACTTCTTGTGACATCGATAACATCTCGATAAGAATTTTTCAGAATATGTCAGTTTTTACCCTGGAGTTACTAGTCCAACTTAATAATGACTCGTTTGCCAAAGGAACCTACGCGCAATTCCTAAAAACAAATGTTGTGATCCCTCTTCACAAGGGGTTTGACACTACAGATCCATCAAACTTTCGACCCATCTCGCTCATTCCAATCCTTGGTAAAATCATAGAGAAGTTGGTTAAAATTAGTTGATGAATTTTATATCCGACCACAAAATCTTAAACCCTCAGCAATTTGGCTTTCAGTACAAAAAGAGTACAGGGGATGCCATCTTCCATCTGCTCAAAAGACTTTACTCTGAGTTGAACTTGAAGAAGGTGTGTGCAGCAGTTTTCTGTGACTTATCTAAAGCTTTCGATTGTGTGAACCACGAAATACTCCAGCACTATGGTATCAGAAATCAAAGTCTCAACTGGATCTAACCATATCAAAGTCAACGAACCCAAGTTGTCAGAACTGACACACTAGCAGACATTGGCTTTGTCAGATACGGTATGCCCCAACGCTCGGTAGTAGGGCCAGTATTGTTTTTGTTATATTTCAACGACCTGGCTTATACCAAATATAATGGAATGTTTACAATATTTGCGGGTGATACAACCATCATATGGCATGATATCAATGAAACAAATCTTCACAACAAAATAGCTCAATATATTGCCAGTGTGAGAGAGTGGTGCAACTCCAATCTGTTATCCCTCAATATAGACAAAACCAATCACATATCATTACATTGCAACTTAGCAGAGACATTCCGTTGGGTAATAATATTATATCAAATTAAAAAAAACAATAAATTTTTCGAAATCAATTTGGACAGCAACCTCAATTCCAATAACCATATCAAATCACTGAACAAAAAACTAGCTTCGGGATGTTATGCTTTACAAATGGTGTCGTAGGTAGGTATTGTAACCGCCAAAATTGTGTACCAAGCTGTAGTTGAATCGCATCTAAGGTATGACATATCATTCTGGGGCACCTGCAACCAACAGCACTTCAATACAGTATTCATTCTTCAGAAGCGCGCCTTTAGATATATGTGCAAAGTTGGGCCTAGAGTGTCTTGTATACCCTTGTTCAAGGAGCAAACATTACTTACACTCTCCTCTTTATACATACTAGAAACTGTGTGCCTGGTACATAAGAACAAATCATCCTACGATGTTGTTGTTGGATCCACCCGCCAAAATGACAAGTTAAGACTGCCCATTCCATCATCAAATTTGATTAAAAAATCGCTGAACTATAATGCAGCTGAAATATATAATCATCTTCCGACTAATTTTAAAGATATCCAATCAATTGATCACTTCAGAAAGTCTGTAGAGCAAGTTTTCATTCACCAGCTATTTTATAGTGTTCAAGAATACTTTGATGAAGATATGGATGGCATACTGTTATGAAATCATTTCTTCTTTAACCATTGTATATGTCCACTGCTTATAGTCACTACGAATTACAAAACAGTGTAACGACTATGGGTTCAAACTATCTTATTAATTTATATACTTTATTTATTTACTCCTTTAATGTTCTGTTAACTTATGACTATTCGTTCACCTAGGATGTATATATGTTTGTGTGTATATATTTATTTGTATTTTTATCTTTCTTTTTTCACATACAATCCTCATTTGATATTCCTGTGTTGATTCTCCTGACTTTTCTGTGTTGTTTCTAAACTTATTTATTATTGCTTTGTCCACGGGATTTCATCTTTTGACAATAAAGTATATTTTGATTAGTTTTGATTCTGAGTACGATTACATAGTTTTGAAACGAAAAATTGTTACATTTGATTCTTCAGAGTTATTCTTATTTTTGCATCTAGAGTGCGTTGGAACCACTTCAACAAATCTGATGGACATGAATGACGAGTAAAAAATATTGTGTGACTTTTTTTTCCGCATAGTTGAGTACCTATAGCGGTTTGACATTTCCAAAACTAATTGTGAAAAAAAATATTTTTTTCAAATGACAACATATCTCAGACACATATTTCCTAGATTCTAGTTTTCACGACGAATCATTGATGGTTTCGAATCGAGAATCGGATGGATAACAATTTGAATACACTGATTATTTGTCGAAAACTCACGAGAAAATTGGGGTATAACGCTCATCAAGTATTGGACGAAACCAGATTCATCACTTCAATTTTACGATCGAAACGAAAAGTATTATTATTTTGCGAATAAATCAATTTAAAAATGAGTCAAAAAGTTCGAAAGCACCCTCACTCGGATTTGAATCAAACTTTGAAATTCTTGATGAAACACTTTGTATAATTATACTTTTTTCGATTCCGCGAACATTTCCAAGTACACAGTTTCGAAAACGAATAGTGTTAACTCAATTTTTCAGATTTATTCCCATTCTCATAACAGAATTCTCATTGAAAAGTGGAACATTCTCAATTGAATATTGAATAGAAATATTTTTCTATGAATCAAAAAATCCACAATAAAAATTAAGTTATTTTTCGTGAATGTCTAACAGAAAACAACTACTTTCCCGGCTAAAGCCACGCTGGACATTGAACTACATCTGATAGGACCCAAACTCTTAATTTGAAAATTTGCTTTATGATTCAGATAGTTATTTGATTTTCTATTATTCTATCATTATGTTGAACGATGGAAGATAATGGCTAAGGTTTATCTTTCAGTCGCAGGTGATTTTATGAACATCCTGTCCATATTTAAAAAAAAATCTCATTTTTGGAAAAAACTTCAAAAATTAGAAGTGTGCTATGGAAACAAAAATAACTTCGAAAAGTGAGAAATTTGTGTTCATCATTAATCTAATCAGTTCGTATACCTAGTGTGCTTTGGGTCATTGTATTTTTCAACAAACATGTATACAAGAGATGAAAGAGATGACATTATATTAATTTATGGCGAATGCAGAAGAAAATCGAGGAAGCAGCAACTTTGTATGCTGAAAGGTATCCCAACAGACATCATCTATGTTTTCAGTATTTCTCCGTTGTGGAGAAACAAAACTCCCGACCATAAAACTTTTATCATTGATGAGGTGACGGAAATCAATGTGTAGAAGTGTATCCTACCGCTTCTACTAGCGAAATTAGCCATGAGTTACAAATTAGTCATGAGTCAGCAAGGAAGATTCTGAATAAGCATAGGTACAGGTCGTTCAAGTATCGACTGCACCAGCATTTGTATGTAAATTATGGGAATCGAACAATGGAAAGTTCAGACAAAACTGCAGATATTGGGTGCATTAAATCAGCATTTAATAAAAGAAAGTAATTTTCAGGAAAGATTCTGAGTAAACGTATGGGCTGGTATAATCGAAAGTAAAATTATTGGACCAATTTCATCGAGTCAGTTGACCGGAGTAAGGTATTTAAAAATCCTTCAGAATGATATCGAAGAATTGTTAATGGACTTACCACTCGCTGTTTCTGAAATCAAGATATAGTTAATTAAACGTCTTGGAAATTTTCTAGAAACATTTGAAATATTAACAGACAAGCAACATGGATTCCGGGCAGATGAGTCCATTGGTACAGCAATTCACTCTTTTTATAGTCAAATTATCAAATATATTGAGGCAGCAGAGTGTCCTGTTGCGATTTTCTGTGATGTCAGCAGGGCATTCGACTGCCTTAACCACGGTATTTTGATATCAGAGCTATATAACTCCGGAATAAGAGGACAGACAGCCTTTTAGTTGGATATGATCTTTTTCAAAGTATAGCAAACTATATGTTCATAGACTCAACCGAAATTAGGAAATATAATTCAGACTTTTCTTCGTTATAATTTGGTGTGGTACAAGGCTTGGTGCTGGATCATCGTTTTTTTTATTATAAGTAAATAATCTTGATTCATTTCGGAATAGTCCATGCTCAACAATGTATGCTGATGATTTATCTCTAATCATCTCCATTACAAATATTTTAGAAAACACATGTAAGTGATTTAATGAACATCAGCCATTCTTTAATGCAGACAATTTTCCTCATTATTTTTGAACAAATCAAATTGCCAAAATTTCAAACTAGAGAACAAATCAGGTCAGTTTTATAATGATAAAACGTCTTCTCGCTGTTTTATACTGATAAAACCACTTGTAGATTCGATATTGTTTTGCGATAAAACGGCACTAAGGTCCTGTCAGAATTATATGTCAACAGGAAATGCAGAATTGATCAAATAAGGGATTTTCAACTCACTATTACAGTGATTTGATATTTTAATTTGACTACACCTTTTTCAGCATGTTAAAAACCTCAGATTTTCGAGTGAGGCAATGAATAATTGAAATCCGTCATTTTCATGAATCAACAACGATTCTCGTGGACTAGTGGATAGCGCACAATACACCATTATCAAAAGGCCAGTGGCCGAATTGTTGAAGCATATGATTTATTTTTCAAATTTTTATTTTTATTTTTCCATACAACACCACACAAATCCAACCCCAAAAACATTTTCCACACATTCTATCACCCCATCTCAATTCATTACACCCCAAAAACTAACACAAAAGCACACTCACACCGAAATCACCATAATATTTATTCATTATTTCAAGTTGGCAGATAACCCTCGGGATATGGCCATTTTGGAATACAAACATATTTGATAGTGAATAATTTATATATATTTTAGGTTTTTGGGCGAGTTTACGAGCAGTGAATGTTCATTGAAAATGAATGAATCTGTAAAACGAAACATTTAGAAACGATTCCTTCTATTTTGTAACAAGAAGAATTGTTGTAATTTTCCCCGTTGAAAATTCAAATATAACCTGAATTCTGGTAATTTTATCCAGTTCCAAATGTGATTCGGGAAATAATCTCATCAAATATCATTCGTGCTAGAGGATTTTATCGCAAAATTTTTGAAATTTTCTCACGAGCATTTTGTCTCTAGGAAATTTAACTCGTGCAGTTGACGATCTTATTATCAAAGATTAAACCACTCAAGCTTCGCTTCCGTGGTTTAATCAGATAATAAGACCCCGAATCGCACTCAGTAAAATTTCCAAGCAAAATGCTTTCTCGTAAATATTAAGAAAAAATTGAGCGATAAACCCCCTAGCACATATGATATTACTCTCGAAAAAACTCAAATAGCAATATTTCGTAAAAGACAAAAGTATATACACCACTAAATATATCGGTCAACAACTCTGTAAGATTCGAGATAGTGTACAGGCGATCAGTTTTCTATCAATCAAAGTTGATCCAAAACTCTTCCTGGGAAAACGCACTAGAAAACGGTAATATCTAGTGAACTAAACAATTGTTCTATTCAAAAACGTTAAAAAGAGTTCTCACCAAAGGACAACTAATAAATTTATATTATGCACAAGCAGACTCCCTCATTAGATCTGGTATTTGTTTTTGGGGCAATGCCACCCTAGCTCGAGATGTATTAATTTCACAAGAAGGCATCATCCGATGAATTGGTGGTGTGAAATGTGCACATTCCAGTTAATCACTTTTTGTAGAGCATCGAATTCTAACGCTGACCTCATTATATATTTTGGAAATTTCGTTACACATATTTCGAAATAAATACAAATTCAAACTAAACAAAGATATTCACTCGATGAATTCCAGAAAAAATAAGGATTTCAATGTACCATTTGTAAAAATGTCTATCAGCTATATGGGGTTGCGTATTTTAAATAATTTACCTGGTGAAATTAAAAGTACTGATAAAGTGAATAAGATCAGAAACACACTTAATGAATTTTCAGCATATTTGTAAAACGATCTATCCCAGTTTCCTCATCATTTTTCGACAAATAATTCGTGTATTAGGATTGTTATCCATTCGATTTTTGATTCGAAACCATCAATGGATTCGTCGTGAAAATTAGACCTGAAGAATGTGTGTCTAACAGAAGTTGCCATCTGAAAAATATTTATTTTTTTAAATTAGTGGTTGTAGAAATATCAAACCACCATATAGGTACTCGACTAGGCGGAAAATACTGTCATATAATATTTTTTACTCATCATTTATGTTCATCAGAGTAAGTCTAACACACTCTAGATGAAAAAATTAAAATGCCTCCGACAAACCAAATATACCAACTTTCAAAATATTAAAAATATATAGGGTGTTCCATTCCAAATTCTCAAGTTGGGGTATTTTCCGCTGGAACCGAAAATTATGAAATCCATGGCTTGTCTAAGAATACATTGTCACCCGCTATATATTTTTTATTTTTCTTCTGTGTTTTCTGGTTTTGTTTGTGTGAAGGTCGATCTTGATGTTTGTTTTCTGATGTCATACTTGTTATTTATTCTTCTAGACCATACGTAGACATAAGATATTATTTTATTTGTTACATGTATTGGTGGTTGTGTTTGTACTTAATTTATTACTCAGTTGTTTTCTGTATTGTTGTTTGTAATTTCATTCTGTTTTGTGTTTTCCACAAATTTATCTGTATACGAATTGCTCTTCAGTATGGATATTTAGAGAACAATTTCTTCTTCGAAGTTTCCTATTCATTTTCAAGTTCAACTGTACTTTTTTTACGCGTTTTGGTTTGAGTTGTAGTGGGGATATCTAGTGTGTGTTTTCTTTTGTAAAAACAGTTGTGTTGATATGATCTGATTTTTCAACCGACGAAACCAAAAAGGAGGAGGTTCTCTAGTCGACTCGTATATATTTTTTTTCCATCATTTTTTTTATGTATGATCACGCATTACTTTTTACTGAGGCGTCCGATTCCGATAATTCTTTTTTCAGTGGATAGGGTGTACTTCGAAGGTGGTCCCATTTGCATTTGAAAGATGAAATCCACCCCTAAGGGTAGCAACATGAAGGATATTGATCACTCACCCTCTGAATTCTGGTCCGTTTACCGATTCTCAGGCATAACTTTGTACTGGGTTCTTCGATTTGGATGATTCTTTTTCAATAGATAGGGTATACCTTATATTTAGATTTCGAATGGAATTATATACCTTACGGGTAGAAAAATAGGGGATAATTTATTTTTCACCTATGAACATTGGCACACACATACGTAGTTGACAATGACAGATCGCTACTGACATTATTTCTGTTCCACATCCATCAAAACCATTATATTCTATGAGAGGATGGAATGATATACAAAGTAATGAAATGAACTAACCAGAACAACAAAAATAATTTATATTACAACAAATAGTAAAAGTAGATAAACATATTATTTAACTGGTAATAGTTGAAGTAAGGTGGGTAAGTAAGTATTTTGGAAGTAATGAAAAAACAAGTAGGTAGTAATTAGTATATTTAGTCATAAAAAATTTAAAAATAAAAAATGTTTAACAAAAAATTAAACCGACGAAATACGGAACTGAAAAGTAAAAAATAAAAGAAACCTTCTTATCAGTAATAGTCCTAAACTAATGTAAGTAACTAATTTTGAGTCGACGCCAAACAAACAATCAACAAACATCATTAAATTACTTCAAAAAAATTATCAGAATGGCACCGCGCAACTCGATGCCATCATTTTACGCATTACCTAATTCATTTGCTTGTTTATTTGGCGCCGACTCAAAATTAGTTACTTACATTAGTTTAGGAGCTTAGTTACTGAGACTGAGAAGGTTTATTTTATTTTTTACTTCTCAGTTCCGTATTTCGTCGGTTTAATTTTTTGTTAAAAAGTTTTTTATCACAAGAAAGGAAAGTCGGTTATTCTCCTCCGATTCTAGTGTGAGTTTGTTATCCACACTTTTGTTAGATGGAGTTCATCTTGTCTTGTTTCATTTGGAGCACGATGAAAATGTCCACCATATTTTTCCGAACCTCTATATAAAATTTGACACCAATATCAATGAACGAATACGCTATATTCACAAGTGACAAAAAGTCAATATTTATTTAATATGGACGTCAGAATTTCGCACACCATATCAAGTAAGTTCACACATTCTTTACTATAAATAGGGTAAGACTGGTATATAAGGTCAGTTCAACCCAAATCCTGATGAAGCAGACTTTGTAGTCAAAACGTGCATAAAAACGCATTAGTACTACTGTGACGCGTGTGTTATGAGATTCGTGAAAAAAAAATGGGAAATTGTTCAGAGGATGATTGTCATCTTGACGGAAACTGTCCTCCCAGACTACCATATCTACGCTTCTAGGAATACTTAGTACTTAGATTCTGCTGTGCCACCCAAGAACAAGTGGTTACAGTGATCGTTCGTTTTTTTGTACACTTCTCAGAGTCTCCTCCATGATGCCTCCAAACACGATATTCATGTAAGTAATCAAAATACTTTCTATGCCAACTAAGGCAAAAGTCAGCTGGCAAATCATCAATTTCGGAAGCAACAAAATTAAAAAAGCATCACCCCCAATCGATATAACAGTAGACGAATTCAATGATCTTTCGTCATGATAGCTTATCTAAAAATTTTCTAGCCCCCTATACCTCACCCTTTCTGGAGACCGGGACAATATCTATTGAGGGAGAAGCTATAGCATCATTGAAGAACTCAGTTGACTGTTTGGACCTCAGTAGTCGTATAATGAAGAAAACCCCTGATAATTTGGAGAAATCATTTACTACTCCAGTAAACTTGATATTTCCAACGGACGTTTCACCTGGTGTGTTTAAGTGTTCTGAAGTGATCCCTGTTTTCAAAAAAAGTTAATCTTCTAGCTGAGACAACTAACGACCCGTCTCTCGAATTGTATTTTCGGTAAAATTATTGAGGTAATTAATAAAAAAGTCTCATTGAATATTTGAGGGAAATAATTCCTTGCTCTACAGTACATGCTAGGCAAAGCCCCAACAATTCCATGCTATAGAAATTTGCGCCCAAGAATGCCTTGAAAGAGGCTTCAAGGGGGCAAAGATCTATATCCTATCACACACTTGTGAGTCTAGACTGACTTGGGACTGCAAACTCTCCCTAAGACAACTGGCTACGAACAATCAGGTGACTCTGATGTGGGTGCCAGGTCACAAGAAAATCAATGGCAATGAAGAAGCGAACAGCGAATGGCGAGAAGCACGATGGAATCGAAACACAAGAAATATTGTTTTCCCGCTCCAAAGCGAAAAAAGTTATTTTTGCTGATGCAACGGTGCAGAATCGCAAAAAGATCAGGGACAGAGCGATCGGTGTGACATTCTGGAAACTTATGCAAAAAACTATGGAGAAAACGATTTTGGGTTTTTTTTTCAAGAAAAAAATCATTCCCGGTTTTTTTTCCGGAAGTTCGGATTTTTTTTCCAACTCGAGAACGGTAAAATATAGAGCAATTCTGCGAACTCCAATCAATTCAGAATGGACTAATTAGTCTAGAAACGGTATCTCAATTCGACAGATTCACCGTGGATCCTGAAAAATCGAGAAACGGCGAGAGAAATCATAGATGGCGCACCGGTCGACTTTGACATATGTCAATGAAAAAACCATCGGGCGCAATCTGAAAATAACTTTTCTATACGTAAAAAACTCCGCTGAATCCAAAACCATCACCATCACGTCGATAGGACATGAAATGAAGAAGCTATTACCATCTTTTCCGCCTGGGCACCGACGTTTCGAGACTTTGCGACATCATAGCTCTCTTAGGTGCGGTCCTATCGACGGGATGGTCACTTTTTTGGATTCAGCGGAAACTTTTACTCATAGAATAGTTATTTTCTGATTGTGCTCCGAGGGTTTTTTTCATTTGACATATGTCAAAGTCGACCGGTACGCCATCTATGATTTATCTCGCCGTTATCTCGATTTTTCAGAATTCACGGTGAATCTGTTGAATTGAGATACCACAGATACTATATTTTCGGAATCTACGTGGCATTTCCCACATTTTGTTTCAAACCGGAGATCGATACGACCACTTTGGTTTTTCGAAGATATTCAGGGGTCTAGGCGTTGTTCGAAAATTTGACTTTTCAAAGTTGTTTTCCGTGTCGAAACGAAATTCTAGACTAGACTAATTTGGCCATTCTGAATCGATTGGAGTTCCAATCCATTCAATTGAACAATAATTATAATAACACATTTATAATATTTTATTCATATTTTATATATATATATATATATATATATATATATAGTATATATCATCAAACTCCAACAATAAACAGTTTTTTCTATGAATGAATAATTTTTTTTTTTTTTTTTTTTTTTTTTTTTTTTTTTTTTTTTTTTTTTTTTTTTTTTTTTTTTTTTTTTTTTTTTTTTTTTTTTTTTTTTTTTTTTTTTTTTTTTTTTTTTTTTTTTTTTTTTTTTTTTTTTTTTTTTTTTTTTTTTTTTTTTTTTTTTTTTTTTTTTTTTTTTTTTTTTTTTTTTTTTTTTTTTTTTTTTTTTTTTTTTTTTTTTTTTTTTTTTTTTTTTTTTTTTTTTTTTTTTTTTTTTTTTTTTTTTTATTATTATTATTATTATATATATATATATATATATATATATATATATATATATATATGTATATATCATCAAACTCCAAAAAAAATAAACAGATTTTTTCTATGAATGAATAAAAAGGGTTATTACAAAAAAAAATGGCAGAGTAGAGAGCTTTAATACAATTCGAATTTGTTGGCCACAATTATGAAATGTTTTTATTCATATTTTGAATAAGAATTGCCATTCTATTCATTCATTGAAGTTAGTGCATTCTCAATGTATAATATATCAAAACGCCTCATTTTAGCCAAACAACTTTTTTTGTTCCTGAATTGAACAATCATTTCTTCAAAATTTATTCCCGTTTTTTTTGAAAGTATTGAAAGTTGTCTTGCGAGGTGGTGTGAGGTTGGAGCGCTACCCTCTATTTTGTTAAGACTTTTTATTTTCATGTATCTGGGAAAAAGTGCTATCCTTAAATTACATATTTTCTGATTCTCTTTCAACAAATAATAAATGATCTTTCAATACATCACAAATTCACAATCGTTTTCATTTCTTTGACAAAAAAACACAACATGTTGCAGTATAGAGAGCTATAATTGCAATACGCGACAAGAGTGCAATTGGTTGTCTTACTTTCGAAATATATCAAGTTGTATCTATATAACGGAATATGATCCTTGAGAATAATATTAGGTGTTTACAAAGGATTTTTTTAATATGCTCCAATTAATTTCTATTGTTTTGATCAGCGATATCGTGGCTTTTCTTGCAATTGCCACAATTTGCCACAACTTCATAGATTTTGCTAGCACGAATTTCGAATCTCAATCGAACCAATAGATACTCGTTACCAGTCTTTTTTTGTTAATTGAATTGCTCTATCTTTTACCGTTCCCTAGTTAGAAACGAAAATCGGACTTCCGGAAAAAAAACAGAAATGATTTTTTCCCGAAAAAAAATAATAGTTTTTTTCATAGTTTTTTGCATAAGTTTCCAGAATTTTACACCGATCGCTCTGTCGCTGATCTTTTTGCGATTCTTCCAACAGAAGTCTGCACCGGTGCCTCAGCAAAAATAACTTTTTTCTCTTTGGAGCGGAAAAAGCATATTTCCCGTACTCCCATTCCATCGTGCTTCTTGCCATTCGGAAATAAATTCTTTTTTCTACGAGGATATCGAATTTCGCATCGATATCTGCGTCCCTGATTCATTTACGATGTTTCGAAGAGAAGTCTGCACGGTAGCAGCATGATAGAACGCATTTTCGATGCATCCCTATGCATGTTGACGATCTAAAAACGAAATGAGAAAGAGGCTTTCCGGAATTTAACTTTTGTGAAATAAAAAACTCCGCTGAATCCAAAAAAGTTTCGAAACGTCGGTGCGCCGGCGGAAAAGATGGTAGTAGCTTCTTTATTTCATGTCCTATCGACAAAAGTTATTTTCAGATTGCGCTCCGATGGTTTTTTCATTTGACATGTGTCAAAGTCGACCGGTGCGCCATCTATGATTTTCCCGCCGTTATCTCGATTTTTCAGGATTCACGCTGAATCTGTCGGATTGAGATACCACATAGCTATATTTTCTAAATCTTCGCTGCATATCCCACATTTTGGTTCAAACCGTAGATCGATACGACCACTTTGGTTTTTCGAAGATTATTAGGGGTCTAGGCGTTGTTTGTTCAATTTTTTTTTTGTCCTTACCGAAACCGAAATTTCGTTTCTAGACTAATTTTGCCATTCTGAATCGATTGGAATTAGCAGAATTGCTTATCTTCCACCGTTCCCGAATTAGAAAAAAAAAACGGTACTTCCGGAAAAAACCGGAAATTATTTTTTTCCCGAAAAAAAAACCCAAAATCATTTTTATTATACTTTTTGTATAAGTTTCCAGAATTTCACATCGATCGCTCTCTCCTTGATCTTTTTCCAATTCTTTCAACAGAAGTCTGCACCGGTGCCTCAGCAAAAATAACTTTTTTCTCTTTGGAGCGGGAAAAAAATATTTCCCGTACTTCGATTCCATTGTGCTTCTCGCCATCCGGAAGGTTTTTTTCTTTCTATAGGGATATGATTTATTTACGATGTTTCGAAGAGAAGTCTGCATGATAGAACGCATGATAGAACGCATTTTCGATTTGCCAAGAGGCGCAAACACTCAATTTTCTGGCCAGGAACCCTTCTGTGGTATTTTCAAAGCCCCCATCAACGAAGAGTTTTCCACTGGAATAAGGTTCCAGGGCAAAGACAAGCGAAAAGGCTTTTGAGCCCATCGCCGAGAAAAATTGAACTGTTTCTCGAGTTGGACAAGATAGATTTAAAACTGGTAACTGGACTGCTCACTGGACATTGTCCTCTGAGGTATCACCTCAAAAAATGGATAGATCAGAGAGTGAAATGTGCCGTTACTGCAAGAATTCCGCTGAAACTGCAGAACACCTGCTTTGCTACTGCCAAGCGCTGTTCTGCAAAAGGCTCAAGTTCCTCGAAGGGGTTTCACTAACGCCCTCAGACATCGGGAACTGAGCTCCCAGGAAACTGATTCGCTTCGCACGGAGTCTCGGAATCCCGGGTCTTGAATAAATGAAGGGTTATGTCAAAAGATCTTACAGTCGAAGTACGGAAAGGCTGAAGAGCCATATCGAGCTCCTTACAATCCACAATCTATGGGATGCCTCAAGGCTCAGTGCTGGTCCCCTATATTCTCATTTATGTAAACATATCTGTGAGTACTTGAATCACAGCAAAGGCTGATGACACATAATTCATTTCCTAAGAAAATACAGTACAAATTTCACACACAATAGAAGAATTAGAAGTGCTCCTCAGCAAACAACTTGAAAATTATCATAGAAATCAATTTTCTCAAAAAGAACGACTCTTGGTACTAGCAGTGAATTAGAAATAACAATATATGACAAACTAAGCAATTGAAAAGTAACGCCAATTTTTCTAGAGCAACAATGAGCGAGGGCATAATTCTCTGGGGCAACTGAGGGTATATCATGAATATATTTCGACTCCAGAAAAAGGCAATGCATATAACCAAAATGCTGAATATCGTGAAAATTGCAAACCAACCTTCTTTAACTTAGTGACATTGTTCCATCCTTCACTGTTCATTATCACATGCTCATCGAGATACGCAAAAATGTTGATAGCTTCACTTTTCAATCAGATATCCATAAAAAACGAAGTGCAATCTTCTCCACAACAAAAGTTCAATGTAAATTGAACCGGAAAATGGTAGATCACAGGGGAAAAACAACTACTTTCCTGTCAAATACCACGCAGAACGTTGAATGATATTCACCTGAAAATCCATGCATACCTCCATATAAATGGACATTGATGAGGGCCAAAAAGCCTGAAACCGGTATGCGGATTGTTAGGCGAACACGACATAAATTAAACATGATCGAGCTTATCAGAAAGAAACATTTGCATTCAATGTCCATTTATATGGAGGTATTCATGGATTTTCAGGTGAATATCATTCAACGTTCTGCGTGGTATTTGCCAGGAAGTAGTTGTTTTTCCCCTGTGTCTACCATTTTCTGGTTCAATTTATATTGAACTTTTGTTGTGAAGAAGACTGCAGTTCCTTTTTTCTATTTTTATTCCACTTCACATGGCGTTTATCTTCCACTAGATATCCATAAGTTTCACACGAGACAGGCTAATCACATTCAAACACCACGCTATAGATTAGTTATATCTCAAAAAAAAAAAACATGAATATTCAGTTACATAATGTACTGCCGGTCACAATAAAATCTACGAAGTTTTGTATATTGGTGGTCAAGAAATTTATATACCTTCACTTTACTTTATTCTGGAATTCTCAAGCGTGAGCGTTTTTGTTATAACAGAAAATGAAATTATCAAAAACAAGCAAGAATCCACAAGGTGCTAGTTCGACCAAATCCATAACATGGTACCTGATTAGAGAATTATTATAAATGGTTTCTCAAGTGTCATTCAAAACCCATTTAAGGTAATCAATTATCACTCAATTCACGTTATTAGTCAAACCAATGAGGTTAATCCGTTTAGCAATACTATTTATAATTTTTTGATTATTGAATTTAACTTCTGATTTGTATGATAATTAATGCTAATTTTCATGCAACATTTTTTATGACATTTATCTGGGTTTCAAGAACAATTACCAGTATACTAATATTGGATAGATATTGCGGATGAATTTTGGATGTCATTTGGTGCCTTAGTACTGTCACAAATCACATAAAGTTTTGATATAGTTCTCTCAATTCGTTATTGAACCAGTTGCTCATTGAACTTTGGATTGATTTGACTCAGATAATCTACATCGTTGATTGTACTGACAGTAGCCCAGTCATATTCAAGTAGAGATGATAATTTTTTTTTAAGTAAATGAAAATTGTGGCACTGCAGACAATTTTTTAAATTAAAAACCTTTAAAAATTAAGTTGTATTGTAAATAGTAGATTTTCTTATTAATATTAATATTCATTCCAATTTATCTATTTTCATATTATCATTACTTTTATATTAGTTTTAATCTGCCTACTATTAGGAAAATTAATATCTCAATTATCTGCCTTTCTCTATAATTATAATCATGTATAATTATTATTATACTTATTATTTCAATGAAGTACCTCTAATTACGCAGCTGTCACATAAATTTAATTCACAAACTCATCTTTCTATTGTTATGCAAATTAGGGTGACCCTAATTTAGGATCGATTCTTAAATAACTGAATTACGGAATTTTTTAAAACTATCATTGCAAGTTTACAACCTTTAAGTTGTCCGCCCTGTTTAATGGGTTCTGTCATTACAAATTTACAAGTTATCACTCCCTCGCGTTAGAAAACAGAGTACCTACTTGTACCAGGAAACATTTTATCAGCAATTTTATTTTAATTTTCAAAGGAATTCTTGATTTAACCCTCAGGTTGAGGACTCCTCTCCTCCATGACGTTTTATTGCAGTCAAATTTGCACCTGAATTTGCTTATAAAGATGCTGAAGATCTTCGACAACAATTGCCGGTAAACTGCAGGGGGTCTGGTAATTTCAGAAATTTGGCAATGGTGGTAGACATTTTCCCAAAAGTATTTATTCCAACTAGTTGAACTGTGCATTTGTTGTTAGAACAATTCAGCAAAACCGACGATGAGTTATGGAAGTTGGTGATAATACAGCATATATATTTTACCACCTAAAGACTGAAAGAAGGTACCGCGCTTATGGCTTGATTTGTACCTCATTTCCATCTCGTGGCGGCATAATTACACATTTTAAGGTATTTTGTCGACAACAAATAGATTTGTGATTCGTTTCGTAGAGTTTCGGAGAATTTTCAGAAAAGGCTGGTACATGTTCGTTGAAATATGATTATCATTACATCACATGCAACATACTTCATTCACTTTCCTTTGTTAAAATTAGTATGTATTATTTTGCAAGATGGTCATAATCAACAAATTGTTTTCAATTACGAACTGCTTTATTAATTCTTTATATTTTTTAAAATATGTGTAGTTTTTCAATATCAGAGGTAGAACATTATACAGTTTAGGTCCAAAATAAAAAATGGTTCTTTGCGTATGACACTTTTTAAACATTGGAACATATACGTGAAGATTTTGCATACTCCTGGTGTTATTACTTTTAGTCATATAAAATGAGGACTTATTAGTATACATCCAGAATAGACAATTTGTGGCATATAGGCTCCTTACATTGAGTAGATTACTTTCAACATGAAGTTTTTTTGTGTATCAGACAGTTTAGATTTATTGTTAATTATTTTTATGATTGCGTTCTGCATCACTTGAACGCTGTTTAGTACATTTTCAAACATGCCACCCCATATTGTGATGCAGTATCTAAGAACTGATTCAACCAGGGAATTATACAGTGCTAGTCAAAAGTCCCCTCCCCCCCTCGTATCTTTTGAACGGGTATACTTATAATAATGAAATTTGGAGGGTGGAAATAAACGGATGTAGGCTTCTCAACTGGTCATAACAGGTGACGCAATAGTCATAAATGACGTCACAAGGCCACTGTGACCAATAATTTTAAATGGGACCCAATGGCAAGTGACAGCTCGTTTGAAAGGTATTGAAAATACCTATTCAGTCATACCAATTTTGTTTGGGTTTCGGCTGATTTTGATCGATAAATTGAAGAAATACGAAAATTATAGTTTCGCATTTAATTAATAAAGATTTAAGAACCAGTTCTTATAATAAGTGTTCAAAATGTGCTCCATCTACTTCCTGGCAGTAATGCATCCTATTGCTAAACTCTTGTCGTACTCGTCCCAGTGTGTCAGCGGAAATTGCCCTACATTCTTCAACAATTCGTTGTTTCAGAATGGCAATACTGTCAGGTGCTGTAGCGTAAACCTTAGATTTCAAGTACCCCCATAGAAAAAACTCTAATGGTATAAGGTCCGGTGACCGAGCTGGCCATTCGATCGAACCTCGTCGTCCAATCCATCTACCACGATATTCTTCATCTAGGTAACGTCTTACTGCACCGTAATAGTGTGCAGGAGCACCATCTTGTTGAAACGTTATTTCCAAGTTGTCGAATTCATCTGGATTATCTTCTAGAATTTCAAGAATTAACGCCTCAATATCATTTTGTAACATCTCCAGATACAATTCACCGGTTAAGTTAGCATTGAGAAAAAGAGGCCCAACTATGTGGTTTCCCAAAATACCTGCTCAAACATTTACTTTTTCTGGAAATTGAGTATGTTTTTCACGAAAGATGTGAGGATTTGTGTCACTCCAATACCTCACATTTTGAGTGTTAACATTTCCATTGAGAAAGAAAGTACTTTCGTCACTAAAACAAATTGTCTGTATGTAGCCTGGTTGTTGGTTCATTTTATTGGACATAGTTTCACAGAATTCTAGTCTTCGGTCGGGGTCATCATCTGAAAGTTGGTGCACCATTTTTAATTTGTATGGATGAAATTTGTTTTAGCCAACACCCTATGTACTGTCCTTTGACTGACTTCACAGATAGACGCAACTTGGGCTGTGGAAGAAGTAGGGTTTACTACCATTTCTCCAATTATGTCAATTTTTTTGTCATCACTAATTGTTGGTCGACCAGATCGTTTGGCATCTTGAACACTACCTGATGCTTCAAACTTCCGAAGAAGCTCCCTCAAATAAACCCTCGATATAGGGCGATCGGGGTACCTCTCATTAAACAGTCGTTCCGCTGCATGGAAATTGTTTCTACATTCACCAATTATTAAGATAGCTGCTACTTTGTCGGCTACAGTACTTACCATTTTGCCTATGTAAACACTTAAACGTTTAAAGAAAGCTTGGTAAATTTTCAAGGTATAAACACTTTTGACAAGTAAATTAAAAAAACCTTTTTAATTAACCGGTTTAAAACTTAATTAAAAATTTTGTATTTCTTCAATTTATCAATCAAAATCAGCCGAAACCCAAACAAAATTGGTATGACTGAATAGGTATTTTCAATACCTTTCAAACGAGCTGTCACTTGCCATAGGGTCCCATTTAAAATTATTGGTCACAGTGGCCTTGTGACGTCATTTATGACTATTGCGTCACCTGTTATGACCAGTTGAGAAGCCTACATCCGTTTATTTCCACCCTCCAAATTTCATTATTATAAGTATACCCGTTCAAAAGATACGAGGGGGGGAGGGGACTTTTGACTAGCACTGTATACGAGTAACAACGATTTCTTAGATAGGACATCTCTTAGGTTGTAAAATTTATATGCTAAGTATGAAACATGAACATCCCATCTCACATGCTGATCCAGAAACACCCCTGAATATTTAATATTCGATATTTTTTCAATTGTTGGACAATTACACATGTCACCGGTACAATTTGGAGTATGAATATCTAGTTTTTTTTTCATCCGGTTGGTCAGTATTCAATATGGTGAAGATAATGAATTTAGTTTTATTCACATTGAGGTTGAGAAGATTATCATTCAGCCACAACTTTATATTTTCCAATCCATTTTCTGCATCCTTATAAGCCTGTTGCCATGTGTTTCCACTGTAGACTATTGCTGTGTCATCGGCATAAGATATGAGGTGTCCTTCAAAATTGGTGATACTGCTTATACTGTTAATATATATCAGGAACAGTGTTGGACCTAACACTGTGCCCTGAGGCACACCTAGGCATATTTCACGTGGTTCACTGTTACAGTTGCCGACTTTTACAGATTGAACTCTGTGTGTCAGGTAATTTTTCAAGAATTTCAATGCCGGACCACGAATCCCGTATGTATAAAGATTGTCGAAAAGTGTATTGTGTGAAACAGTGTCGAAAGCCTTGGCCAAATCGAGAAAGATAGCTAAGCATCTTCCTGAATTGTCCAAGGCCATTGTTGTTTTCTTGAATAAATCCAGTACAGCCAACTCTGTGTTACTGTTGTTGATGAAACCATATTGCCTTTTAGTTATTACGTTGTTTCTTTAAAAAAATTCAGTGAAGACTCTTCCCAATTCGTGGTTTTTCTTCATTTTGCAAACACATTTGCAATGAAGTATGAGAATGATGGAAAATGGGATATGATAGTCTGTTTTATACAAACCGGGGAAAATGCAGAGGCAGCAAGCAATTTGTACCACGAGAGGTATCCAGAGAGAATACAACCTTTTAGAGACATTTCCGCAAGATTGCGACACAACCTAATTGATGGTGGTCAATTTGATAAGAAAAGAGTTGGAAGAAATAGTCGTTTCAGGAGCTGTTGTAAATAATCCCAAAACGTCAACGCGAAATTTAAAAACATCAACAGGCCTACCAAGAGCTAACGTTAGGCAGATTTTGAAAAAGCACAAATTCGAGCCATACAGGAACAGAAGAGTTCATAAACTCAGTCCAGGAGATTTTGAACGCCGCATGGATTTTTGCCAGTGGTTCCTGGAAAATTGTAACCAAGTGCTTGATTTTTCATTAAATTGTATTTGTACAAACGAAGCTTATGTGAGCAGTGCCGGCATTATCAACCGCTACAATTCTCATACTTGGGCACAACAAAATCCTCATTCTATTGTGGAGCAGAGAAGTCAAGGAAGATTTGGATTTAGTGTAAGGGCAGGTGTTTTCAGGGGTAGAATTATCAACCCGTTCATTTATAATGGCACTCTCACATCTCAGAGGTATTTAGAAATTTTAAGGCAACAAATTGAACCCCTTGTTGATGAAGTGCTGCTAATGGAGCCCAGGAAATTATATTTTCAGCAAGAAGGAGCTTAGCCTCACGATACTGCAATTGTCAACAATTTTTTGGCTTCAAATTTTGGCAATAAATGGATAGCCAACCAAGGACCCAACCGTTGGCCGGCGAGGTCACCGGACCTAACGCCTATGAACTTTCACTTCTGGAGAAGGTAGAAAGATCTTATTTTCAAATTGCCGACCAACTCTAGACACGAATTGGAAGCGGCAGTGATGCAAAGTTTTGCTTCTCTCACTCCCATTAAACTAATTAATTCGGCAAGAAATGTTCAAAAAAGGTGCCGCCTGTTTATAAGAGAAGCTGGTAGATATTTCGAACATCTCCTCTAGAGAAATATTTTGTTCTTGATTGTTCTTTATTATTATTATTATTGTTGGAGTTTCATTTATTAGTAGTGAATATAGTATACATTGTTATCGGTTTTATTGAAACTATGAGTTTTAATTACTGCTGTGAACAGCTTCCTCAACATTTGATAGCTACTAGTGAATACTTGCTTTCTGTTTTATCGCCGCGTCGTCCAAAGCCTACTTGTTCAAAGTGTGCGTTTCAAAGTCTACATGAAAAAACCTAAAAGCTCTGCATGTCAAAGGTGACCCTAGCAAAAAAAAAAAACATCAAGTGTGCTTCACTTTTGGAATGGTAATTTCAAGCTCTATTGGAATATGTAAGAATATTCCGGTTGTCTCATTTAAAAAAATGATTTTTTCATTAATAACTATTGATATATGATTTGAAAAAATCAAATCATTACACCATTGAATTCTACGTGGAAAAGTGTTTTCATAGAAACAAAGAATTTTTGACAGCAAAAAAGTTACAGGCAACTTTTCGAAAATGCACATTTTCGAAAAACACACTGTAACTCAGTAACGATGATAGATATCGAGATGCGGTTTTCACCATTGAGTTTGTCATAAAAATTGACCCTCAGACACAGCCATCAGTTTTCATCTATCCAGTTTGAAAACAGGACTTACCTTTAAAATGGGTCCAATTTGGCCCACTCGGTACAAAACATATTGTATGATACATTTGTTAAAAGTGTTTTTATGTTGTTCGTGGGGTCATGAAATAAAATGCCAAATCATGAAATAAAATGCCACTTTTAGCACTTGCATAATAGTTAACTATTGTCGAACCTATTTTCGATTATCATTTTTGTTGAGCAATGTTATATCGCATCTTCTGAACATCTTTTCAGTTCGAATATGTCCCGACATGTGATCGCATTTTTCAATATCATCCATAAAAAAGTGAGTCAGTGAACTGTTATACGCGAAAAAATCGTTTCAATCAACAGGTGAGCTATAAACGATCAACTCGAATTAAGTATCAAAGCCGTCAGGTGTGTATAGCAGATAAGCCGGCCTAAATTACCACTTATATTTCTTTAAACAGGAAATATAAACTGCTGAAGTGGAGAACCGACATCATCACAAAACTGTATTGTGCTGATGATGCTCGACGAAAAATTCGAGATATAATATTTTATGTATACGAGGTGCATTCAGGAATTAGTTGAAATGTCTTGTATTCGTTTCACTGAAATCTAAAACCCTATAGTGATCCGACAATATTTATAAATATACAGTGAAGTTTGAAACGACCGAGAGTGACATAAAAACTGTTTGAGTGGCTGAAGATATAACGGGTTTTCAATTAAATCTACGCAAACAACCAACATTTTCATTGAAAAGCTAGTCCTTCAAGTGTGTATCAATTTGAAGATATATTTTTTAGTTGTTTCAGATATTACTTAAGGTATATTATTTATAATAATGAATAATAGTTTAAAAACACTAAAAACACGCTTTTATAGGAAACCAGACTAAAAAAATTGGAAATTAGAAAAAAATTCGGCCAACAATTAACTGTGATCTGAGACATTTCTTACTTTACTGCCCTAGGTGTGTAGTGTATTATATAATTATTGATACCATGCACCCCACGCTTTTTTTTAAATAAAATAATTTTTTTCTTATTTTCTATTTTTTTAGACTGGTTTTCTGTAAAAGTGTGTTTTTTAGTTTTTTTAAACTATTATTTATTCCCTACTTTTTAGGGTGGTTTATTTATAAAAGCGTGTTTTTTTAGTTTTTTTTTAAACTATCATTTTGATTATTTTTTTGCAAATTAAAAAATGGAATAATCTCATCAAATTTTGTGATCATAATCTCCGACCCAAAAAACCCCCACATCCAATTTTGAATAGAATCAGACCATATTCACAAAACTCGCCGCCATTTTGAAGCCGCCATCTTGAATTTTTCAATTTTCACGAAAGAATCATAATATTCGACGCCAAAAACCCCACATACCAATTTTGAATGGAATCAGACCATAATCACAAAACTCGTACGCCATATTGGAGCCTCCATTTTGTTTTTTTTCCACACAAAAATTTCTCAATGCATTGTCACCGGAATCATGTACACCTGCTGAATTTCAAATCATTCGGACGTCTGGAAGTGGGTCAAAATCGCGCCCAAAGGAATCGGTTACAAACAAACATACAAGTGAAGCTAATATAAAGCGTGTAAATTAATGATATGCTAATGGCAGTACGTAATATTGGATAAAATCTAAAAAACATTTCAGATATATAAAGTGCAGACGTAAATATACAGAGCGTAATCTAACCTCTTGCACAGCCGTGTATAATGCCATTGTATAACGAATTACAGTGGTTAAAAATCCGAAAAAAAAAAATGAAAACATGTTTTGTTCTTTGTGAAATTCGACAAAATTTTGAGAAGTGCCGCTCGCCTCACCTCAGCTGTCTTGATCAGGGCTGTAAGTTAACGCAATTGCCGATGCAATAAACATTTAAATAATGTGGAATGTTGAATTGACGGTGTGGTAAATGTATAAAAAGTACATTGCTCGCGATAGATATTCAATTTTAAAATCATGAAAAAAAACGAACCCCGTTATATCCAAACTGGTAGATAAAGTCAGAACTAGTAGATGAGGTCAATACAGCTTTGGGGCACCCATCAAATCAATCAATCAATTATCACAATAACACACACAAAAGACACAGTTTTTTTTATCGTACGGTACAGTAGCAATGTATACAACAAAAATAAATACAAAACATATTATATTGTTCATAGGCTAACATCTAGTTGGCAAATGTACTCAATCGCTTCGTTGGTCGCCATCAGGAAATCATTGAAGTCACCTCCGTATGCTCAGTTCTGGCATTCGGTGATGATGTGGTGAAGGGTTTGTCTGGCCGCTGTTCAGTCTGGCCATATACAGGGTGTTATGAATCAACACACCAAACCTGCAACACCACTGTTGTAAGTTGTTGAAAATAAGTACTAAGAGCATCGACTGTCTGAGGATGGTCGAACCGAGATTATCTCACTGGAGCGGCCTACAGGAAATATCTCTTTCTCTCTTTACTTGGGCGTATGAGTTGTTTATCCAGGAAATACGTACCGGGTTCCAGAAAGATTCGAGAATATTGCACTCAGAAAAATATTAAGAATATACATATATATATTTTATAAAAGTTAACAAAGTATTTCATCCGTTCTATAAACGGATGAAATGATACAATATTCAAAGAATCGCGTGTAGTTTACATGAAATTATTTTTTATCGGTCTACAAATCAAAAAGATTGACTATAGGCAATAGTGACATGAATGGTTAAACGACTGTTGATATTATCTTTTGAAAAACTATGGGAACATAAAATATAGAGATACATTTAAAGATACATTCACCTGACGACATCCCAACAAAGTTCTGAATCTGTTCAGAATGCAACTGCCGTAAAAGTTCAGAGCCCCCCAAACAACTTCGTGTTCTATATATTCCGTTGATCAGATCACTTTGGTTTTTTCATTTTCTCTTTCTTCAATAATTTGAAATCACTTATAGCACTATATAACTTCTGCCATTTCTTGTACACACGAATGACCGGAAAGTACTGAAACAATACACATGCGTGCGAGGAAATATATTTGGAACAAATGAACCGAGTCGATAAAATTAGGCGATTCTTCAAGAAGATATCATCTACGTATTATAGATCACTGAATTTGGACATTCAACATACAAGTGGATACAAATCTTTATTCTGAATACTATATTTGGATGGATGGACCAAGGAACCTGGCAGTTCGTCTGCCATAAGTGCTCATGTATTTTTCTACTTTTTCACAGCGGTTTTTCTTCCTGTTACTAACATTTCTCCTTCATTTTTTTAGTATTCATGTTTGCTGAATCATTTTACTTTCGTTTCAATGGATTTATAATGCCATAAGCATCTTTAGTACGTGTTGGAGCCCACTTCGTGATAGGACGCTTGTTTTTCAACTGTTTTTCGATTAATTGGAAATATTTGAGGTCTCGAAAAATGCTGAAGGGTTGACATAATTCCTTAGGCAGTATCAGTTCGAACTTTCTTTTTGGAAGCCGTAGTTTCTTATAAAAACCATCAACAAGCTCTCAAAAACTCCACCCAAATTTTCAACTCATAAAGATATCGATACAACTCATTAATTCCTATTTATTATAAAGGGGCCAAAGTTTTCACAAATATTCTCAATAAATCGAAACAATGAAATACTTTATCACGAAATGACTTACAAGATGCGCTTACCATTAGTTGAATTTATCGATTATCCACAAAAAACGTGGGCATCTAGAGTTCTAAAAATGAATACACCAACCAGAAACACCAAAAAAATCAACAGGTTCAAGATAAAAGATTTGGAAATCGTGTATAATCATTGATGGTGTATAATAATTGATATGATGCTCCATGAAATTGACTCTTGACATCTTACAGTGTTGCTAATGATTTTATTGGGGGCGCTGGGTACGTCGTCAGGTGTGAGAAGCTAGCGTTTCATGATTTTGATGGTTGTATGTGTCAATAATGTTGGTCCCTCTTATGTTCTTTTCAGAATCAACTGGTATTGGAGTGTTGGTCATTTCTAGCATTATTATTTTATGTAATAAAAATCATCATAATGCTATTCTAGGAATTAAATTTAATAAACCCTCATTTAAATTTGTTTTTCGTCTAATACTTTAATTCCATTACCGAAAATATTTTTTCGGATGTTTATTCATCAAATACGGTTATGCACTCATAAATGTTCAGGTGTTAAAAAATTAATTTGTGAAATCGTGTATCCATCAGTTCACTAAACAACACGATTCTTCGTGCAAAAACCCTGTATTAGAACCGCTAACCATAGAATATGAGAATCGTAAATATTTGCACATTTTGAGGAAAGTAACGGTTCCAATCGCGGCTATTTACGATCTACTCCATATGCAAATTATGGACATAAAACCCATTCATGGTCGTGGGAAGAGAATGCAAATATTGATTATATATACAAACATGCTTTATTCAATGATTATTAGTACAATACAAATAAAACATATTTTTTCCTCTTTCTTGACTAAATTCTCGTCAGTACCAGTTTGAATACCTCTTGAAAAGAGCCTTGAACAAATTGTCATAGTAGAATCCAATCAGCAAACGCTAGTAGAATCTAACAAACTTTCGTTCTTAGACAGCTTTGTAAACCGTGCATGCGATAATCTTTCTCGGCTACAGTGTTCAGTTCACGTGTTCTGAATGTCTGAATCACTACAATGGTCGTGATATCATTTTTCAAAACAATATTCAATTGCGAATGTTTCCCTTTTTAATACTGTTTGTATCGTTCGTTTCTTACAAGTGATAATTATGATAAGTGCCTCAAAGCAGAGTAAGAAGTCAACTAGTTCTGATTTATAACCAGTTTGGATATAACCAGGTTATTGTTGTAGTTAGTTGTTAGTTGTTTGTTTGACTGTAGGTAGAATAAACATGGAACCAATTCCGATAAGAATCAACGGACACAACATTGAACTGGTATCACATTTCAAATATCTGGGTAGCTGGCTGAACAATGACATAAGAGCAAGGATTGAAATGGCACGTAGGGCATTCAACAAATGGAAACCAACTCTCACTGATAGAAACCTCACAGTTCAGACACGGTTGAGAACACTCCGCTGTTACGTATGAAGCATTCTTTTGTACGGATGTGAGACATGGCGCTTAAAGCTGACATCATGAATGAAATAGAAGCGTTTGAGATGTGGTGATATTGAAGAATCCTCAAGATCCCTTGGACTGCACATACCAGTAATGAAGAGGTACTCAGACAGCTGAATAAGGATCGAGAACTCCTGAGCACCATGAAAACAAGAAAGGTCAGTTATTTCGGACATATAATTCGAGGTACCAAATATCACTTCCCTTGCCTGATTATTCAAGGAAAGGTTGAGGGCAGAAGATGGATTGGTCGCAAAAAGCTATCGTGGCTACGAAACATTAGAAACTGGACCGGACTGGGAGTAGAACAACTACTCCGAGTAGCGACAGATAGAGATCAATTCAACCAAATTGTCATGGAGATGGCCCACGCTTGAAGGCAGGCACGGCACCGAAAGAAGAAGAAGTTGTTTTCTCACTTTGAAATTGAATATCTATCTCAGGCAGCCTGCAATGAATACATTTACCACACAATCAGTAATTCCACATTCTACATTAAATTTTATTGCATTCGGCAATTGGCAAAGTTTTTTTCTGAGTAAGTCACCTGAAATTAGGCGGGTGCACAGAGGTCCAAAATAACGAAAAAGCGGAACTAATTTGAATTTTGGTAGAGTTTTCGTATACGCTCCCAACTTTATGAGAGAGTAACAAAAGACCAGATAACCTTTTCTCAGAATTGCGGAAAACTATTGCGTCTTCAGCCCCTCAAAGACGACCATTATATCGTGTACGTTTCTCGGCGTCATAGATGTACTTTTTTTCCGAGTTTGATTAGCTCCAAAAAGAACTGCTTATGAATAATTTCTGTGAAAATTAGGTGAAAAATTAATCAAAGTATGTAGTTTTATTTCATGTTTGATAAGGTAACCGGATCTATTATTTACCCAGTTAATAATAGCTATTCTCTGTGCTGTTATTAGAATGAGCGTGCGTACATTTTGAAATTCCGTTTGATTTACAAAAAATGTCCCCGCCCTGAAAAATATCTCATGGATAACCTGAAGTCTCTATAAAAACATATAAAAAATTTGCTTGCTCATCTTTTTTGGAAATATTTAATTAATTGGGAGCATCTGCAAGAGTGTTTCGAAAACGCAATCAATTGACACACAATGAACTAACACCCCATTATTTTGAAAAAAAAATCGACCTCTTTGCTAGAATGTGACGTCTATATTATAAACAATATTTTGAGAAGATCTTCGGACTGATTTTGCTAATTAAGTTAAACATTCAAAAAGTCATCATTTTGAACATTTAATCTAATACCAAATAGAAACCAAACCTCTTTGCCACAAATTTTCCTAAGGTTCTCGTGAGCTTTGAAAAATAATTCAGCAAAAGAAAGGCTTGAATCTGATTTTATTGTTCAACGACCCCTTCTGAATACCACCCCTTGTGACGCGTTTTTTTATATTTTTTCCATGATTCTCGTCAGCTTTAGAATAATTCGCGTGCGAAAAAATCTCGAATCTGAGTCACTCCTTCTAAAAACCACCCCTTTGTGATATATTTTTTAAATATTTTTCCCAAGATTCTCGTTGGTCTAAGAATCAATTCCGCGAAAAAAGGCGTGAATCTTATTTTTTCTTCGAACCACCCTTCTAAAAACACCCTTTATGACAAGATTTTTGTAAATATTTTTCCCATGATTTTCGTCATCTCAAAAGCAATTTCGCAAAAAAGTTGAATCTTTTTTTTAACCCCCCTTTTAAAAACCACCCCTTTGTGACAATTTTTTTTAATATTTTTCATGATTTTGCAGCCAAAAGCATTGCAAAAAATCGTCTGTTTTTCTTCGACCATGGGGACCACTGTAGGCACGCTCATTCTACCCAAAATTTTGTCGAAAAAACAATACGTTTTAAAAAAAAGTCATATTTTTAACCACTGTAATTCGTTATAAAATGGCATTATACACTCGTCATTCACGTGTGTGCAAGAGGTTAGATTATATAGATATAGATATATATATATATATATATATATATATATATATATATATATATATATATATATATATATATATATATATATATAACGAGAATATGAGAAATCTGTTACGAATCCAAAGGAGATCACCATCCGTCTACAGCCTGTTTCATGGTTTCCCAATCATCAGGACGGCCTGTGGTCTCTTTCAAATTCGTATCAGATATCTCGTAGGTTATTACCAATCGGTACGTACGGAAATGTGAAAAGTATCAAATTATAGATAGCGACACCTATAATCTGTTGGTGGAGCTTAGACCTCATCGTGGAATTTTGAAGATCGAGATTTCGTCAACATCAATAGTCACCGACAGATGCCAGCATAGACCAACCCCTTATGACACTTTTTAAAATTGTTTAATGTTTTGACAGCCAAATTAGAAATCAATTAGGTTCGTAACGACCATATGCTCGTTATTCTACCCACTTGCGTTTACAAAAAACAAACGTTTTAAAAAAAAACATAATTTTAACCACTGTAACTCGTTATAAAAATGGCATAATACACTCGTCATTCACGTGTAGTGCACCCTATATATATATATATATATATATATATATATATATATATATATATATATATATATTTATTGAAGAAGAAAGGGAGTTTTGTTTCAACTTCAAGGGAGCCCACCATCCGCCTACATCTATTTCATGGTTTCCCGATCATCAGGATAGCTTCAGGGTGCTAGTACCCACCGGCAAGAATAAAAACGTCAATGCACAAAGTTATAGATGCGACATCTATAATTTGCGGAGTGAAACTCAAACCTAGTGCCGTGGAGTTCGAAGGCAGGAAATTTCGTGCAACATTGATAGGTCACCAACAATTGTCAGTCTAGGCCAAGCCACAACACCAAAAGTCAAGCTTCTAGTGCGTTCAGAGTAACGCAAACAAATAACGAAAAAAGAAAGAGAGTTTTGTTTCAACAATTCAAAAAATGACGAGCCACAACTTTTGTTTCAAACATTTTTTGTATCTCCATTATTTTTGCAGTTACAGCTAAAAATGAGAAAATTCAAAAAGTTTTTGGATTTTTATGGCCGTGGCATGTTAAAGAATAGCTTAATGGGTTGCTTCATACATTCAACTACCTAAATCCAGAATTTCAGCTGTTTTGTTTTTACATAGACCAGTATGTTATGAATTTAATAATTTAATTAATCATTTTGATCATTCATATTGAGTTAGCTAGTTGACAAGTTTATTTGATACTGCTTTCATCTCACCACCCAGGTGAATTAAGCAATTATTTAAATCATGAAATTTGGTTTGATCGTGACAAATGAATCTATTTTACTTTGAGCAAGGGTATTAGAGGATTTAGTGCTGACTGTTTCTGAAGTCTCGAAACTTGTATATTTTTCGGTTTATTTGTAAGGTTTCATTCGAACCTTATGATGTTGGGGTAAACCCAACAAAAATACACGAAATGCTTTGTTTTCATCCATAACTTACCAGCCTATTCGCGTTTATTTTCGACTACTCACGAGTTTTGATTATTTGCCAATGGATTTCTGCACTAGTCTTGTGAAAATTAATCTTTTGAATAAATCCTTTGTTGATTTATCTTCATGAGTCTGTTCTAGAAATCCACTCTGTTGAATTTCTGTTGTTACCTAACGATTCCCAATCAGAACACTCCATAAAACGAAAAAAGATGGGTTAGGGGTGGACGTTATATCACTTGAAAAATCCACTTGAATCAAATAGTATCATTAGTCTTTGTATGTCTATATTTCTTTCAAAGTAAAATTGATTCAATGACGCAATATAGAATGTCCAGTATGACATAATGTATTATAATAATAATGATAATAATAATAACAATTACTTCTAAATTAATTTTGTAAATGTTTTTTGAGCGAGTCTACTCTTTCTGTGGGTGTTTGGCTGGTTTGGTTCGTTTCTGTGATTCTGACAAATAAATTTAGTAAATGTTAAAGTTAGGGTGTTATTATTGAAGGAGTATTTTTTCGATAGAACCGGCTACATATTTGCAAAGTTGTCCCGAAAATGGTGATTTGGTGTTTATAGTTTGTGCTGGTAAAAAGAAGGAGGCATTGTGAGTGATTTTCGTGCGAGAAAACGGTGCGTAAAAGTGACCTCTTGAATTAATTGATTTTTTTCCGGAAATTTCCAAGATTTCGACAAGCAAACCAACGTTTTAATGTTGCTACATTATTATTCACTTGCAAATTCTGTCAATTTAATTTTTACATGTACTTTAATGTGAGTTAGGTGATGTTTGTCCCTACGGGACTACTAGCGCTGCTAGTGGGGAATTTTTCGTATATAGGGAAATACGAAACGCAAAATTGATGGAATAGGGAATTTTGAATTCAATACATACAGTTATTTGATATTTGAATATACTTTTTTCAGCATGTTAGAAAGCCTCAGTTTTTCATGTAAGGCAATGAATAATTCAATTGTGTCATTTCGTAGTTGATAGAGCTTCAACGTGTTCCGCGAATTTCGTGAATGGAAGAATCCAGCGATGGAGGTGCAGATCGAAACAAAAGCGTGGATAAATTGAAAACAAAAAGCCACAATGGATCACCCAGTGACGGAAACCATGAAAAACACATTATTCCATCGAACCAAAACACCGAAACTGATGAAAAACAGTGTGTCGGCAAAACTCACATCGGAGCTGTTCGGTACTAGAAGCCGAGGAACTCGGATTTTTTATTTATTTATAATCCTATCTACAGAACAGTGATGTAGGCAGGAATAGATTCACATCATAATATAAAACAATAACATCATTCTGGGAAATCATACATGCAGCATATTATAGATATTCAATTATTTGGAAAACTCGGATTTGATAAGAATTACTGAACAGTTAAATATACAGTGCTTCTCAAAAGTCCTCTCCCCCCCTCTTATTTTTGGAACGATTATACATAAACAAGTGAAATTTGGAAACTGAATATTAAAGGTTGTAAACTTCCCTACTAGTGATGAAAGATGACGAAATCGTCAAAGATGACGTCACAAAGCCATTGTGACCAATAATTTTAAATGGAACGCTACGGCAAGCGGAACCTCTTTTGAAAGGTATCGAAAAAACCTATTCAATGATACTAATTTTGTTTGTGTTTATGGCAGTTTTGGCAACTAGCTTTTAAAAAACGCAAAGCTGTGATGAATTAAATCAGTTAATACTAAAATTCCAAATTCAAGCTCCGCCTCTGGATAGTTGTCAAATAAGCTGACGTTTTTGTTAGTCTCCCTAATTCGACGTTTTTGTAATTGTCCAAGTTCTTGTACATTTAATAATTCGTGTATTGTTGATCGAACGTTTAACTGCAGCTTTTGGTACTTTTAATATTTTTGTACATTTTAATAATTTGTTAAATAGTTGTGAGCCGAATGTTTAAGTGCTTCAAGAAGCGAAATGGTATGTGCTTTAGGTGATAAAGTAGCAGCGATCCTAACTCTTGGTGAAACTGGACAAAATATTCATGCAGCAGAACGCATTTTTAATGAGAGGTTTCCCGATCGCCCCGTTTCGAGGACTTATTTAAGGGAGCTTCTTCGTAAGTTTGAAACAACAGATAGTATTAATGATGCGAAACGATCTGGCAGACCACAAATTTCTGATGAGAAAAAAATTGATATACTGGCAGAAGTAATAGGTAATCCCACTTTTTCAACAAATCACGTTGCATCTACCTGTGAAGTCAGTCGAAGTACAGTACACGGGGTGTTGAAAAAAAAAAAATTTCATCCATACAAATTAAAAATGGTTCATCAACTGTGGGAATTTTTTCTGTGGGAGTACCTTAAATC
The DNA here is from genome assembly GCA_018342105.1 of Gonioctena quinquepunctata. Taxonomy (NCBI): domain Eukaryota; kingdom Metazoa; phylum Arthropoda; class Insecta; order Coleoptera; family Chrysomelidae; genus Gonioctena; species Gonioctena quinquepunctata. The sequence goes on along the minus strand of JAFIRS010001240.1, from coordinate 190,541 downwards.
GAAGATTTACGGCACTGAACCTGACAATATTGACGTTTTAAAACAACGTATTGTTGCAGAAGGTGAGGCTGTTTCCGCAGACACATTTGCAAAAGTACGAGAAGAGTTTAAAAATAGAATATTTCACTGCCAGAAAGTAAATGCAATTTTTTTAAGGAGATACTGATTCTTAAATCTGTAACTAATATCATACTGAATCGAATTTAAATTTTAATGTTTACTAATGAGCCATCAAAACTGCCATAAACACAAACAAAATTAGTATCATTGAATAGGTTTTTTCGATACCTTTTGAAAGAGGTGTCGCTTGCCGTAGAGTTCCATTTAAAATTATTGGTCACAATGGCCTTGTGACGTCATCTTTGACGATTTCGTCATCTATCATCTTTAGTAGGGAAGTTCACAACCTTCAATATTCAGTTTTCAAATTTCACTTGATTATGTATGATCGTTCCAAAAATAAGAGGGGGGGGGAGAGGACTTTTGAGAAGCACTGAGAGCATTTTGAGTTGTAGTTCGATAGCATATTGTGTACTGGTGAAAACTTAAGAATGTTTGTGCGTGCTGTTGGGAGATAAAATGTGCTGTTCACTCAAGATGCAGTTCTTGGATTATGAAAATCTAGTTTTTCTATCGGAGCGGGACAATCTATTTGATTATTGATGATTTTATATAAAAAAATAACTGAATTGCATTCAAGTCTACATTTAAACTCATTCATCTTGTGTCTCTGCAGGAGTTCGTTTTGGGAAATACCTCTTGTTGGATAGGAGTCATCTATTCTGAAGCTTACAATTTTCAGGAAGCGTCGTTGTATTGATTCTATTTTGTCAACATGTAACTGATAGTGAGGGTTCCATATTAGTAAAGCATATTCGAGCTCAGACCTGACAAACGGATAGTATAACGTTTTGGATGTAGTCATATCAGAAAATTCCCTACTTGTTCAAACTATAAATCCGTACATTATGAAAGCAGTAGACACTGAGTTGTCAATATGGGGTATGAATTTAAGTTGGGGATGAAAAGTCACCCCTAGGTCATTGGATATTTTCGGCGTCTCCAATGATTTGCCATCGATATCATACTTATAGAATAATGGTTCTTATTTGAGCGTGAAAGACATTCTGGCCAGGTTACAAGAAATACGCTCACAATCACTCAAGTCGTTTACGTTCCAGTATATTTTCATATCGTCAGCGTATAGCAAACAGTTCACAACAATGACATCAACAATATCATTTATGAATATATTGAATAGCAATGGGCGTAGGTTAGACCCTTGGGGTACACCTGACGTTGCAAAGTACTCGATCGACTTGACCATTGACAGCAACATATTGTTTCCTGTCATGTAGATATGCAGAAAATAAGGCCAAAAGGGAATCGGAGAGTCCAAAATTAACGAATTTTTTCAGTAATATTCCGTGCTCAAGTCTATCGAAAGCGTTTGAAAAATCTGTATATTTAACATCAGTTTGACTGCGATCATCGATTGCTTGTGAGATATTGATGAGATTAGTGACGGTTGATCGACCCTTCATGAATCCATGTTGATATGGTGTATTGCTTACAAAAGGATACAAATTATGTTGTAATGAAATCTCCAAGACTTTACAAAAGTTGCAGAATATCGTTATAGGCCGCAAGTTAGTTACATCAGATTGCGATATAGTGTATCATTTTGCCCCAAGTGGAGCCGAAAAACTAAAAAAAACTCAATGAAAACATTTACTGTCAAACTGAACTGCTAACTGTCAAATAGTCCGTTGAGCGCCTAAATGAAGTGTGATCATGGCTCGTAGTTTAGGCGATAAATTTAAAGCAGTTTTGATATTTGGGGAAGCTGGAAGAAATTATCATCTAGCAATCCGTATGTTTAATGATAGATTTCCCGAAAATCCTATTTCGAAGTCATATTTGCGCAAACTTTTAAATAAGTTCCAAACAACTGCTACGCTGAAAGATGATCCAAGATCAGGAAGACCGCCTCTTTCAGAAGAAAAAAGGTAGAAATTGTTGCTGAAATGGTAATCAATCCGACTCTGTCGAGGTCTGCAGTTGCTGAATCCTGTGGAGTAAGTTCAAAAAGTGTCCAATTGTGTAACACCCTTTATTTTTGATCCCCAAATTTGAAGTATCTGATTCAAATTCAGGACGATGGAATCACTCTGCTGATAGGCTGCTAAGATTGATAAGGTTAGGCCGTGAGTAAGGTTCAATTAATGACTTTTCCTAGTTTGTCAAATTGGGCCACTAAAAAAATTATACATCAATTAATTCGACTAGTTCGAAAGTTGGGCGCCAGGCTTGCTTAAGACAAAAGCCAAAGATAAACAAAATTTACCAAATAAATATCACCTAGCTTGTATGGGAAGGCAAATAAATATGCAGGAAACTTTGAACAATGTTGCTTAAAGAGTAGAAAAAAAATTCAATGGAAAAATTCGGAAATTAAATATACATAGCAAATTTTGACTCCGATAAAAAAAAAGTTTCATCCCTATAAAATGAAAATCCTGCATGCTCTCACGGAGGATGATCCAGACCGGAGGGTTGAATTTTGTGAGTGGTTAACAAGAACAACTGAAGGAGAACGAGGCTTCCTAAAACGTGTATGTTTCGCAGACGAATGCACGTTTTTTCTTAATGGAAAAGTCAACAAACAGAATGTACGCTACTGGAGCGATACTAATCCGCATATTTTTAGAGAGGGACCATACCCAGTTTCCTAAAAAGGTGAATGTTTGGGCGGGGATTTTGGGCAATCGCGTTGTTGGACCGATATTCACCAGAGGCAATCTTACGGGAGTTCTTTACAGAAATCTTTCAGAAACTGAAATTGAATCTCGAATAAGACAAATTTCATTAAACAATCAGGACGAGTTTGAAAATCGTGAAATCATATTTCAGCAGGATGGGGCACCTCCCCATTTCGATCGTATGCCTAGAGAGTTCCTCGATACAAACTTTGCCGGGCGATGGATAAGTCGCAGGGGAAGTACAGAATGGCCACCAAGATCTCCGGATCTTACACCTCTAGATTTTCTCCTATTCCGAAGTAAAAAATCTACACCACTGAATGCCAAACAATAGAAGAAATGGAACGCAGAATAATAGATATATGTGAAGAAATAGATGAACAGTCTTTCACCAACGTGAGAGAAGCTATTTATGATAGGGCACTTTATTGTCAAGATTTAGGAGGGGGCCACATTGAACACTTGATGAAATAATTGTTGGGGTTGAATAAAAGTGTTATTCAAAAATAAGTTTTAATTTTTTAGCTAATTTGCTTTGATTGTGAATCTACAGAACACATCCGTGGGCTTCGAGATTTTCCGTGGAGCGGTACTGTTTATCCTTAATAAACTCTCTTTACGTCTCTTATTAGTCGAATTCATTAAGAGATTCAACTACAAATCAATAACAACGTAGCAAAATGTTTTACCGGAAGTGATCAAAATCCATACTTCATTTTAAAGCGGAATATCACTTTTCAAACGTTAATATTTCGAAAACAATTGAATTTAGGAGTAAAGTGTATTAGAAAAAACTGTTGAGAATTATGAGCAGATTTCGAAAATGGATACGAAGTGTTCTATTTGAAAAAAATATTGAAGATGGCGCTCAGCCGCCATTTCAAAACTTTTAGCTGTGATTTTTTCATGAAAAAGTAGGTTTTTATCTCCTATTTTTAAGTCCTCCAAATTTTGATATACCAGGTGGACTTTAGACGAGCACTGTATATTTTGATACAATGTACTTCACCTGATGATGAATAAACTGAAACTGAATGTTAAAAAAAGAATAATTGATAATATTATCAAAATTTGCATGTACTGCGTCTATCCCGGGCAGTTGATCCACGCCCTGCAGTCAGGTTTTCAGTGTGTGGTTGTGCCTGAATTCCTGTATTCGGAGATAAACATTCTTGATCCTCAGTTCGATTTAACTTTGGTGATTAGCGGTCGTACATAGTTAATCTTTGACTGTTGATTCTGCAGAAAACGCGTGTTCATCGGAGTAGATGCGATCCGAACTTTTAGTTTTTCTGGGTCACTTCATGCAGATAACTTCCTACTTTCAAAGTGAGTGTAACATCGAGAGAGAATACGGCGAATTGCGGAACAATGTTCAGCTTACAATGCTTGGAGAGGGAATTCGAATGGTGTACAGTGTGTCCCGGTTTCCACCATCGAATATGAATTTTTCAGATGCGACTTTTTCCAATTTTGGAATGTTAGCAGACAAAGAATTTTAGGATAACCCACATATTTTCTCGCCAAATCCCAGTGGAAATGTATATCACACGTATTCTGCTTTTCTTTAGGGAAAACTTTATGATAAATATCCCTAGAAAGGGCGTGTTTGTCAGAAATATAAAGATAAACATAATTTTGAAATTATTACATTCTGACAATCTAGGGAAAAATTCCACTTCCCTAGGTCAAAATACCATCAATTTTGCATACAAAACAAATAATTATTTAGGTAATTTCATTATGAACTATAAAGATAAAACCGAGAAACCTGGAAAATGTGGAGTATATAAACTAACTTGTGGTACTTGTGCAAGTTTTTACATAGGGCAAACAGGCAGAACATTCAAAACACGAATATCCGAATATAAAAAATGTTTCTTCAACTTTTGCTAGTCACCTCATCACTAATGTTTTTTTGAAATATCACATGTAGAAAAGAAGGGTGAAACTTATTTTTGAAAGTTTGAAAAATCAATATATACTTAATGACCAGCTTCATTTAGATGATAGTCTTTTGTTGAATTTGAATCCCCAATGTAAATAATCTTAACTGAATTTTCACCTTCTACTACCAGCTTCATCTATTTAACGTTATTTTCGAGTTAGTCTTATCTCCACCTGAAAAAGTGATTATACAGGGTGAGTCAAAAGTACTTTGACAAACTTCAGGAGGTGATTTCTCACAGTATTCTAATATGAATGGTCCAAAAAAATATAATGTCCGAGAACGCTTCATTTCCAAGTTACAGGGTGAAAGTTTTATTTTTATTTTCGTAGAAAATCTGCTCTTGTTACAAGTCGCTATAAGCAACCGTTTTCTAGATATTTGGACTTGAAAATTTCAAGTCGATTATTTGATAATCGATGCGTGTTGAAGTTATTACCATTATTTTGCATTTTTCACAAGAATTCTTAGGAAATGAATTTGAAGTTTAAGTGAGTAGTTTTGGTAATTATACAGTGCTTCTCAAAAGTCCCCCCCCCCTCTTATTTTTGGAACGATTATACATAAACAAGTGAAATTTGAAAACTGAATATTAAAGGTTGTAAACTTCCCTACCAGTGATGATAGATGACAAAATCGTCAAAGATGACGTCACAAGGCCATTGTGACCAATAATTTCAAATGGAACCCTACGGCAAGCGACACCTCTTTTAAAAGGTATCGAGAAAACCTATTCAATGGTACCCATTTTGTTTGTGTTTATGGCAGTCTTGGCAACTCGCTTTTAAAAGACGCAAAGCTGTGATGAATTAAATCAGTTAATACTAAAATTCCAAATTCAAGCTCCGCCTCTGGATAGTTGTCAAATAAGCTGACGTTTTTGTTAGTCTCCCTAATTCGACGTTTTTGTAATTGTCCAAGTTTTTGTACATTTAATAATTTGATGATCGAACGTTTAACTGTTTTTGCAGCTTTTGGTACTTATATTTTTGTACATTTTAATAATTTGTTAAACTGTTGTGAGCCGAACGTTTAAGTGCTTCAAGAAGCGAAATGGTACGTGCTTCAGGTGATAAAGTGGCAGCGATCCTAATTCTTGGTGAAACTGGACAATATATTCATGCAGCAGAACGCATTTTTAATGAGAGGTTTCCCGATCGCCCCGTTTCGAGGACTTATTTAAGGGAGCTTCTTCGTGAGTTTGAAACAACGGGTAGTATTAATGATGCAAAACGATCTGGCAGACCACTAATTTCTGATGAGAAAAAAATTTATATACTGGCATAAGTAATAGTTGATCCTACTTCTTCAACAACTCACGTTGCATCTACCTGTGAAGTCAGTCGAAGTACAGTACACAGGGTGTTGAAAAAAAAAACAAATTTCATCCATACAAATTAAAAATGGTTCATCAACTCTCCGACGACGACCCAGACCGACGACTAGAATTTTGTGAAAATATGGAAAATAAAATCAACCCACAGCCAGACTATGTCAAAACAATTTGTTTTAGTGACGAAAGTACTTTTTATCTAAATGGAAATGTAAATACACAGAATGTGAGGTATTGGAGTGACGCAAATCCTCTCCTGTTTCGTGAAACACATACCCAATTTCCCCAGAAGGTAAATGTTTGGGCAGGTATCCTGGGAAACCACATCGTTGGGCCAATTTTTTTAAATACTAATTTAACTGGCGAGGTTCATCTGGAGCTGTTGCAAAACGCAATAGAACCGTTAATCCTTGAAATTTCGGAAGATAATCCAGATGAATTCGGCAATTTGGAAATAATATTCCTACAGGATGGTGCTCCTCCACACTATTACGGTGCAGTTGGACGGTATTTGGATGGGGAGTATAGTGGTAGATGGATTGGACGACGAGGTTCAATGGAATGGCCAGCTCGATCACCGGACCTCACACCTTTGGATTTTTTTATGTAGGGGTACCTTGAATCGAAATTTACGCCACTGAACCTGACAATATTGACGTTTTAAAACAACCGACTGTTGCAGAATGTGAGGCTGTAACCGCAGACACATTTGCAAAAGTACGAGAAGAGTTTAAAAATAGGATATTTCTCTGTCAGGAAGTAAATGGAGGTCACTTCGAGCAATTTCTTCAAGTAGATACCGATTCTTAAATCTGTGATCAATATCAAACTGAATGGAATTTAAATTTTAATGTTTACTAATGAGCCATTAAAACTGCCATAAACACAAACAAAATGAGTATCATTGAATAGGTTTTTTCGATACCTTTTAAAAGAGGTGTCGCATGCCGTAGGGTTCCATTTCAAATTATTGGTCACAATGGCCTTGTGACGTCATCTTTGACGATTTCGTCATCTATCATCACTAGTAGGGAAGTTTACAACCTTCAATATTCAGTTTCCAAATTTCACTTGTTTATGTATAATCGTTCTGAAAATAAAAGGGGTGGAGGGGACTTTTGAGAAGCACTGTATATTATGTGACAGTTGAACGTTTTGTTGTTTCGTTGAAGTTTCTGTAAGTTTTGAAACACTCATTTAAAAAAAATTGATTAATTAAATAATAATGCTCATTCAGCCGATATGCAATTCGTTTATGGCCTTGCGGATGGCAATGCGCGCGAAGCAAGACGTATTTTGCAGGAGAGATTTCCTAATCGAGTACTGCTTCCAGCTCCAACATTTACCAGTCTCCACCGTCGTTTGGCAGAAACAGGTAGCTTTAAGAGGGCAGTTGATATCATTGACGAGCAGTCCGAACCTCAGAACTGGAAGAAGTTGTTTTGAACGCTCTCGAGGAGAATCCAGAAACAAGTACAAGAGTAACTGCTGAAGCTGTCAATTTTGCTCAGTCCACTGTTTGGAGAATTATCCACGATCAACAATTTTATCCATACCATATTCAAAGGGTACAAGCTCTTTTGCCGCAAGCTCTTTTGCCACGAGACTCTCCCCAACGCATTACTATGTGTCAGTGGTTTTTGAGAAAGTTCGCTGGAAATCCTTAATTTTTAAGATATGTACGGATGAGGCAAACTCCTCCTGAAATGCTATTACAAACTTTCATTGAATGGGCTCTGGAAAATCCGCACGCAGTTAGTGAAAGACATTATCAGTATCAATTTTCTGTAAATGTATGGGCGGCAATAATTGATAATTACTTGATAGGTCCTTTCTTTCTTCCGTTCCGACTGAATGGCGCAACTTACAGAGACTTTTCAAAAAATGAATTGCCGGGAATACTTCAGAATGTACCATTATAAATTCGTATGCGCATGTGGCTTATGCATGATGGGGCTCCGGCCCATTTGAGCGTTGTAGCCAGGGAATTCCTCAACACTGTCTATCCAAATCGATGGATCGGAAGGGGTGCACCAAAGTCCAGATCTAAGCCCGCTAGATTTTTATTTCTGCGAACGAAGAAGATCTAAGAAACCGAATAGTAGACGCCTGTGAAACGATAAGAAACACACCAATAATTTTTGAGCGGGTACGAGATTCAATGACTAGAAGACTGAAGCCTGTATCTTCGCTGAAGGTGGACACTTCAGCTTGGTGGGCGACACTGTAACCACTGAGCTGTTTTCTCGTTTGGTAATAAATGACTCGTTATACTTTTTCTTCGCCAAATTTCTCATACCCGAATTTTTCAATTTCCGGGCAACTTTCCTAATTTTTTTCCGTATCAACCTTTCTCAGGCTATTAGGAACTTAAAAAAAAAGCCAAATCGGTCCAGCCGTTCTCACGTTTTGCGCTTACAAAGACTCGAGATTCATTTTTATTACATAGATATACATTTGTCACATGAGTTTGGATCATAAAGCCTACAGTTTTCCACTAAATTGGTCAACATAGTAGTCCCGCAAGGGTCAATTCTATTTCTGTTGTTGATAAACACCTAACCCATATAACGATGTTTGCTGATGATACCTCTTCAATAGTATCGGATACAGACGAAATAAAAACACAACAGATAAGTGAACAAGTCTTGAACTCTGTATATGAATGGTGTAGTTCAAACTTTTCATATCTGAATGCCTCTAAAACACAAATAGTGAAATTCCATAACTGGCAAAAAGACTGTCTACCAATAACTATCTGCGTCGATGCCGTATCAATTGACAATACAAATTAAACCAAACTCCTGGGTCTGGTGATTGATGAAAATATCAACTAGAAAAATCATTGTATATGCCTGAACAAGAGGTTGTATTCTTTATGTTATTTGTTCAGGAATCTCAAACAAGTTTTGGAGGAACCCCAGCTATTATCCTTCTACCACTCTCAAGTAGCGACCCGAATTAGGTATGGTATATGTTTGTGGGGTAACTCCACTTCTGTTAATGACGTGTTGACTTAGCAAAAAAGAATAATAAGAATAGTGGCAGGCGTTTCTTCAACCTACTCTTGTGGGGATTGTTTGTCAAACTTAATGTTATGATACTTTTTTCTATGTACATCTATGAAATATGCACTTTTATTCACTCTGATTAAAAACTTGCATGAAGTAAATACACGACAATCTAACTTGCCCATTTGGATTTCACCATCTATAACAGATTGTCGCATGAAATGAAAAATACTAATGAAAGTAGAACGTTTATCGCAGCGCTGAAAAAATTCCTAATTAAAAATTGTTTTTATTCCTTGGACGAATATTTTAACATGACAATTCAACTCTTGTATGAAAAATCGCATATGCCACAGTGCAATTGTCAGTTTGACAGCGCAAAAGTTAGCTGCAACTTTTACAGGGATAAATTAACTCCTATATAAAATGTGTCATTTGAAAATGACTGTTTTGTCATTTTGACAGCGATAAAAAAGTGCATCGTTTTTTATCACCGATAAAAACGCCTGTTTCTCTTAAGCGTCTACATCTAGTATGCTTACGTCACTTTAATGTCTGCCCTGTCAGTTATTTAAGTATTGTTGATAATTGATACTGAAACATTACAACATGAGTCGTTTTGGGGAAGTTTCGACTCAACAAATAACAAAAAAGATAGAAAAAGCAATCCCGCAGTCCACAAAAAATACTAAAGCGTCAATATTGAGACAATTTATGGAGTTTTGTCAAGTACGAAATTACGAAGTGTCGAAAATAACTCCGTTACAAAAAGTAGCAGATGTATTAAAGGATTGGGCCTATAATATGAAAAAGAGGAATGGAGAAGATTATAAAGAATATGCAGTTAAATCAATTTGGAATTCAACTGCGAAGATGATTCAAGAAAAATAGTTCAATGAATACAATATTAAATTTGATCCTTTTGCCGACATAACTTTTAAAGAAGCTAGTGATGCAAGAAATAGTAAACGGAAAAAATTACAAGTTATTCCAGAGAAAAGAAAAGTAAGTTCTGTAGCATTGAACAAGAAAGATATAGTAAAAATGGTAAAATTGTGGAATATAGACAACCCAGAGGGATTACAAAAAAGATTCTTCCATATAGCTTCTTATGAATTAGCTTGGAGGGGGGGAGAAGCTGCAAACTGTAAAATTTACCATTTTAAAGAAGAAAAAAATTAAGATGGAACTTCAGCAAGAAGATTTGAATACAATACAATATTTTCAAAGACGACACAGGGTGGGTCGAAAAAATTGACAGACAGCAAATGGATAACAAAAAATGAAATGGATGAAGATATTTGTCCCGTTGCATTGTTAAAATTACTGTTACAAAAAAAAAATGAAAACATAACATCTGAACGACTTTTTTTAACTCCAAATCCCTTTTGGAAAAACAAACATTCTAAAGGTTGGTACAAAAATGTTCCACTGGGTATTAATACGATTTCTACTTGGACCAAATATTCTGCAACTAAAATTGGACTCGACATTACAAATAATAAAATTACCAATCATTCGAACCGTGCTAGTACAGTTTCCCAGTTAGCCAAAGCAGGAGTAAGTGACCAACAACTTATAAAGATAACGGGACACTCATCATCATCTTCTATTAAACCCTACCTCCAAATTGATCCTGAACATCACGAAAATCTTATTAGTTCCTTACAAGCCTCGAGTGAGAAAAATCAAAATGAATATTCTTCATGTGTGAATACCAGAGAAGAAAATTTTGAAATCGGTACACCAAACCAAACAATTTATAACAATTCTGTATTTAATAACTGTTCATTCAAATAATTTAATTGTATCAATAAAGATAATTATTGTTGTTGTTCATTCATATATTCGGTCGTTAATTTATCTTGCCAAAAAATACTCGAGCTTTTCTTTTGAGGATAAATTTCTTTTTAACTCAAAATTTTTCCATCAGTAATTTTGCTCGAAAAACTGACATTTGACAAAATCACTCGACCTTGGTCTCGGATTTTGTCATGTCAGTTTTTCTCGTAAAATTACTGATTGGCAAAATTATTTCGTTACAAAAAGAAATTTATCCGATAAAAAAAAGCTCTTGTGTTTTTACTGTTGACAAATGCACTAGTGGTTTTTTCACTTATTCATTTGTTTATCAATTATCTCGGTGTTGGTTGCCAAAATAAATAAAGTTTGCATTGATATGTTTCTAAATTTCTTATTCATTAAATTGTCCTGCGAATTACACTAGATGATTGTATTGATGTCAGGTAAATTTGTGTTGTTCAAATTCTAAACTGTTTCCTCGAAAAACTGTCAACCTAAAAACGTCCACCTTGGGTGTCGCGTTTTTAATAGTTGACAGTTTTTCTCGTCTAATTGCTAGGCAACAGTTTCTCATTAAACAACCCAAATTTACCAATAAAATACAAACCTCTCGTGCACTTTAAGTGAGACTATGTTGTTCTGTTCGGTTTTGCCTAATGTTTCTCTCTGTGTGACTATTCCTATGCATATGTACTTGTGCCTTACTGGAAATTAAATATTATTATTACTAAAATAAATTCAACATCACCTCTTGGTACACCCTAGTATATTATTTCTGAAAATTGTTGACTTTCTACTTGTCCATTTTATGTGGAAACTAGAAACACTCCATGGATGTGGAAATATTCTTTTGTTATACAATATGAAACTACTATTGCCTCACGTTACACTTTTTTCAATTCCACAACTCTCGTACCAACCCCGTATATCTTCATGGTAGCAGCGGTATCACTTGCGAAATATAAGGCCTGTTCAGTATAGTGTAGTGTTTTACAAATTGGGGCAGTATTACGAGCATATTTCTTTTTTATTATCCAGTTGAAATCTCCTGATAAAATTAATGGCATATTGTAACTCAAATGGTTCGTAAGTGCATTTAAAAAGAATTTATTACACTCTCTGAGCTCTTCTGAACAATAGAGGAATGGTATATGTTAATGAAACAAAATCCTTTCATTGAGGCTGTTAAAATCCGCCACAGGAGACATGCTTCATTTTGAAGAAATCCCTCGATAGAACATGGGCCAGAAGTGATGGAAAACGTTGATGGAAATTTCAGGGTGTGTGGAACTAAGAAAAGACAAATCAGTTTTGCAAAGGTCTCCTGCAGGATAATCAAGTTTTTCCTAATACGATAAGCTACATGGAAAATAAGGAAATTGTAGGTTTTTGTTCAAACAAATTCGCTGGTGTGCAAGACTGGTAATGCCCTCTAGTGACTCGATAACTGAAGTTTTCCAGTACTCATTATGTAACAATTTTTTTTTTTTAACAATTTCTAAATAATATACCACGATGTGACTATTTTGTGCTCACTACTAGTTCCAGGTAAATCAAAGTTTTGTTCTGTCAAAAAAAAAGGTTAGTAAATGATAAAAAATATTTGTATTGATACGATAGTTCACCGCATTTGGAAGTTGTTCATGTCAAGTTATGATATTTTGAATATCATAAAGCAATGCTACTTCTGTGTAGGTACTTTTAGGTTCGGCAAAAAATGTGCTTGCAGGTTAGTTTATTAAGGTCGCAGGTTCATGAGGTCTTGAGAGCATAAAAAGTGAGGGAGTCAAGTAGTCTAACAAATTGAAAAAAGCACCCAAATAACCCTTCAACCTGACGGAAAACCACCAAATCATCAGACACAACGCGAAACTATTTAATGAAATTCTCAAATAATATAATCAGAAAAGGAATGAGTTCACAATTTTACCTGAATATGGGATTCCACTTCTACCCTTGCAAGGATGTAAGAACGTTGAACAGTCCCTTAATAACCCAAACACGTTCAATATTCAACACTCTCTAACACGTATAATTGTCACTTATAATCTCCCTAGAGCATGAATTATTGCCAAAAATTTTTTGAGTACATACATTTTTTGAAAAGGATAATTTTCTTTAAAAATTCATGTACGAGACAAATTTCCCGCAATTAATTCAAGCTCCTGGGGGATTCGGTAAGAAAATTTTATACCGGAATTATATTTAAATAGAAAAATTGAGTAAATATTTATTTTGACGTTATTCACAAATAAATAGAAGGCTGTTGTAATGGGAGTTTTGGGAAGATTTTTTCTGATTTTCCCCGTTCCTTAGTAAAATAAAATATATAATATCAGATAAACTATTATGTAAAATTAATTATTTCATACAATTTTCTTACTAGGTCTCAGGGAAATGTAAATATTGACTAAAAATGAAAGTGGATACGTTCTTATTGCGGGAGATATTTTTTTTATTTTCCTCGTGCCCTAGTAAAACAAAATATATAATATCAGATAAATTTTTATATCAAATTATTGTTTCATACAATTTTTCTTACTGGTTTTCAGGGAAATGTCAATATTGATTAAAAATGAAAGTGGATGTTCGTATTGCGGGATATTTTTTTTATTTTTCCCGTGTCCTAGTAAAATAAAATTTATAATATCAGACACATTATTATATAAAAATAATTGATTTCCTATAATTTTCTTACTAGGTTTCAAGAAATGTCAATATTAACTAGACCCAACAATATACTTAAATATTTTTCATATTCTTTTAGGTTTAACTCTGAGAAACATTAATATTAGCGGTAATAATTTGTTTTTCAATAATTCGAAACGGGATATTTTATTCTTTATTCTAAATAGAATGTTGTTGGCTATGTTGCCGGTTGAAAAAATATTTTGTAAAGTTAGCCATGGATTTGACATTCATCACTCCTATCAATCAATATTTTATTTGTGGCATTATAAGTTCCTCATAACATTGTATTCAATCATAAGTTAGTAAAAAGTGATAATAGAATGAACTTTCAATCGTATGAATTGTGTTCCTTTTGCAAAGAATCACAGCACATTAAAATGTACCATAAAAATGTAAAATATCTAACATACCTAGTGGAAAAATCCGGAATTAATCTGAGCAAGAAAACTTATTTGAAGAGATTGGCAACATTCTGCGTGATATTGTGCCTTCTTTTGACACAAATCTAATACTCAAAGAAATAAACTGGTGTCTCAGTATTATTTTTATTTTATGAAACACAGGCATATTGTTGAAAAAACACCGGTTCTGTGTTTTATTCACAACTTAAGAAAGAGCAGGTAGAAGTGGAATTTTTGAAGAATTCAAAATTAATTAATGATATTATAGAATGTACACCTTAATAAATTGTTGAAATATTTCCAACTTATAAAGTAAATAAAAAATATTGTCAATATTATTTCAATATTATTTTTGTCTAATTATATGATAGCTGTCATGTGCCGGGAAATTTCCACTTATTAATTATACGTCTACATGCTAATGTGGATGGAAAATTTCCAGAAAATTTGCTGGTTACCATAGTAACAATGTCGAAATAAAGCATCTGATTGGTTGAAAATGACTGGTATAAAATTTTCCACAAAATATTGCGTATCACTTATACAGTACAAGAAACGATGTTTACTCTTAGTACTTGAACTGCATTACATTTAACATTAGTTCGCATGTAGGGCCGATTGCTTTTGTAACCGAAACCAGTTCGTGAAAATTAAAACACAAATAATCTTTGTCCTGATAGAATGCCGTGTATGATAGACAACTCGGAAAGACATCAAAAGTATCTCTGTTCATAAGGCTGATATCAGTTTACAACACCGTCTAGACGTTTCCGAACTCGCAGTTCAAGTCGCTATTTGCTTTTCATCACCGGCGCAACACCGTCCCACGGAACTTGGTTGATACTGTTACTATCCACTTCTAGACGATCAAATAGAAAACGGAAAACATCTCAAATATTTATCGAATGAAAACCTCACGTCCTGGAATTAGAGATTTAAATATGGTGGAATAACAGAACACTTATCTATTTGCTGCAGTTTATGTGATGGAAATGTATAAAATTTACACGTACTATTTTTGCAATCGACTACTCAGCAATTACGAGGGCTCATTGTAATTATATGTATGTTGTTATACTATCCAACCGTGACCGTTGCCACTACGATAATAATAATATTTATTCATCTGAAGTATGGTACAATATTTTCAAGTGATTTGTGAATAAACGGGGAGACCTCAGAAACTGAAAGTTTTCAGCTTGTCCTTATGATTACCAGGAGCATTACCTACTTCTGCCACCATGGGCGTCGTCATAGTTTCATCTATCCCCTCCAGCCTAATGCACAGAGCGAATAGGGAGTGTTGCCAAAAAAAATTGGCCATGGGGAAACATTGTATATTACCAAAAGGCGTAATAAAACATGCAGGTAAAATTTCCAAAAATTAATGAGTTTATAAGGTTGTTAGCAAGATGGATTTTTTCTGTTGAACTCAATGGAATTATTGAACATTAACGGAAATCAGAATTTATTGTGAAAATTATCTGTAACCAGAAGAGGTAACACCCTATATACAAATAGGAAGATTTAGATTACGGGTATTGATACTGATAAAAATTGGAAAAAAATGAATAGAATCACGACATTAAAAAATATTAATGTCCGGGGCTCTTTAAGATAACTAATAATGAGTTTATTACACCTAAAACACATTTTTGAAAAACAATTTTTTGGCATTTTATTTGAGGAAATATTATGATTTGAAAAAATCAAAAAAATCTGTTTAATTTTTTGTAATCGTTTTTTTTCTCCTTTTTTTATTTCTACAAGCTTTTATTTAGTTTCACTTGTTGTTTGATCGTTCCTTCGTTTGTTAGTTTGGGTCAAATCTTGCAAGTGAATTTTAACCGACTTCTAGTCGTCCGAATAATTTGAAATTTGGCAGGTGTTCATAATTCCGGCGACAATGCATTATGGAATTTTTGTTACAGAAAAAAACAAAATGGGGCCTCCAAAATGGCGGACAAAATTTGTAATTATGGTCCGATTTGTTTCAAAATTGGTATGTGAGGGTTTTCGGGGTCGGAGATTATGAATTTCTTGTAAAAAATTCATAAATTCAAGATGGCGGCCTCAAGATGGAGGAAAAGTTTTGTGATTATGGTCCAATTCGATTTAAAATTGGTATGCAGGGGTTTCCGGGGTCGGAGATTATGAATTTTTTGTTGAAATTCATAAATTTGAGATGGCGGCCCCAAGATGGAGGACGAGTTTTCTAATCGTGGTCAATTCCATTCAAAATTGGTATGTGGAGGTTTCGGTCGGAGATTATGATTTTTTGAAAATTATAAATTCAAGATGGCGACTCCAGGATGGCGACTTCAGGATGGCGGACGAGTTTTATGCTTATAGTCAGATTCTATTAAAAATTGGTGTGTGGGAGTTTTTGAAGTCGGATATCATGATTTCTTTCAGCCCAAAACTTACAGGGAAGAAATAATAAAGATGCTCCATTAGAGTGCGTTTATGTTGGAGCTGCGATAAACGACAAGAGCGGCGATACTAGCGAAGCGGAGAAAATGAATTCATCATTCTGTATGTAGGTGTTCATATTGGAGCGACACGTTGAGACACGCTTCAGTAGCCGAGTACGATGAGAGCGTGATAATTGATCTGTCTATTTTCTTTGCTTTTATCGAAGGTAGTCAGTATGGTTTTTGACAGTTTAATTAGTAAAGTATATTTCAGGCCCATCTTGTGAAACCGAAAAAAAAAAAATTTGTTTTGATCTTTCCGAAATACTAGAGTTCTTTATATTAATTTTCGGAAGAGAGATTTTTTGTTATGGTTACTATTAGGTTCCTTTCCTTTTGCAACTCAATTTATTATTCTAAAATAAATTTTGCTAGGAAAAATGTTTTTTGTTTAATTGTTGACAATGCATTATGGATTTTTTGTTAGAGAAAAAAAAACAAATGGCGGCTCCAAGATGGCGGACGAGATATGCGTTTATGGTACGATTCAAAACTGGTATGTGGGGGTTTTCGGGGTCGAAGATTAGGAATTTTTTGTGAAAATTCATAAAATCAAAATGGCTGCTACAATATGGCCCACGATCTCTTTGATTATGGTCCGACTCCATTTAAAATTGGTATGTGGGAGTTTCGGGGTCAAGGATCATGCATTTTTTGTCAAAATTCATAAAATCAAAATGGCGGCTCCAAGATGGCGGACGATCTCTTCGATTATGGTCGGAGATTATGAATTTTTCGTCAAAACTCCTAAATTCAAGATGGAGGCTCCAATATGGTGGACGTGTTTTGCGATTATAGACTAATTCTATTCAAAATTGGTATGTCGGGGTTTTTGGGGTCGAAGATTATTAATTTAGTCGAAGATTATTGATTTTTTGTCAAAATTCATAAATTGAAGATGGCATCTCCAGGATGGCGGACGAGTTCATTTTTAGAGGGTCCTGTCATTGATAATAACAATGCTTTAATAAAAATGCATAGATTGAGGCGTACTTACTTAAAAGCATGAAATGAAATAAAAGACTGTTATTCAAATGCGCTAAAAAGTAAAAAAAAATTGCTTTGGATGTGTGACGTAGGTTATTCCATGAGTTATAGATTCAAAAGCTTGAAAACTTTGCGCGACAAGCTTTCGAACATATAACTCACGGAATAACTACGTCACACATCCAAAGCATTTTTTTTTAATTTTTAGCGCATTTGAATAAAAGCTTGTCTTTAAAAAGGTTTTTTATCAATTATTTTTGATATGTAATCAAAGGTTTCTGTTTTCATTTTCATATATTCCATAAATTTTGCAGGTTGTTTCCTCAATTGTTTATAAAGATGATGAAATTCTCAAAACATGTGTTGTCTTTGGGTAGTTATAGGATGTGCAGAGAATTGTGCGCACTTTTGATAATATAGTATTTAAGAGGAAGTTGTACTATACTATATATAAAGCAGTGTATGCAAAGGTTTCGTAGTCCCTAACTTTTTAGGATAATTTTTCATTTTGAGTGAATGAAAAAATAAGTACATATCGACAAAAATACAATCTGTGTTCCCTTCGTCTCACTTTTTCAAAATTTTATTTGGTTTTTCAAAAAAAAAATCACGAAATTCCACGTTTTTTGATGATTTTCCCATTTTTTTTTAGAACAGATCTAAATCAAATTTCGAAAAAGTGAGACGATGTGAACATAGACTGGATCTTTGCCAACACGTACAATTTTTTTCATTCGCTAATAAATAAAAATAAACTTTGAAAGTGTAACGATGTATCTGTTACATTTCTTATTGATATGCTCAGAGATTCATTCACTTCAATCCCTATTGAAAATCTTAGTGACATCTAACCGTGGGCAATGGAACAATCATTACGGCTAAAGGAGAAGAACTGTCGCAAGGGACAACGAAACCCTTGCATGGCAACATTTTGTATCCGTAGAGTGGCGCCGATCTCAGAATTTATACTTCCACTTGAGGGCATTTGAAGTAGAAAGTATTTCTTCTTTAGAATCTCTCATTTCCAAAAACTGTTTTCACTTGTTTACTCCAACCTACAAAGCAGAGATTGTCGCTACTGTCGAAGCTCTACTATAAACTACACATCAGAGACATGACATTTTCGCTGCCCTCACCATCGCTCTTATCATTTATCGCAGTTCCAACATGAACGCACCCTTAGAAATGAACAGATTGAGGCGAACTAACTAAAAAACAAAACATAAAATAACTAGTAAAAAAAACACAAGCTTTCGTTTAAGCCGTTTACTAAAACGTATAAAATAAGTTTAAGTCATCGCTGACAATGATTTAATAATTTTTTGTTGAATTTTTTGGGTTCAAAAAGCTTCTCGAGCAAATTGTAATGAAATTAATACTTCGACAAGTTGTTACTTCCAACCAATCATTGTCCAATGAAATTAACTGGTACCTTTTTTTTTGAATACTTTGTAAAAATTAAATACTTTGACAAGTTCTTACTTACCAACCAATCACTGCCGAATCAAATTAATTAGTACCTACTTTTATAAAACCAAATAATTCAACAAAAAATAATCAAATCATTGTCAGCGATGGCTTAAACTCATTTGATACGTTTCAGTTTACGGCTTGATTAAAAGCTTGTCTTTTTTTTTTTTTATTAGTTATTTTATTTTAAACAAAAAATTGAGGAAAACATTTGTCTTTGAAATGAATCATTTCTCTACAAGGTTAATTTTTTTGTTTATAATTTATTTGTTTTAAACAATCACTGAATATCTTTATATTTTGAATTGAGCCGTTATTCCCTATAATGTATATTACTTAACGAAATATGAATTTCTATCATAAGTAGAAATAACATGTTAAAAAAAATCTAAAAAAAATAAGACGAGCTTTTATACAAATGCAGTAAAATGGAAAAAATAATTTCTTCGATTGTTTCAAAATCTTTCCGCCTAAGAATACCTATTTTATATTCGCGGCAAACTTTTGAATCTGCCCCTCACAGAATAACCTAAACAAACAATTGAATTAATTTTTTTTTTATTAGTTATTTCATTTTGAACAAAAGATTGAGAAAAACATTTATCTTTAAAATGAATCATTTGCGATTCTCTACAAGGTTACCTTTTTTGTTTATAATCAAATTGTTGTAAACAATCACTGAATATGTTTCATTTTGAATCGAGCCGTTATTCACTATAATGTTTATTACTCAACGAAATATGAATTTCTATTATGAGTAGAAATAACAAGTTAAAAAAATTATGAAAAAAAGGAGACAAGCTACAAATGCAATAAAATGGAAAAAATAATTCCGTCAATTGTTTCAAAATCTTTCTGCTACTCACAGAATAATCTAAGTCGAACAATTGAAGACATTATTTTTTCCTGTTTAGTGCATTTATATGAAAGCTTGTCTCAAATTTTTTTTTTATCATTTTCGTTCAATTCTTTCTAGTCATTCATGAAATCCGTCATCCTAATGAATTCTAACAAAAATTGATATCTCCGACCCCAAAAAAATCCACATACCAATCCTGAATGGAATCGAGCAATAATAACGAAACACATATCCGCTATCTCAAATTCATGAGTTTTGACAGAAACAACATGATGTCCGACCCCAAAAACCCCCACACACCAATTTTGAATGGAATCGGGCTATAATCACAAAACTCGTCGTCATCTTGGAGCCGCCATCTTGAATTCATGAATTTTGACAAAAATATCATGATGTCCGAGCCCAAAAACACCCACATACCAATTTTGAATAGAATCGAACCATAATCAGAAAACTCGTCCGCCATATTGGGGACGCCATTTTGTTTTTTTTTCCCCAGCAAAAATTCCATAATGCTATGTCACCGGAATTATGAACACCTGTCAAATTTCAGCTCAATCGAACAACGGGAAGGGGGACATATTTAACAAATAGATATTAGATATATTGAATAAATAAAGACTTTAAATTTTTATAAACAAATACGGTCAGCATTTCTCTGCAAATAACTTTCATTTTTCATTATCTCTTATACCTTGCCAGTAAATAACATGCTGTAAATGGCACATTTTATCTTCATGAAATTTCCCAGATAATAAAATGATTCTTTAAGCAAGATATATAATGCTGCTGTTTTTTTAGATCCACTAATGACCAATACTATTTTGAATCGACTGTGGCAAAATTCAATGTTATAAACATACTTGTGATTTCGATCTACATACTGATGCAGTGTTCTCTGATGGTGCAGAAAAAAACTTGAAATAATGCATGGTTCTGCGCCTGGTTGTAATTTGTAATCATAGATACCCAAGTAATTGCAATTTTTATTCAATGACAACAGAGAAATATTTAGAAATACTGGCATAGTAATGTAACAAATACATTAGGAGATGAATTATGAATATTATTGTTTTGAAAGTGAGTCGAACTGACAAAAAACCAATATATCTGTAGTTGTACAAAGATGGTTTGAAAGAAAATGGACCTTGATAATTCGTAATCCAGGATCCAAATTACACATTTCTAAATGTCCATATGAAAGACTATTTTCACTCCGTTGAATGCATTTCATATCCTGAAGTATTCATTTATAACTGATAGCTAAGTAATCCTCGAAGCCATTATTGATTGGTAATAACTAAACAAATCACAGTTACAAATAATATCATAACCTTGATCGGACATGCAATGATTAATGATTGACACACAGCAGAAATCATCTACGACATACTGAAATCTTTCGAGCAACACGGTTAATTCTGATGTGAAATGGACACGAAAACATGTTCTAATGATGAAGACACCCAATATTTGATGCCTCATACTAAATTCACTTTTGGATAACGTGGTTTCATCTCAAAGTTGAACCTCCATAAGACTCCCATGTTGAAAAATTCGAATATTATGGATCTCCCGCCACGAGAGTGATTTTAACCTCACTCATATGGTCTATTTCAATAACGTAGTTCACATAATTTGTACATGAGATCTGATGAGATTCAAACAACCTAAGTGGGTTTGCAAATGTTTTCATGACCATACAAGAATACCTCACAAAGTTCTTACCTGAAGTTGAGAACAAAGAAGCTTTTTCGTAATCACACCATTGTTTCTTTCCACTTTTTCTTCTGAACTACCAAACACTGTTACGTATCACAAATAGTCCACATAATTTCGCACATAGAAATAATTCCGAAACGCATTAGATTACTTCCGACTCCGATACTTTCGAAAAGAACTGAATTTACGCCACCTGAAGTTGGTACATGAACTAACGCATTTTGACAATGATTAGGGCGTGTGCAAAACGATTGTTTTCAAAGCCCTCTATGAGAATGAGGTACGCTAAGAGTAAATTTTGTGTCGTTATGCCGTCTTTAGGTAGCTTTTTATGACCCAACTACATTGATCGATTTAACGGGGAAAATCGAGATGTTCAGGTAAATTTTCAAGTGACCGATATGGCTTCCGCTAGAGTTCAAAGAGGCTGCCATAAATATATATATTACATTTGATGACTGACTCCATGAATGACGGTCAACGCCCAGACCAAACCGCTGGACCTAAAAATCCGAAATTTTTACAGCGTTATCCAACAATGAAGTAGAGTACCACTAACGAAGGTTTTCTTGATATTCCATCCCTGAAGGGGTGAAAAGAGGAGTGAAATGAAGGGCAGTTTGAATGGGAGTAGCTTTGAAGTAAGAGTTGTGGAAATTGGTATTTGGGCACTTCTTTTCAAATAAAAAAAAGTATATTTCAAAGTTTTTGAAAATTCAACCCCCAAAGGGGGAAAAGGGGGGTTTTTAGTTAGTTTTGAAGTCAGGGATATGAAAATTGGTATTTCAAGTCTTTGTTACAAATGAAGGAATACGTGTTTCGGTGTTTTTGAAAATTCAACCCCTAAGGGGGTTAAATTGGAAGTGAAAGGTTGTATGGGGATAGTTTTGAAGTTAGAGTCATGGAAATTGGTATGTGGGCACTTCTTTTCGAATAAAAAAATATTTTTCAGAGTTTTTTGAAAATCCAACCCCAAAGGGGGTAAAAATGGAGGTTGAAAGTTTGGATAGTTAGTTTAGAAGTCAGGGTCATGAAAATTGGTATTTGGGGCCTTTGTTCCAAATAAAGGAATATATAATTCGTGTTTTTGAAAATTCAACCTCTAAGGGGGTGGAATTGGGAGGGAAAGGTTGTATGGGGATAGTTTTTTGAAGTAAGAGTCATGAAAATTGGTAATTGTTCTCTTCTTTTCGAATAAAAAAATACATTTCAGGTTTTTTTTAATCCAACTTTAAAGGGGTTGAAATGGGGCAAGCGCGTATCTAAGGGGGGTAAGAACCCCCCTCCCCCCAAGAAACTGCAGAATGTTTGAATTGATGAAATGGCCACTACATCTCTCTACTCAAATCTGAAACGTCGTGGTCACTATTATCTCTAGGCATGTTCTCATTAGTCTAGTCGAAAAGTGAGTTTCCTGCGAATTTTTTTTTAAACAAAAACAAAAAAATTAAAACGGCCCTAGTTTTTTGGTAATAGCTTATCAAAAACTATTGATGATAAAGAAGATGAACAGGCTCTTGAAGAGAAGGAATTCTATCCTAATTATTCATAATTTCAATTCAATGTTGAAAATAGGGCTCCGCGTGGGCGGTAATGCAGGAGAGCAATGCACATAAAAAAAATGTATTCTATTAAATATGAATTAAAAAAAAATTATAGTATAATTTGAACACTTGAAATAATGTAATTTCATTGGAGAAAAAAAACTTCATTGGATTTTGATAATGCGAGGCTATTGTTAATTACGAAGTTTTTTTGGAACCGCCGATTTTATCAAAAACCGAATTGTTCACAGAACGACTCCTTATTTTTTTTGCTTTCCGGAACACATTTTACATGTTTATTCGATAATATCATGCTATAAAATTGTTTGAAAGTTAATTATTATGTTAATTATATGTTTATGAAATATTCATAAATAAATGGATAGTTGAATATTTTTCAAAAATTGTTTTTTTGCATTAGGTTGTTGAGAGTTTATCATGATTATGAAAAATATTATGTCAATGAAAGTTTGTTCAGAACTAATTGTTAAATAAATAACCGATTATATTATTAATATCTAACAAAAATTCTTATTAGGTAGAAAATAATCAATTATTAATTTTAAAGAAAAAAAATTCTTAATATATTATTTAAACAATATAAAAAATATACAATTGAAAAACAATTGAGAATGTTTTATTTTTTTATGCAGAAAAACAATTTTTGAAAAATATTCAACTTCTATTTGATTATTCATATTTTATAAACAAACTGCGTATTTCTTTCAAACGTTGTAAAATGCCTTTGTCAGTCATAAAAGTGATAATAATGTTTTTTTTTTTTTTTTTCATATGTTCTGGTTCCCACGAAAAGGGATATCCTGTAATGTTCAGAGAACATCGTGGGAACCAAGGGAAAGAAGGTAGGAGTTGGTGTTCTTCTTAAATTTCTGGAGGTTGTATGCCTCGGGGAACACCTCCCTAGGCAATGAGTTCCAAAGCCTCGCAGTTCGTTGGATGAATGAGTCTTTGGAAAGTGATGTTCTGCAGGTCTCCAAAGTGACCACGAAGGGGTGTGAAGACTGAACTTGACGGGTTAATCTCGAAGAGACTGCCAAAGGAGGAACGATTGTTGATATTTCAGAAGAGCATCGCCCATGAAAATATCTATAAAATACAGACAAATCGCCAACTTTTCTACGGTGTTCCAGACAAGTGAGCGAGTTTGTAAGCGAGGCATCACCGACGAGACGAATTGCCCTTTTTTGGACAGAATCCAATAGCTTCAGGATATGTTTAGGTGCCGCACTCCAAATATGGGAACAGTATTCCAGGACAGGTCGGATCTGTGCCTTATAGATCATAAGCAGCTGACTGGAGGTGAAATAGCTCTTGGCACGAAACAAAAAACCAAGTTTTCGGGATGCACTTTGGCAATGGACCTCACGTGATTTTCCCAGGAAAGGTTATTGCTGATAGTAATACCAAGCATCGATATGGATGACTTCAGTGGTATGGTTACTCCTGACAAAGTTATGTTAGGCACAGTGAGATCGGCTTTTCTAGAGAAAAGACATGCTTGTGTTTTGTTTGCATTGAATTCTACCAAGTTATTGGATCCCCATTCGAGAATTGTTGCTAAGTCCATATTTATATTGTTAACATTTCTTCCTCGTTCATTTCTGGTTTCACGGGCTGATATAGGGGCCCTGGAAGAGAAAGCGGTATGGAGGGTACTATCATCGGCAAAGCTGTGTACGGGACATGAAGTTGCTTTCAACACGTCGTTGATGTGAAGTAAAATAGTGTTGGTGCTAGAATGGATCCTTGCGGAACACCAGCATTTATGAGTAGAGTGTCAGATGAAACTCCATCGACCACTACATGGAGAGACCTGTTTGAGAGAAAACTAGCAGCAGAGAACACAGCTAGGGGGGCAAGCCATAAGATGGAAGCTTGGCGAGGAGTCCCTGGTGCCAAACTCGATCGAACGCCTTGGAGATATCTAATGCCACAGCTAAAGTTTCTCCATACTTTCAATAGATAGCTGCCATATATGTGAGACGTATGCGAGCAGGTCACCAGTTGATCTCTGATGGCGGAAGCCATATTGCCTATCATTGATAATTCCTGAGTCTTCCAGATATTTCATGAGCTCGATGTTGATGGCTTTTTCCATGACCTTCGAAATAATAGATAGCAGTGCGATAGGTCTGTAGTTGCTAGGTAGGGTCTTTTGCCTTTTTAGGGACTGGCTGTACTCTTGCAATTTTCCAATTGGACGGAAATACTCCCAAATTGTAAGAGTGGTTGAACAACTTGCAAAGAACAGGTGTTAGTTCGGGGCACATTTCTTGAGAACAATCGGCGGGATTCCGTCAGATCCACAGGCTTTGTTGGTGTTGAGACCCAGCAAAATCTTTCTGATAGTACGTTGGCGAAAGGTGATCTCGGGCATGTGACTGTCAATAGGTGTAATGTTCGGGGTTGTTTTCCGAAGAATCCAGAGTGGAATTTCCAGCAAATAGGTGCGCAAAGATATTGGCTTTTTCCTGGGCAGTCGTTGCTAGTGTTCCATCTTCTTTGGTTAGGGGAGGAAAAGAGCTGGAAGTGAAGTTTCTTCCCACAGCTTTGGCGAAAGACCAAAATGAACGGGATCCGTTGGGACATTCAACAAGTTTTGATCTTATTTTGGCATTATGAGCATCTTTGAACATTCTATTGTCTCTTTGCATATGCCTCTAGCCTCAACGTATGCTGCTCTGGTCTCAGGTCCCGGATTTTTTGCCATCGATGGTATGCTGCCTGTTTGGAAGCCCAGCTCTAGAGCAGTTTCTGTTAAACCAGGTCTTATTGTATGATGTTCTTCTTCCGGTATTCGGTATGTAAGTTTGCATCCCCAACATGATGATTTCAGAAATTGTCTCAGCACATCGTGTTGGATCTACTGAAGAGAAACAAACTCTCTTCCATGGAAACGCTGAGAAAAACATACGAAGACCTTCCCAGTCGGCCGAATTGTAATGCCACATGAGACGGGTGGTATTGTGCTGCTCGATGGTAAATGGAAAGAGCATGTTGTGGAGATGAGGGTGTGATCAGAGTTTCCAAGTGGGGCACAAACTTCTATTCTATACGGGTCAGGATTGGTGGTGAGGAAAAGATCTAGTGTATTGGCAGACTGGTTGTTGACATCAGGGATGCGGGTTGGTAGCTCGACCAGTTGTTCTAGACCATGAGTGATGGCGAAGGCCTCGGCTTGACGACCTGCATCATCTGTTTTGTTAGAGAATTTGAGCCAGGCAGCATTATGTACATTAAAGTCCCCCATGATTATGGTTTCAGCTGTTGGATGGTTTTCCTGAATGTAGTCCAGTTTGAGTGATAAAACTCAAAGAGGTTGTTATATGAAGTTCATTGTGATAGGTAAAGGCAGAGGAACTAGTCACTTTGCATCAGATAGCTTAAACCACATCACATCAAAGTCTTCGGTTCCAAACCTCTTCCCGGCATGAAAGGTTAGCCTTAGCGTAAAGGCAGACTCCACCTTTGAACCTGAATCGAGAATGGAGTTCGTAACCAGGACAAAGCATATGGACCTTGTTGGTGGACGAGTTTACTTGTGTTTCTGTTAGAGCCAGAATATCCGGTTTTTTCGTCTGTAGGTGATGGTGGACGTCATTGATGTTCTTGTTGAGTCCACGGATGTTGCAAAAATTAATCTTTAATGTTGAGTCCCCTCGAGTACCTCTCGCCCGGAAATCCGAATGGAGAGGTATTTTACTTCCGGAGTGTTTTACTCTAGGAGACTTCATCATTATTACTATTAGCTGAAAATGAAGGAGGAATTGGGGAAAAGGAAAGAGGGAGACCGGAAAGTATCGACCGAACACTGAAACATGGAATGATCCATTTCACAGCACACAAAGTCGATATGGTGGTATTTCACCGGGCGATGAGACCATCTTCCACCTACGGTTATCCTTTTAGTCGCCTCTTACGACAGGCAGGATTTACCCCGGGGCTATTCTGAAGCCGACCCCATACAGCATGGAATATCAATGAAAAAATTGTGACAATATTTACTCATTTTCCCATTTTTTGTTAACTTTAGAAATTTATAATTAACAAAATAATCAATTTTTATACAATTTTATAGCGTGATATTATTGATCACACATGTCAAGGAAGCAAAAAAAATATGGAGTCGTTCTGTGAACAACTATTCGAGTTCAAATAAATTCGGCGGTTCCAAAAATATTACTTGATTAACAATAGCCTCACATTTGAAAATTCAATGAAAACATTACTTTCCAACGAAATTGCATTATTTCAAGTGTTTTTTATTCTTTTCAAATCTTGTGACATATTTTCCTTGATAAAAAAGTGTATTCATATTTTTAATACATTGCTAGTGTTGCATCCGCTGAACAAAGTGTTTCTTCGTTGGAGCGTTTGAAAACTTGGCTGCGATCAACGATGCGGTTGGTTGGATTAGGTCTACTTCATGTTCATAGAGATGTGCAAATAGATGTATGTTTTCATGGGGGTAGTTATGAAGTTAGAGTCATGGTAATTGGTATTGGGGCTCTTCTGTTCAAATAAAAAAATACGTATATAAAGGTCTTTGAAAATGCAACCCTAAAAGCGGTAAAACGGGGGTTGGGAATTTGTATAGGACTACTAGGCTAAGAGCGGGCTGTAGAAAACCTGGCCAATCGAGTACCAGAACGAGATGTTTTTGAAATGTTGGTACCCACAGCAAACATAAGGAAAATCATTGACTGCCTGAGCAAAAGTGGTCCATTATTTTTTTATGGCCTTTTTTCTGAAAAAGCAACTATACCAATGTAGCAATAGATTGATAATAGTTTCAATACATAAGTAGTAGGGCTATGGCGGTTCTGAGCCACCTCTCCGCTCATCGGTTACTCCCCCCACCCCTACCCACATACAACCACCACCCCCACCCCTCTCATTAAACCGCCATTTTGTGGCGGTACGGGACCATGTGGCGGAGTAACCGATGAGCGGAGAGGTAGCCCAGAACCGCCATAGCCCTACTACTTACATATTAACTTCCGAGTGGTCAAGCGGTGTAAGGTGCAGTTCGGGCAGCTTTTTTGTTATATTTTCTTTCGAAATTGAGAAAATAGTATTGTTTTACGAGTGACGAAGGTAACATTTTTTGAAGCGACAGAACAGTTTACCAACCGAGGCTGGTAAAGTTCACGTATTTCAAAAAATGTTTTCGACGAGTGAAACACTATACTTCTTCTACAACCCTGTTTATATCATAATAATATGCGAAAAAAGAACTATGGACAAATATTTTATTTTAAATTAAAAATAACAGAATTTCTTTAAACATTACTTATATTTTAAATATTGGTTAATTGTTACATTCGAGCAATTATTCATAATTATAGGAGTATTACAATCGAGATTTTTATGTATTGAGGAAGACGATGCCACATCTGTTATGTTGTTAACTGATGTCACTCCAGATGAAGATGCGCCATAATCAGATAGCGTTGTGTTTTGTATGGATTGTAAAATTTTAGTTTGTATTTGATTTTTGCTGCTAACTGATTGATCAACATATCCCTCCGCAACGTTATTAGATTTCCAGCCTCCGTGCTTTTTTAATCGAAGTTGAAGTTGCGGAAGTTCTACGCAAACAATGCCCAGTTTATTTTTGGGGATCAGGCAATTTTAAATATTGAGCTATTTGCATAGGAAATTTACTGAATTTATTTATCCCCACAACTTGTCTTGTACACTTTCCGTTCTGGTAGTTGATAAATAATCTTATTAATTTTGTCCATATCTAGTGGACGGAGGTTCATATATATTTCAGAAATCTTGTAGAAGAACCCAGAAATGTGGAAGGAACGCGGTACTTTTTTATTTTTGTATTACGTATCGTAACTAAGAGTATACTGCTGGTATCTTTCACATCATTTACTGTCAAATCTTTCAATTCATGGCAACGACAAGTCCCCAAAATTCCAAAAACTAAGGCTACCTACAAACGTTAATATTAATATCATTGAGAATTTGTCGCAATGATAAAGTAATTAACTTACCTCAGTCATTAAGTATTTGGAGTGGGGTGCATTCTATGAGAAAGTGTGTATCTCGTCGTAAAAAAAAATTGTAGACTTCTTACTTAAAACCATCAGATTTTCGTTTAAAAATAAACGTAACTTGCGATATTTACTGATATCGATATTATTTGCAATCGATGAAGTGGTAATCAACATAGAAATCCACAGCGTCGATGACTCGATTTTTTTTTACAACCATCCAAAATACGCAAGCAGCACAGTTTTAGAAAATGAATTTACGTGATTATCAACTCTCCAATCCATGAATTTTACATATATTTCTTCATATCTCTCTTCAGATTTTACTGGTAATAAATCCAAAAAAGGTTTCTTCAGCTTGATTTGCTATTTCTGATGGAAAATCTAAATCACTTTCCGAATCAGAAATCATGATAACTTAAAAAACTAACAATGCTTTCAGTGCAAACTGACAAGTCTAAGCAATAGGCTTTTTCATTCAGATGACAAATGACTAACTTTGTTTACCTGTCAGACCCAACGGCATTGACGCCGATTTTTTTTTTTTAAGGAAATGAAATATTTCCGAGTTTTCCTATAGATAGTTGACTTGAATTCACATGGAGAAGAAAACTCACCATTAGAAAATATTATTTTATCTACGAATGAAAGGTTTTTGGCGGTATAAAATAGGTAATAAGTACTTAACCTTACTTATTCAGTTACGAACGCCAATGTATGCAGGTGCATTTGTCATGAAGTTGACTGTTGACATAATGTGAAAATACCGCTAATTTTGAACTAAGCCAATCTTAAATTGTTATTTCAAAACCAACCAATGGCTATTCACTTTCCCAATAGCCAATCAGACTTTGGGTCCCAAAACGAGCGCATGTGCCTTAGAAAATCATCTAAATGAAAAGGTCTATTAACGAGGAACGTCAAACCAATGAAACCAGGCAACTAGATATAAATTGTTTTTAAATATCACGGTAATTTTAAGATTATATTTTGCTTTTTAATTAATCAAAACTAAAAAAATAAATCCATTCTAATTATAGAAATGATTCCTGTCTTTGTTTATTAATAATTCAAAGTCATCAAAACATTATATACGAGGGCGGGAAATGATTGAAAATATAAATTTAACTTTCGACAGTAGAAACGAAAGTTAACGTTAACGTCTCCCACTTGCGACGGAAATCACGTTTTCGCTAAAGGTATTCTATTACAAAATGACGTCTTTTCGTAAAGGGTTGTAGAAAAATATTTTTTTCGGAAAGTGCTTGTCAAAAAATGGTCGTCATTTGAAAAATAATAGTTAGACACGAAAATGTAATTTTACCAACTTGTCTTAATCCTATCTATCATACTAGTCACTAAAACTTTGCGATTGTAATTTTCTGAGGTCCTCAGATTAGTCCGATCATGGCCACCTAGATGCAATATCAAAAGTAACTCTCTAAAAATTAAGTAGGCGTAAAAAATTTTTGAAATGTCACATTCTGATCCAGGATTGTCTCAGAAATCCAAAAATGTTACAATATACAGGGTGTTCCATTTAAAAATTCAAAATCGGAGCCATTTCCAGTGGAACCGAGAGTGACCGGAAAGTGAAAAATATGCGAAAATTCTCCACTCCACATACCATTCACCTATACCAAATCTCATTTTGATACACCTAATATTTTAGAAGTTATGACTTGTCTGATAGATTTGTTGACACCCGGTATTGAGGATGATCCAGTGCCTTTTGGGGGAATGTTCAGATTTTGTAATTGCTAAGATATGGCGTATAAGTCGAAATGAAAACAGCTTGCAATTTGCTATTTTGGTTTTTCTGATGATTACCAATTTGCTTACCGATTCATAGTCGTGAAACTTTCTCTCATAAGAAATTAAATGCCGACATTTCGTTCAGTCCTATATTGAAATCGATAGACGACGAAAATATCATCCCTCTGTTCCTGTGAGAGGTTTTCTTGCTGGCAACCCGTGTGTGGAATGGATCCAGGAAGAATATATATTTGATTGGAAGTTTTTCTCGGCCGCCACATAAATTTCAATCTAATAGGTGTTCTAGCCAAAAATACTCACTTAATAACATAGTTGGCAATGACATAGATATTTTTTATGCTTCAGGGTCCGAAGTACATAATCTATTTATTTTTATCACTATGAATATATTTCCTAGACGAATGTGTACCTCATAGCGGAGCTGAGTGAGAAAAACATGAGCTAAGTTTAGGAAGTTTTGAAATAGAATTCATCGAAATATTATGACAACGAGATCACTTTATTATTTTCTATAATAATAATTTATTTTTCCAAATGACAAGAAATTGAGATGTAATAGTCAATAAAATAAATACATATTTACGGAAATAAATTACATACATGTAGGTTTTTATTTCTTTGTCTATGATAATGATATTCCCAGAGGTGAATAAACAAGTTTAATCAAAATAAACTGTGAATCAACATGAACACTGACAGCTAACTCAAGTTTGTACGTCATCATATTCGGGTACCTATTTAAATAAGTTTTAGTTGATATTCCCAAGAAAAACTTCTACTTTCTTGAAATATCCCGTTAACGTCAAAAGTATATTATCACTTCCTTCGCTCAAAAAACCAATCCCAGCTACGGCGATTCCTACCGAATGCCGAAAATGCAATACTGGGTGAAATTTCAACATACCGCAAGGAATAATAATAAAAATTACACAACCAACATAATTGATAAAAATATGTATAAACTGAAAGAATTAAAAAATTTGCCACCTACATACATATATACAGAATAGGAAAATCACAGACAACCAAAATATGTATGACACACAACAGAACAGAAACATTTAGCGGAGAAGTCACTTATTTCCCTAGTCAGTGGTGAAATATTCCTTTGTTTCATGAAAGCATTTAGCAACTAGAAATTCCTTAAGATTCCTCATGAAAATAGGCAATGAGAAGCATTCTTTGAGCTCCGGTGGTAGCTTGTTGAGAGCCCGTAAACCATTTTCATCTAGAGAATTAAATCAACAATATTTTTGCTTAATAGTACATGAAAATTTTCTTGGTTACGAGCGTTCATTTGGTGGACATCAGAGACCTTAATAGATGTTATTTTATTCCTGAATATGTGAAGACATAGTTCGAATATATACAAGGAAGGAATGTTTTATTACTAATAAATAGATTTTTACAACTGGTGGTTCTAGACACATTAGTAATACTTTCTTCTGTGCTATAAATACATCATCAGTCATAATGGACCAACCCCAGAAACAAATACCATATCGAAGACGACTCTCCACTAATGCCTATTACACCATCTGCAATAGATTATGTATGTGTGAGGACTGTTCGCAAATTTTTCAATAAGTAGCATTGTGAGTGAAGAAAGGAAATCAGGTTTGAACAATGGATTTTCCAATTAAGATGTTCGTCAATGTCCATTCCCAAAAATTTAACAGATGTATTTGTGCTGGATATCGCACATCATTATCGACCAGATTAGGTTTATGGAAAACTCGTCTATTATGAAATCTAAGATACTGAGTCTTTTCAATATTGAAAAAGAGATCAGACGACTATGATGCCAAGGATTGAATCAACTCGTTGCATTTTCTCTCTAGAATCTCATCGGATTTATCCACAACAAGGACATATATATTATATATATATATATATATATAAAACGAAAGAAATTTAATGGACATAGCCCTCAAAGAGAAGTGTTAACCGTAGACACGTGTTTCGGGCTCTGACTGACAGGTTAGGAATGTCAGTTTCACTCGTCACACCACATAGAGTTCACATTTATATTTATATAATTTCAAACAACGCTAATGTGGTTGTAGTACCTTTAAAATTCCTTTTATTCCTTGATCTACTTTTTGTTTCTTTTGTATCACTGTGTTAGATGAATATGTTTAACATCATTGAAACCAACCTCAACAAAGTTTCTCCCTGATGATGGAAATAAACATTTCTGAAAGCTTGGATAAACCTTGAAGAATTTACATTCTCATTGCTTCATTCATTATATATATATATATATATATATATATATATATTATAATATATATATATATATATATATATTATATATATAATATATATATAATATATACATATATATACAGTGTCCGCCAAAAAGTATCCATATGGGAGAAAAGTTTATTATTGGAGTATTGGAAAAAATATTCTGGGGAAACGTTTGTGCATGTCCGATTACCTAAAAGTCGATTTTGACACATGTCACGTGATCGCTAGTATGGCGGCAAATTGAAAAAAATTGCTATGAAAAGGCGAAAAGTGGGGTAAGATGGCAAGATATCAAAAAAAGTTTCGAGAGATAATTCAAGAAAATTGGAAATAGCAAGTTTTTTTGAATATTTTTCCATCTATTTAAAAATATCAATTTTTTTTTCTCATGAATAGCTTGACTATACTGGAACATTTGCATTTCAGTGATAATGACAGAACTTTCTCAATTTCTCCTCACCCGAGGGCACTATATTTAAAAAATAGGATTTTGTTAGAACCCTTGCTGTTACGTCGGTTCGTATCTAACAGTTATATCAGAATTCCACGACCATTGTGATGACATGACACTTCAAAAACATCGTGTTTTCTAGATTATAATCAAGTTTCGATGATAATCGTGCATGAACATTTCACTTCGTACATAAACTGAAACACTATCTAATTTATCGCACTGTTAATCTAAAATTGAAATTCTGAATATTTTCATAGTTTTTTCAGCATTGATCGATGGCTTATCATCGGTGTTAAATATAAATGTTTAACTCAATTCTAAATGATGAGATGTGGTCCTGAAAAGACATTCTGCAGAACAGGTTTTTTTAATCAATCAAGTAATTCAAATATTCTATAAACAAAACAAAACATTTTCAACTATTTCTATATAATAACAATTCATATCTCAATATGCCTTCCTTCTCTTCATATACATAAAATAGTTTCATAGTATATCTCTTTTCGAACATTCAACAAAAAATTTGGAGAAATTTCTCCTGCACAATGACGGATAGTTTCTTCCAAGTGCCCAATATTTTGAAAAGGTCTAAATTTGTGAATAGTATTTTTCAAATGGCCCCACAAGAAAAAGTCACATGGGGTCAGGTCAGGTGAACGTGGCGGCCGAGGAATTTCTGAAAACCTACCTATCCACTTTCCAGGAAAAGTGGTGTCCAGCCAATTCCTTATTGCGAAAGTAATATGGATGGGAGCCCCATCCTGTTAGAAATACATTTTTCGCCTTTCTTCTAACGTGAAATTGTCTAATTCATTGTAGAAATCGTTCCTCAAAAAATCCAAGTACGTTTCAGCATTCAAATTCCGACGATAGAAAAATGGTCCAATAATTCTATCATTAAAAGTCCCGCACCAAACATTCACTTTAAATGAATATTGATCACGGGCTACTACTGCAAAATGTGGATTCTCATCCGACCACCATCTATAATTTTGCGATGAAACAACACCATTTGAAGTGAAAGTTGACTCATCACTGAATAAAATATATTTCGTAAATGATATATTTTCTTCAATTTGTCCCTGCAGCCAAAAGGAAAAATACAAGCGTGGATCGTAGTCTCTCTCCTTAAGCGTGTGTATAAATTTTGGTTTATAAGGCTTGAATTTGTTTTTTTTGAGCAATCTTCGGATTAAAATTGAAGATAAACCCAAATTCCCAGACAATTTACTAATTGATGTTCTTGGAGTTTCAACTACACTCTGTATAACTTCAAACTCTGTTTCCTCATCAGTAACCCAGTGCCTATGTTGTTTTCTTAATAAGTTTTCCACGGACCAAGTATTTTTGAACTTGGAAACAATTCTTCCAACAGTTACATGTGAAATAATTTTATTGGTATGCCTCTCGTTGAAAATCGCTGCGGCTTCTCTATAGCTTTTGTAATTTTCTCCCACAATCAAAACAATTTCGATCTTTTCTTGCTGACTCAACTTCATAACATAATCAACCAAAAACTTGCTGGTATTATCGACGTAACTATGTATAAATATGGAGTTCTCACTTAGAAATTTGTTGCAAATGAAATCCATGGCTATCTTGTGGAATACGAGTGAATTTTTTATGCAATACTTAAACACTGACTATTTTCAAGAGATCAAAATTTCATGTTCTGGTGCATTTCATACTCAAGAAAGCATGTTTGGAGTACTACATTTTGATTTTGTGGAAGAGAAGGAATTTTACTATGCTCTACTATTATAGAATCCTGATGTGATAAAGAAGTAGGTAGGTAGGTATTTGTTTGAAAATCACACGAAATAGTATTTTGGGAAGTGAATTTTGTGACATAATTGAGGAATATGTTCACGAACATCGATGTAGATCACTGAATGAACCTGATTTCATTTCAGTATGGTTTATTTTCGATGTTAATATTTGCCAAAAAAATTGTGAAAATATTCAGAATGAAATAGTAATTTACATGTTTATGTGTGAAGTGAAACGCTCATCCACGATTATCATCGGAACTTGATTATAATCTGGAAAACAAACACCATGTTTTTGGAGTGTCATGTCATCACAATTGTCGTGGAATTCTGATAAAACTGTTAGATACGAACCGATGTAACAGCAAGGGTTCTGACAAAATCCTCTTTTTCAAATATAGTGCCCTCTGGTGAGGAGAAAATGGGAAAGTTCTGTCATTATCTTCGAAATGCAAATGATTCAGTATAGTCAAGCTATTCATAAGAAAAAAAAATGATATTTCTAAATACCTTTCGTAGATCATCTGCCACCCTGCTAGTGTATGCGGGTGGAGACATCACTTCTTTGAAGAGGCATGGAGGGTGGAAGTCAACATCTGTGGCGGAAGGATACATAGATGATTCGATGAGAAATAAAATGAATACTGCAGAAAAAATCTTGGGTACAATGAAACCGTCGACCAGTACCAGCAACATTTATTGCACAGAACACTTCGGAAATGAAAAATCGAAATGTGAATTTGGATATAGAATCCTCGATACCTTCAGTTATGATTTCCAACTGTTCCAATTTTACTATTAATTTCATTAACAAAAAATGATTTTGTTTATGTCATGAAATTTTCCGAAATATAATGATAGATTTTTTCATTCAATAAAAACTTCCTATTACGCCATTAAATGAATTACACCCTTTCAGGATTTCCTTCACAAATGAATCTTATTTTCAAATAGTCCTGATATAAGTCACAGAAAAAGTATAGTATTCTGCTCGCGAGAAATAGCCATTACTCGCTCAAATGATTTTCATTCTCACGAGTAGTGGCCACATTTCTCGTTCGTTGAATAATATACTATTATACTTTTCAGTTCGTTTTTTGAACGTTCGAACGTATCATTCGAATTACTATCAACACAAAATGGGTCAATGGAAAGATTTTCAAATTGCATGTTTATAACGATATTATGTTTTCACTCAACACTTTCAGGTCGTGCAACTTCACAGGTACAACCAATATCAAGCAGAGTATAGATTAAGTTGTGACACGTGATTAAGACTGAAGAAACATCCACGCACAATAGGTATGCATTATTCTGAAGGGATTAAAGTATCAGATGTATCAAGACATCGCCAGATCTGTTGTTTGCTTTGGAACAAAGTAAGAGCAGCTGTAAATTGCGTATTTCGTTGAGACTACAATTATTCATCAGCAAACATATCGGATTTTGGAAGTTGTTTACCGTAGAGTTAAGTATTTGATCTTTGGTTGACATCAGCTATCTTCAAAATATTTCCGTTAAAAAAAATACAATAGCGAACTGTGTGTAATAAGATTTTTCGACCACTTTGCAAACGAGGGAGAAATATTATCAGTAATGATTTCCTAGAAAATATGCAAGAAATAATGGGCAGTAAGGCAGGATTTTTAAAATGTAGGTGTTTTGTAATGATAAACTTCTACAACCAATGGAATTTTCAATCACTTTCTCATAAACTAATAATCCCAAAAAATGTATGACAATCTTGAATATGCAGAAAAATAACAGTTTAAGACCGAATTGACCCAAGAGGGCGTCACAACTAAACGATATTCAAATAATTTTGGTAATTTTCCAATCATGGTTCTCAGAACCCAAAAATACCGTCAGTTTGAAAGTTCATATACAGGGTGATTCAAAAGTACTTTGACCAACTTCCGGAGGTGATTCCTCACAATATTCTAATATGAATTGTCAAATAAATATATTCCGGAAACGCTTCGTTTCCAAGATACAAGGTGTTAAAGTTTTTTTTTATTTTCATTTTTTTCAAATAACTTTCGAAATACTGACTTCAATCAAACTAAAATTGGTATTGAGAGGTTTTTCAAGGTGTCAAATACGAATTTGATGTTATTATTGCTCTTTCTCGTAGGGGGCGCCACCTACACGCCTTTTTCTTTTTTGAAGATTCATAACTTTTTTGCGCGTACTTCTAGCACATTTTTCAGTAGAAAAATCGTTTCCTCTATCATATCTACGTGGAAAAACTACCCCTGTTACAAGTCGCTATAAGCAACCGTTTTCTAGATATTTGGACTTGAAGATTTCAATTTTCCACAAGAATACTTAGGAAATGAATTAGACGTTTAAGTAAGTAGTTTTTATTTTTTGTAGGGGGCGCCACCTATTCTATTTATTTTTACTCCTTTAAAATAGTTATTTTTGTATCAAGGGTGCAAAATCTGTATTTGTTTTAATAAAATTTGCAAGAAATATCAACATTTTATTTCAAGAAATTTTGAATATGTAGAATACAATTAAATGAAGGAAACTAAATTGTATTCAATGAATTGTTCAGTGTCCACCTTCAGCGAAGATACAGGCATTCAGTCTTCTAGTCATTGAATCTCGTACCCGCTCAAAAATCATTGGTGTGTTTCTTATTGTTTCACAGGCGCCTACTATTCGGTTTCTTAGATCTTCCCCGTTCGCTACTGGGGTTTTATGAACTAGTGACTTCAAATGTCCCCAAAAATAAAAATCTAGCGGGTTTAGATCTGGGGACCTTGGTGCCCACGCCTGGTTGGGTTCTTCTACACCCCTACCGATCCATAGATTTGGATAGACAGTGTTAAGGAATTCCTTGGCTACAACGCTAAAATGAGCCGGAGCCCCACCATGCATAAACCACATGCAGATACGAATTTCTAATGGTACATTCTGAAGTAGTCCCGGCAATTCATTTCCCAAAAAGACTCTGTAAGTTGCGCCATTCAGTCGGAATGGAAGAAAGAAAGGACCTATCAAGTAA
This sequence comes from Gonioctena quinquepunctata, assembly GCA_018342105.1. Classification (NCBI taxonomy): domain Eukaryota; kingdom Metazoa; phylum Arthropoda; class Insecta; order Coleoptera; family Chrysomelidae; genus Gonioctena; species Gonioctena quinquepunctata. Next base: position 152,242 of record JAFIRS010001240.1, on the reverse strand, counting down.
TTATCAATTATTGCCGCCCATACATTTACAGAAAATTGATACTGATAATGTCTTTCACTAACTGCGTGCGGATTTTCCAGAGCCCAAACATGGTTGTCATGAAAGTTTTTGATAACATTCCGGGAGAAGTTTGCCTCGTCCGCGAAGAGTACATATCTTAAAAATTGAGGATTTCCAGCCACTTTTCCCCAAAACCACTGACACATAGTAATGCGTTGGGAAAAGTTTCGTGGCAAAAGAACCCTTTGAATATTGGATGGATGAAATTGTTGATCGTGGCTAATTCTCCAAACTGTGGACTGAGTAGAATTGAGAGTTTCAGTTTGACTGATCTTCAGTAACATACATATTATGAACATTGAAAGTGCAATAGTTGTATTTTATATTATGACCAGATTTTTTTGGATATCATTAATGTTTTCCGTAGCAGAATCTTCCTGTATAATGTTTATATCTCTTGTAGTTTGTATCCCAGAAGGTTTAGGTCTCAGGTTGTTGAATAAATTAGCATGATGTTCCTCGTCTAACTGTAAATAGGGGCCTAATGATCAGTATTTGCATGTCCAGTCATTTTGATGAGCTGTTCTTCCGGAGACTTGATACAGATTTGAAGATTTGTGATCTTGTTTGTAACAGTATCAAGCCCTATTCTTTCCGTAGATTGTTTGGTCCATTTTCTGAACTCTTTCATTCCAATAGGCATATTTTTATACCATCCAGAATTGGTTTTATTCCACTAAGGATTTAACAGTCAGGAATAGACGGTCTGACGTAATTCTATTAGTGCGTTTAGAAAATTAATTTCGATAACTTCTAAAAATGAATTTCGATAACTTTCCCCCAATTTCGCAAACAACCCCAACAATAACCTTTTCTACTAGTTATTTGGGTTTAACTATCGACTGCAACCTGAAATAGGGTCACCATATAACAAAACTAGCTGGGAAACTGAGAAGTTTGCTCTACCTATTGATTAAGGCTATCTACTACGCCTTGGTGGAATCACAACTCAGGTATGGATTGATAGCATGGACTGGTGCCTATAATAATTATCTATCCCCAATCATAATTCTACAAAAATGGATTTTGAAAATAATTTATGGAAAAGACAGAAAATTTTCCACAGTAGAACTCTTTGACCTTCCGCGAGTCCTCGATATCAAAGAACTCTACTTACAGTGTATAATAAACAAAGAAAAACTCACCAAATACAAAAACCCTACAAAGAATAAGTACTCCACAAGAAATCAGCCTCTTGCCGTACATATTCCCAAAGTTAACAGAACTCTTACCTTGAGAAGTCATGTCTTTCTTGGTCCAAGATTATACAACAAAATACCCTACCTTAAATGTTCAAAAAAAAATTAAGCATTGGCTGCAAGCGAATACAATTATTTCGCAGCTCCTTCTAATCTAGGAGGTTGTTCCCTATGAAATATCTCACCTTCATACTATTTATCACCCTAAAATTATTCTATCACTTCCGTTTAAACATACAATTCAATTTGTTCATCTTTAATGTGGTTTGAATATGATTCGTATATCTATTGTGCTCTACCTCCTACTCATACCAATATTTTTTTTTTTACTCAATGTTTAATATATATACCTTTTGTGCTACCTTTTTGTAGGCATTATTTTTAGTGTACTGATTTTTTCAGGAATTTATATCATCATTCAATGTGTTTTGATAGGATTAGTATATCTTTTGTACTGTAGTCTTTTCTTATTCCTTTTCATGTATATACCAATGTCCTTTCTTCTCTTTTTCATTTCATATGATTGGTATTTGATTTGAGTTTTATATACATTCATATCTCCTCGTACATTCTTTCAGTATATACATGTATTTGATAGTTATTTAATTTAAGTGTTATATACATACATATCTCCTCGTACATTCTTTTTTATATACACATACTGTAACTACTTCCATATCGCATTTTAAATTTTATAATTATTACTTTCATACTAAGATAAGTTTCATACAATGGAATTTTTTCTGCAGACCATTTTAGACACTATAATGTGAGTGAGTCTACCATGATAAAATCAATACTCCACATACAAGTAGTTTCCACTACTTCTGTGGTATTATTTTTACATGTTTGTTCATCTAGACATACGTTTTTTAAATAACCTCACCGGGCACACATGAAGATTATTGTGATTGAGCACTAACCACTTAATCTGATAATTTTTGAGCATGTTTTGGAAAAAATCGGGTTGTATTCAATTCTTCCAGTTGGGTTACCATTCGATTTCGTTTCCGCTTTGAAAAAGTGCACTTTGCATCTTGCTGCTTCTCCCCCTCTCCAGGCTAGTTCGAGTGTCATTATATGATAAAGCTTTTTTTGAAGTCCTTCTGGACAATCTTCGTTCCACAAATTCATTTTTCATATATTTCTTCCTTACTTAGAGCAGTTGAACTTGGCTTTCTCTTGTTGGTAATAGACTGAAGCTGTTTCCTTCGCATAATTTGCATCCCTTGCTTCTTGAATTCAATGTCTGCAAATGGATTAAATGTCGGGCGTACTGTTTATAGTATTTTTCTTGGAGAAGTTTTGCAGTAACATTCCACGTAGTCTTTATAACGCATTCTTTATAATCTTCACCTTCAGCTCTCTTCATATTCAAAGCCCAATCTTTCATGACTAATCCAAGCTCTTGATTTGAAGTAGTTTCTATAAATTCATAATGTTTCTCTTTCAAAAATATTCCAAAATGTTTCCATATTGACTTTGGTTATTTACTGTACTTTTCGGAATAAATTCTGTAATTTTTTCGATATTTTCTAAAGATTCTTGACCAAATCTTGCCTTTTGAAACGACCTTGTATAAGAAAACTCGAAAATAATCTGACAGTGGCAGTTGTCAAAGTATAGAATTGTGAATGCTACCATTCAAGGTATAGTTCATCAAAAGCAACGTGCATATTTATCAGTTATTGGGAAAGCCAGGTAGCTTTTTATCATAAAAATGACTGTTATTGGTCGATTTTAAGAAATTGAAGTGATTTCATTGGTTCTAGAACAGGCGTGTATTAATCAGTATAAAACAGCGGAAGACGTTTCATCACTATAAACTGATCTGATTGGTTTTCTATTCGAAATTTCGGCCATTTGGTTTGGATCAAAAATAATGAGGGAGATTGTCATTGCCATTTTAAATTTCCTGCAAGCAGAAAAGCAGTTTGGATGGTTTTGTACACCTTCGGAATCGTATGAGCAAGAACTGGATGCTTTGTCACACAAACTCATATATAATAGAAAGAGACACAGAGAGAGAAAAGTCGCATGCAGGGGGTATAACGCTTTTCTTACGTGACGATTTTTACCGCAAGCCGCGTAAAGGAACTTCCTTCCAAAAACAAATCTTTCAACTTTTGACTAGAGATAATCACATCATTGTCAACACATATTTTATTTAGGTTTCTCTCATTGTGTTTTTTTATATAAAAATTGGATTAATAGTATATTAAAGTATAAGTGGATAAAAAGGGCTTTAAAACACGCGCGATTTTTCGAGCACGACGGCGCAGCCGGAGTGCTCGAAATAGAGCAAGTGTTTTTAAGACCAGTTATCCACGAATACTTTACGTTATTTTTTTCTATTGTGCACTTTGAAATCATATATACTGGTATTATTACTACAAAAATAGAAATAAGAACTAATAATGCAGAAGGTTGAATTCGTGATGTGACATCAGTATACCTTTCGTTGTCATAAGAAATAGAAAAACATTCATTTGCAATTTGTTACAAAAGATCAATATTTGTTTGTCACCAGAGCTCAAAAATGAATGATTCTAATATCGATTTTTTGAATAGTGGGTCAGAATCGCGGTTAATACCGCGAAAATCCAGTGATATATATAAAAAAGAATATGAAAAGTTCATCAAATGGATGGAGGAGCACATATAAATGAACGAATTGTGAGTAATATTTTATTTGACAAGGTACTCCTGTCAGATCAATTATCAAAAATTTGTCATTTAGACTTCACGTTTCTCGATTTGTTGATGTTGTCATGGTTACCTTTAAAAAACGCGCGTTTTTTAAAGTTCGATTTAAACACGCTGAGGCGTGCTTTAAATGGGTAAAAAGGGGCACCAATAAAAAAAATATATTATTAAAGTATGTCAAGTCAAATCAAAAATAATTTTATTTAATTTTTGTGGACATTTTCTTATTATATTCGTAAATTTTTCCCTATGTCCCCGCTGTAGAGCTCTGCGCTCTTTTCAGGGATTAAAGTATGTGAAACCGTTCTGGAAACTTCGGATTTCATAAAAATCTGTGCAGTCTACTGCAATTTTTTAAATTATTTATTTTCTCTCTAATTGCATTTTTTCGAAGAATTTTATCATTTCATATTTTCTGTCGGTTTTACACTTCCCTTTCAATGTTCTATTGTGTCGACCTATCATCATTGTTTCCTCTTGAATAATTTATTTCAATTCGAAACTTCACTGTTCCAGATATTTCTATTCAGTATTTTGTTAATACAGACCAAAAAATTTATAATCCAGTGATTTATTGAAATGTTTGAAAGTTTCACTGCTCTTGTTTGTCCCGTTGAATTCAGGAAAGGATTGATGAAAGATTCATCCTACGGTTTTGAATATCGCCATCCAGATTACGTCACCGAAGTGCTCTCGCTCCTTTCAAGCAAAAAAAATTACCATGATGCAGACGCAAATTCTGATCGATGACAAATAGCAGAATGTTCATTGAATGAACAAAGATCAAGTTGTAGGTTTACTTTCCAATGGAACGTCCTTGACACGTAATATGTAATGAGTTTTATCGTGAGAAATCTGTCTTGTTGATTCGATTCAGATGATCGCAGGTGAATGTGTAACGAATCTTGAGAATAGAAATTCAACTACGCAATTCAGGATGATGTAGACAACATAAAACTGACCATCTGAAGAAGTCATTGCCCCTCGAAATGCGATCGACAATGATTCAGACATTCACTGTGGGATCAAATTCGGAGAAATATACCGGGTGTCCCAGCAGCATCTCGAAAAAGTTTACAATTAATTAGGTTGAGGAAAAATCTCCGGATAGATCGATTCCATGTAGGGACGGCAGTTTGTATTTTACAACCCAACAAACATTTTAAGTAAAATTTACGCCATTTCGACCTTCAAATAGGTCAGCGCCCAAATTGGCGAAGGTAATTCTTACGTTATAATTACCTTAAATTTACCAAATGGGAATTCAGAAGTCGAAAATTGGGCAATCAAGACATTTTGCCTAATAAGTCGAAGGCATAAATAGGTAAAATTGCCTTCAGAATAGTCGACTGATGGTAAAATGTAGTCATTTCCACCTATTTCAGGTTATAAACACTATATTGAAACAAAAACTACAAGGTTAGAAGAAGATAATAATGTTTACTGCATAAAGCTTTGAAGATGAACATGACGTATGGAAAGAGAACTGTCAAGAAACGTACAGCAGAGAATGATTTATGCAAATGATGGTTTCGCATTAACATCTAGTTCGGATTTTATTTGCGATACAAACTGTTCTGTAATAAAGTTGAATTTTACTTATGTTAAACAAGTGGGCCCCTTCAAAATATCAAATTTGTATGGAAAAAATCCATAAAATTAAGTGTATTTCTTCAGCTTTCTTCATCAAACACTGCAGAAATGAATTCCATAGATGAAGAATGTATATACATATCATATACACCAATTTTTTTACTATATATCATCAAAATATAGTCGATTCAAAAAAATCATGGATTATTTTTGCAATGTTGGAAATGCTTCGAACCAAAAAATATGGCGTCTATCCCACATGAGACCTTTAAGTCGCATTTTCCTAAAATTTCACATTGTGGTCACGTGATGACATATGTCTATACGTTCCGTTCTCTGGTTGGATCAGAATCGTGGATAATAAATTTATATTGTTGTTATTCGATATTCTGACTACCTCTCAAAACATCGAGACATTATGATTTGCTTAAACACTTCCACTCTTCGACTCTAAAATAAATTGATTCGGGCTTCAATATTTGATAATAGACCAAGTTACGTTGAGGAATTCATTTTTGGTAACTTTGACTCCGTTGTAGACATTTAGTATAATTAGACAAATATTGTAGTAATTTCGCCCTCATTGTGGAACAGTAGTTACAAACAAGGACAAAAAGTCCCCAGGAAACTTAATTGGTGCCAAAATAGGTAATGTAGAGTGTATAGTAGACCTGTTTATTCCCTGACTATGTGAACATACATGAGGTAATAATTAGGTTAATATTTATTAGAAAGTATTCTCAGAAAGTTAAGTATTTTGAACACATTTGCTGGTAACCTTTAGGTGAAATTTAACCTATAAATAACTCTATTGGTCCATGAGGCTGTGGAGGTATATTTAAGTTCATAACAAGTAATTCATACTATGCAATACACCTATTAAGTTAGTGGTTTTTGAAGGAAATCCGGTGGTCTCAGTTACGGTTTTTATAACTCGAATAATAACTTTGGAGTTAGTTAGTAGTTGAAGGTAGAATATTTGGTCAGAAATAGGTGAATTTGGAATTGTTCAAGCCATTTCACCCCTCTGCTGGTATAATTTTCCTATAATTCAGATGGGCAGACAGACGTCTCGTTACGAGACTCTCGTAAGTGTAATCAATTCGGATTTGATTTGAGTTTTTATTAAAATATTTCCATTTTGTATTCGTTTGTATTTTAATCTTAAGACAATATCATTTGCAAAAACTCACTCTGAAGGAGACAAAGTATGTTCTAATATGTTTGCAAAAAAATATTACCCGTAGTTTCTGGATAGCTTAGTGAAGTCATCTGGAGTTATTAGGTATAATGAATTATTTTGAAAAAATGTTACACACTATTTGTGGAATGTTCGATTTGAAATAAAACCAACAAAAAACTGTTTTTTTAATTTCATCTAAAATAAACAAGATTGTGTGAAAATGTGTCTTTATTGTTGTGAATATTCAAGTTTTAGCATGGTTGGTTGGTTGATTGGTTGAAAGCTGACGAGCCAGAGACAGGGTTGGCACTTAGCTTCCCTTGACACTGCGACCAGCTGGGGTCTATTGTATCACTCTGTCGTCAGTGGTTCCTCATTCAAACAGGTTTGTGTCTTTAATTAGGTTAAGAAGCCTGTTGATAAGGTTCTCCGGATTCATGCCTGTTTCCGGGCTGATCTCTCCAAAGGTTTTGTGTCGCCTACTACTTAGGGCGTCACAGTCGAAGATAATATGAGAGGCTGTTTTCTCCTCTTCATCACACAGCCTACACTCCACGGTTTCCCTGCGTACTCCCATGGTGTTTAGGTGTTTTCTTAGGCCGCAGTGTTCAGTCAACAGACCTATTATTATACAAGCCTTCGTTCTGTTCAGGTTCAGAAGGTCAGCCGTCAGGGTCCGGTTTGGATGCCCCACCATGACTTTGCTATGTATTTGCCCAACAGTTTGATCCCAATATTGTTGGTGTCTTCTTTTTATCCACTCGTCGATCAGGGTCCTGCATCGGTTTTTGCTAATCCCATGTGCAGGTTCTGGCCCTGTGAATAGCGTTTCAGATGCTTGTCTAGCTAGCTGGTCCGCTTTGACGTTGCCTTCAATGCCTCTATGACCTGGCACCCACATCAAGGTGACCTTGTTGTGTTTTGCCAGCTCGATGAGGTTCTGGAGGCAGTCCCAGACCAGTTTGGACTTTATCTGTATAGAGTTGAGTGCTTTGATAGCACTTTGACAGTCAGATAGAATGTAGATGTGTTTTTTCCTATAACCACTTTCTAGATTCTTCTGAATGCATACCATGATAGCATGTGTTTCAGCTTGGAATATCGTGGTATTGTAACCTTTGGCCTACCCATGTATCCTGCTGTTCCTTCAACTGTCTTTGAACCGTCTGTATACCAGACTATGTCCGCAGTTGATTGTGATTCTATACTCGGGCCCATCCAGATCCATCAATTCGTGTTTCGAATGGTTTTTCGAATGAGTATAGGGGTTGCATGTAATCTGAAATCATTTCGAGTTCTTCGATGTTGATTACATGAGTGATTCTGGTATGTCCAGTTGTTCGGATTCTCCAGTTTTTTGTTTGTTTCAGTCTGTATGCACTCATCCTGGCCTCTCCAATGACATGTAAGTCAAGGGGTTCGAGGTTGAGCATAGAATGTCATTAAGTATTTTAAGTTGGCAATGACCCATCACTATTTGGTAAGACAATTAGTCTTGTCTTTTATTTAGTAAATGTGTAACACTTATTACCTAAATATACATATATAATCACTCTTTTTTCATACTGTATAAATAATCTTTGGTGTGTTGGATCATATCTTTTTTTGCTCTCAACTCCTTTTTCTGTTTTCTCAACTCTCTTTGAAGGTTCTCATTTCACTTTTTTTTCACCACAGACGATACAGAAAGATTTTGGGAAGGAACTGTATTTTTCTTCAATATCCCAAGAGCCCGTCCATAGTCGCAATCCTAGATTAGTCTAAACTAGAACGATACGTTGTTCTTTCATTTTGGGGTAGCAAACCACCAATTTTCTCATAATGTTGGTTTTTGTGTTCGGGATGGTAATAACATGAACATTTTTGTTGTCTTCAATATCGTCTATCGTCATGTTCATCAATTCTTCGCGGCGGCACGCACCAGCGATTCCAAAAATAGAGGAAGTCGTTGTCCGGAGTATCACATAAGAATTTCCTGTTTTTCGAAAACTTTCAATTTCTTTGTTTTAGATATACCGTTAATTTAAAATATTTGCTTGTATCGATGTTTTTTTTTCAATTTCACAATAAGGTTGACGGGTAAAGATTTCTCGATAAGTGGTGAAAGTATATAAATACCACTTTTTAACCGATGAAACCAAAAAGGAGCAGGTTCTCTAGTCGACGCGTATATTTTTTTTAATGTATGACCACGCATTACTTTTTACTGTGGCGTCCGATTCCGATAATTCTTTCAATGGATAGGGTGTACTTCGAAATTGGTCCTATTTGAATTTAAAAGATGGAATCCACCCCTGAGGGTAGCAAAATGAAGGATATTGATCACTCACCCTCTGAATTCTGGTCCGTTAACCGATTCTATCAGGCGTAACTTTGTACTGGGTTCTTCGATTTGGATGATTCTCCTTTTATTAGATAGGGTATACCTCATAGTTGATCATATCTGGATTTCGAATGGAATTATCCACCCCTACGGGTAGAAAAATAGGGGAAAATTGATTTTTGTGAACATTGGCACACATATGTAGTTGACAATGAGAGATCGCTATTGTCATTATTTTTGTTCTCCTACATCCGTCACAATCATTATATTCTAAGAAAAGATGGAATGATATACAAAGGAATGAAATAAACTAACCAGAAAAACAAAAATAATTTATATTACAACAAATAGTAAAAGTAGATAATCATATTATTTAACTGGTAATAGTTGCAGTAAGGTGGGTAAGTAAGTATTCTGGAAGTAATCAAAAAATGAATTTTTCCCTTACAACACAACTCAAATGCTGAAAGTTCTCCCTCGTAACGCCAGCGAGACTTTTCTGGAACTAACTTCAATTCATTAAAATTCATGAATCATCTTGTACTAACTATCATAACTGCAGCTGTCCTATAAATAAAACAGCTACAATGAAGTACTTAGGGGTGATGGTTGGAATGAACATATTGGAGATGCCGTGATCAGACTTCGTAAATTGGTATATAAATTCTATCAACTCAGAAATGATAATGACAGTGTATAGTGCCTTGGCTGAGTCCATAATACGTTACTGCCTAATAGTTCCATTAAATCTTACAAAATGTTCACGATATCTTTGGACCAATATGATTCGAACGATCGCAATAAAATTTGCAGAAACACATTCAAGTATCTCCGTATGAGCAATACAAGTCAACAACAATTGTCTGAGAACTGAGTTCAGTCGAGGAATCACAGTGCTGTGATATGGGGACGAAATATGCTTATTCGTTTGAATAATTCTGAGTATTTAGAAATCATACGCACTAGAGCGGAGAAGTGCTTCTTTCCACACGACAAATCATTGAAAAAAGTGCACTTTTCGACATACTCGTAGGAAAAGTATATGCCATGTATAGGGAGCAAATGATCTCTACTTTGAAACTCTAATGCAGAGATAGAAGAAAGATGACACATGAAAAGAGTGTTGCCGTGAGTCACTAATAAAATATATTTAAAAAAAACAGGTTTGAAATGAAATAAAAATAATAAAAGACAGTTGATAATGAATCAGCCCGTTCAAAAGGAAGAGCGATAGAATATTCAATTGCAATCCATGATTACAGAGGAGGTGGGAGGGATTTATATTTTAATGCCCCAAATATTTTCGTAAATACTGTAGTATGGAGAGTTGCCTTCAATTTCACTCTGCACGGTTGTACAATAACTATGTTTTTATAGCTTTTATCCAACAACTACTTTGATTTTCACTTTTAACCTATGAATAAATTCCTTGCCACATCCGTTTCCAAGTGATAATACAGCGTCGCATTACAATATGCAAATGTTTTGATATGGAAGTGGAATCCACATACATTACAATCTCTGCGAAAATTGAAATCACCTTCAACCATTTTTCTAAACTTTATCAAATATTGTTTCATTTCCAACATTCTTTTGACGTACCTCGTAGGATTAAGACGTGTGCCCCTGTTTGTTTAACAAAAAACACGTGTTCTGCTAATTGTCTCGTGAAAAAGAATTGAATCAAACAATTGAATCCCTCTCAAATATTATCCACTATGGAGAGTATTGTTATCGGACTTTGTTATGAAACATATACACTGCTTCGAAAAAAAATTGTAATGAAATGCTGATGCGTTACATGAAAATTACACATGTCGCTAAAATCTCAATTTTTCATGCCAACTGCGTGCTCAACATTGTTTATATATTTTTTCTACTAGTGAGGTAAGGAATTGAAGGCTCTGCATGGTACTTCACTGTAATAAATCGTTATCTCGTATTTCCATATTATTTAATTTAGGTTGAACCACGAATTGATACCATTGATGATGATTATAAGTACAGAAAAAAGATTCAGAAACTTTTGTAACCAAAATTTTGAGATAATGTTAGGTCCTGATAAGGTGGAACGGGTCAACCAATTTAAATATCTTGGGGTTTATGTGGATAGGGGGTTTTAAATTATAAAGAACATGCCAACTTCATTATGAAGACGATAGCATTTGAAATACATTATTCATCTCGTTGTGCCCAATATTTGACATGGTGGACAACAATTTTACAGTACAATTCATCAGTACTCCCTCATTTTACATACTGTTCTACAATTCTGTATCTACTGGAACAAATGATTTAGCTCGTTTAAAGAAACTCCAAAATAGAGCCATGCGCATAATTTCAAATTGCAAAAGACTAACACCAATAAGAGATATGTTAAAGCAACTCGAATGGTCACCAATTAATTCCTTTCTACTCTAGCAAACATTAATCCTATAATTTACAGATTGAAAAATAAAATTTACCCAACATATTTACAAGAAAAAGTTATGTACGATGACTAAATCCACGGATACAATACAAGATTCAGAACTGACTTTGATATCCAACAAGTCACATTAACACGTACCCATAATTCTGTTCCTTTCAAGGGACTTGATAGCTATAATAATCTGCCAGAAGAGACTAAACGTTTAACTTCCTTCAAGACAAAGTTAAAATCATATTTTCTTGATCAATAAAATGTGTCCAGATGTTTAAGTATGTTCAAAGTATTTTGTGTATTGATTGAATATTTTTTAGAATGTGTTAGGGCGTAAAGATGTATGGTGTGCAAATAGGTGTAGTAGGTATATATATATATATATATATATATATATATATATATATGTTTATTTTTCAAACTTAGTCTATATCAACCTATATATCGTTCTCATTGTAATCATTCAATGACTTGAAAATGTAAATTAGCCAAATGGACTAAATGAAGGATGTATATTGATTGCATCAGAAAATTTCTGCTCCAGACGATTAACATTTTTATCAGGGATTATCACACTAGTGTCATCTGCAAAACCACAAAAGATCCTTCTTTGAAGAATAACTTATTCCATTGACATAAAGAATGAACAACACAGGGCCTATAACCGAACCTTGCGGCACACTCTTACTCATGGTTACAGTATTGGAGTTTACAATGGAGTTGATGTAACCGGTTGGAGAGATCAAGTGGTAGAAACGAAAAATATTATAGTTTTGTCCTTCGCCTCTGTTTGCTATTATTATTGGGATACCTTTTATAGGGGGTTCACTTGGTGTCAATCGATTTTCAAAATCATTTATTTTATCAGCAAGGTTCCAGTCAACTAATCGCTAGTATAATGGTTTCAAAAATGTTAATATAGCCAAATAATCTATTGCTAAACAAGGTAATAGTGTCAGTCACATGTCGCCAGGTAATGAATGTTTTCTTTGGAATAACTTTCCATAAACTGATAAAAGAAAAATATCGATTTCTGATACGTATATGCAAGAAAATGTTTCTTGTAGATACATAGTATCCTAGTTTCTCTGCAATTCTATCTATATGTTTTCCAGGGTGCTGAACCCGAATTTGAAGTTTGCAAACAATATTTCAAATATTTTGTTTCAATAGTGATAAATAGTGAGTAGGGGTCCGAGATTGAGCCATCTGTCACCGTACGGGTCCTCTGCTCTTACAAAAAAATTGTCAATACAAGTTGATGAGCCGTTTTTTCCCGAGTAGAGGATCTTACGCTAACATTCATACCATAGGAAGCTGATAGATCTTCCAGTAAAGTACAGTTCAAACTACGGCTACTGAAATTGATGTTGAAGTCCAATGATAATGGTTGCATTCTCAGTGCGGGTTTTAGCTGATATCTCATTTAGAAGATATAGGAATGCCGCGATATCTTCAGCAGGTGGTCTGTACAGGGTGATTCGAATGCACTTTGACTCTATCATATCTACGTAAAAAAGCTACTTCTGTTACGAGTCGCTATAAGCAACCGTTTTCTAGATATTTGAATTGAAAATTTCAAGTCGATTATTTGATAATCGATGCGTGTTGAACTTATTACCATTATTTTGCATTTTTCACAAGAATGCTTAGGAAATGAATTTGACGTTTCAGTACGTAGTTTTGGTAATTACATATTATGTGACAGTTAAACGTTTTGTTGTTTTGTTGAAGTTTCTGTAGGTTTTGAAACACTAATTTTGAAAAAATGGATTACTTAAACAATAATGCTCATTTAGCCGATATGCATTTCGTTTATGGCCTTGCGGATGGCAATGCGCGCGAAGCGAGACGTATTTACTAGGAGCGAATTCCTAATCGAGTACTGCCTTCAGCTCCAACATATACCAGTCTCCACCGTCGTTTGGCAGAAACAGGTAGCTTTAAGAAAGCTGCTGATATTATTGGAAGACCACCAGCAGTCCGAACCCCACAATTGGAAGAAGCTGTTTCGAACGCTCTCGAGGAGAATCCAGAAACAAGTACAAGAATAATTGCTGAAGCTCTCAATTCTACTCAGTCCACAGTTGGGAGAATTATCCACGATCAACAATTTCATCCATACCATATTCAAAGGGTACAATCTCTTTTGCCACGAGACTTTTCCCAACGCATTACTATGTGCCAGTGGTTTTTGAGAAAATTGGCTGGAAATCCTCAATTTTTAAGATATGTACTCTTCAAGGGCGAGGCCAACTTCTCACGAAATGCTATCACAAACTTTCATAACAACCATGTTTGGGCTCTGGAAAATCCGCACGCAGTTAGTGAAACACATTATCAGTATCAATTTTCTGTAAATGTATGGGCGGCAATAATTGATAATTACTTGATAGGTCCTTTCTTTCTTCCGTTCCGACTGAGTGGCGCGACTTACAGAGACTTTTTAGAAAATGAATTGCCGGGACTACTTCAGAATGTACCATTAGAAATTCATATCCGCATGTGGCTTATGCATGATGGGGCTCCGGCCCATTTCAGCGTTGTAGCCAGGGAATTCCTTAACACTGTCTATCCAAATCGATGGATCGGTAGGGTTGTAGAAGAAACTAACCAGTCGTGGGCACCAAGGTCCCAAGATCTAAACCCGCTCGATTTTTATTTTTGGGGACATTTGAAGTCACTAGTTTATAAAACTCCAGTAGTGAACGAGGAAGATCTAAGAAACCGAATAGTAGACGCCTGTGAAACAATAAGAAACACACCAATAATTTTTGAGCGGGTACGAGATTCAATGACTAGAATAATTCATTCGAATACAATTTAGTTTCCTTTATTTTATTCTATTCAACATATTCAAAATTTCTTGAAATAAAATTTTGATATTTATTGTAAATTCTATTAAAACAAATACAGATTTTGCAGCCTTGATACAAAAATAACTATTTCAAACGAGAAAAAAATTAATAGAATAGGTGGCGCCCCCTATAAAAAACCAAAACTACTTACTCAAACGTCAAATTCATTTCCTAAGCATTCTTGTGAAAAATGCAAAATAATGGTAATAACTTCAACACGCATCGATTATCAAATAATCGACTTGAAATTTTCAAGTCCAAATATCTAGAAAACGGTTTGCTTATAGCGACTTGTAACAGTAGTAGCTTTCTTACGTAGATATGATAGATAAATTGATTTTTATACTGAGAAATGTGCTAGAAGTACGCTCAAAAAAGTTATGTATCTTCAAAAAAGATAAAGACGTGTAGGTGGCGCCCTCTACGAGTAAGAGCAATAATAATATCAGGTTCGAATTTGACACCTCAAAAAACCTCTCAATACCAATTTCCGTTTGATTGAGGTCAGTATTCCGAAAGTTATTCAAAATAAACGAAAATAAAAATAAAAATTCAACGCCCTGTATCTTGGAAACGAAGCGTTTCCGGATATATATTTATTCGGACAATTCATATTAGAATATTGTGAGGAATCACCTCCCGAAGTTTGTCAAAGTACTTCTGAATACCCTGTATATGAAAATGCAGATAATATTGGGATTGCTAAGTCTGATGCCACAGCATTCCAATATACAGTCCTGAGTAAGATCAGCCAAGGTATAGTCAACAACATTACTCAAAAATACATCATTTTTAAAAATAAAAAATTGAATAAAAGAAATTCTATCCCACTTCAATAGCACCATCATTAGTTAGCGATGACGAACGTTCTGTGGTTGAATTGAATACTTCGTCAGTTACTTCTCAGGGGATTGAAATTACCAAAACTGCCAAATACATTATAATGTCTATAAATAATTCCTCATAAGTAGGTTACTGTGTTCTGATAATTATTATAACATATTAAAATTTCTATCGAGTATCTATCATCATTTCACTTTCAACACTAGTGTGAAGAGTGATTTTGACATATTATGCGAAAACGTCAGTTTAAAATTCGCAAATTTACATATCTATGAACTGAAAACGTCATTACAATGTAAATTTTTTAATTCTTTAGTCCATTTTAGAATGAAATCTTATTGTTTAGTTTGATTAAACTATACTTTTTTTTATTTTTTAACTATCATATAAAACTTATATGACGCAATACATACAGACATCAAACATTTTGGTTTCTCCTATTCTGTACAAAACATTGAAAAATACCTATTTTCACCTCAGGAGGCTACTACCAAGTCCGCTTGGAATGACTGGTTCCCATTCACGTATAATTTGGAGCCATTAAAAATAATGAACATGATTATTATTGTTATCAATAAACAATCCTATATGGGGTCCCATGAAAATTATAATTAACGAAAGCCAACCAATTATCGATGGCATTATTTTAATAAACCATCAGAACCGCTCAGTTATGAATTTTAGGAGTTTCCATCACGTCAGTTGATATTACTGGTTTCTGTTGAACTATTCTTTTTGTTATTAACGAGTTAAGGCTATAGTGAATATTTTCAGTAAGTGCTCTACGTGAAATTAGGGTTGAGGGTTGGAAAATGTGTAGGGAACTGAAATATTCATCAACATTTTCCTTGAATGTTGAATGTAGGTTGTAGTTGCTAGGAAAATCTCATCAGATGATAAATCAAAAAAATTTGACATACAACAAAAAATTCGGCAACTTTCAAGCTCAACAAAGTCAATCGAGTTCGTCTGACAGAAACAGCTCAAGGTAAGGTAGAAGTTATGATTTCAGAGGAACATTTACCATGAAATTATCTGTGAAACACATATGGAAAACGTGTTGGACGGTACTCACTTTGCAACAATGTTCGATCTATCTGCAGGGAAAGTAGTTAGCCAAACGCATAGTTGAGGAGGCAGGCCATAGCTTGGAAATTATGATATGAGATCTTGCTGTCAAACTCTATCGAAAGCTTCGCTACAGCAAGAGTTTCCATCGAAGTATACCATTCATGTTTAGGCAAGCAAATCCCATGGTGGCAAAAATCACTGATAATAAGTAATAGTTCCAAATAACTCAGGATGTATATTGATAGCTCTCCTCATTACTTTTGATATTATAGGCAATAAGACGACATGCCTATAATTTTTGTGAAGCGACTTCTTCCTTTTTTCGAGAATGGGCTATTCTCGATCTGTTTTCCAGTTGATAGGAAGCTGGTAATATCTCAGGATAGTGTGAAAAGTCGACCATATTGTATTCACATTCACGTGCTGCTTGCGAAGTTTTGCTTTCATGAAAAACAACGTTACTTCTCGTTGAGGTCTTGCGAAAACCAAGGCCTCCACTTGTTGAGCTATGTACTTGTAGGAGGCTTCAACATTTTTCTCGCATTTTTATTCGCATGTGGTACTCAGAAACGTCTTCGGTGGAAGTCAGATGTCAAAACGATTTATCCATGACCTTGCGCTTTTCTCACCATGATACTCAACCATGGACTATCTGACCATTTTGTATAGTCAGTTGATCTATATCAAATTCAACCCTAAGCTTCCACCCTAAATCATCCAAATCCAGTCCTAATTTTCGAATCTCCTTATGAGCTTCTAGTTGAACCTTAATATTCAAAAACCGTTTGCTTCTACCTGATTGCGTATTCAATTCAATTAGGTCAGTTTGTATTCACTCGACTCATCGAAATGGAATCATGCCAAGCTTCTGAACGAAGGAAGGCGAAGAGCTATAGTGACATTCGTCGACATTGGTGAAATTCTGGTGAACAAATTTGACGATGGGGCAATCGAGAAGGTCCTTCTGAGGATGCAGTAAGTCTCTCCAGAGTGAAGGTGATGCTTGGAGGACGATGGATCAGCTGCTCACCAGAGGCACCAATAAGGACTTTGAAAATGTTTGAACCCATATTGTGTATGAAAGGTCAGTTACAAAAAAATGAACTCTCTCCTAGCATTGGTGGGTGTCTAATAGGCCAGAACAAGAGTCTCAAATGCAGAGGATTGGTGGCATCTGCATACTTCATTCTAGGTACCCACTTGGATCTCATTTCTTTCATGGACAAAACTGATAAACCTACTTGCTTTTTGTTCCAAACCTGGTTCCTTTGTCATATGCGTTTTTGGTAGCGATTTGATTCTTGAATTGATTTGGAAATTCCACACCAGTAATTCCAAATTGGGTTTGTTTGACAGATCACCATGGCAATGTATGTATTTTAGTGGATTTTTTTTTCTCTTGGGTACCCAACAGCGAATTGAATCGGAACTTTTTTGACGTTTTAATGACAGAATAATATTTTTTGACAATACTGTTTTTCTTTCTTTAGTTAATTTTGATACATTTCAATTACATAGTTGAAATGTTTTCTATATTCTTCGGACACCTCCTCTCTTCTTAAAGGCGAAAAAGCTAGACTTTGAATTGAATGAATTAAATATCTATGTCTAATAAAATATATATAATATTTAGACACTATTTTATTAACCATTTTTCCATTTAGCACTTTCAATTTTGAGTAGTTTAGAAGCAAATATTCCTTAACAATTCGAACAAATTGTCTTCCTTTGAATAGAAACCACAATCTTCTATAATGCGGGTAAATAAGACTTATACGATGATTTATCATTACATCAGACAATTTTATGCATATTTTACATACTGCATGATTTTCAAATTGATACATTTTTACAAAAAAGTTTGCGTTCGTTTAGACTGCGCAATATTCTTTTTACTACAAAACACGAGTTTTTGCTGACGTTTTGTACTGTCAAAATACGTTGATCACAGCCCCTATGATGTTCGCTGACGCTGGTTATGAATGCTATGCAATGAAGCGCGTATAGAAAATTAATAAAAATGCAAAAAAGAAATTTTCTACACTTGTAATTACTCAAAACTTATATAAAATTAAAAATGAACTATGTTCAATCTAAAATGTTATTTCATGCAACTACAAAAGTAGAAATGAACAATTTATAGGCTAAAATCGCTAGCGAAACTGTGACGCAAATGAAATCTGTTATGTACATAGTTTCATGAAAAACCGTTAAAATTCTAATTTTCTCTTCCTTGTAGTAGCTCTAAGTAACTATAAAATGAAAGAATATAATATTTTACGTCCTAAAATAGTGATTTTGTGCTATTAAATTGGTAGAAATCAACAATTTATAGGCTAATAATCCATTGGCTAATAACATGTTCATTATTCATGTACCTATATAAAAAAACTAATAAAACAGCAATAAACCTAACCCATATGTACCTATATGAAAAATTGATAAAATAATAATTTTCTACTACTTGTAGTAACCCAAAATTGATAAAAATTAATACGTTCTAACTGGTTTT
This sequence comes from Gonioctena quinquepunctata, assembly GCA_018342105.1. NCBI lineage: Eukaryota > Metazoa > Arthropoda > Insecta > Coleoptera > Chrysomelidae > Gonioctena > Gonioctena quinquepunctata. Next base: position 133,472 of record JAFIRS010001240.1, on the reverse strand, counting down.
TTGTGCAACTACAATAAGTAGAAATTAAGAATTTATAAGCTACCCAATTATATTTAAAAATTTAAGAATTATAATTTTCTAGCACTTGTAGTAACCCAAAATTGATATAAAATAGAAGAATATAATATGTTACATTCTAAACGGGTAGTTTCATGCAACTAAAATAGGTAGAAATTAAAAATTTATAGGCTAGGAATCTATTGGAGCCGAAACTGCGACGCAAAGTAAATTTGTTCATGAACCTATATGAAAATCAAATAAATAGAGAATTCTCAACTATTCTTTGTTTGAAAGATAAGTGCCATGTGAAGTGGAATGAATAGAAAAATCGAATTGAACGGTTTTCTTCACATAAAGGATTCAATATAAAATTGATCAAGAAAATGGTAGATCTCAGGTGAAAAAACAACTACTTTCCTGGCAAATACCACGCAGAACATTGAATGATATTCACCTGAAAATCCATGCATACTTCCATATAATATCAATGGACATTGAATGCAAATGTTTCTTTCTGATAAGCTTGATTATGTTTAATTTATGTCGTGTTCACCTAACAATCCGCATACCGGTTTCAGGCTTCTTGGCCCTCATCAGTACGGAGTAGTCAACCAGCCAAAGGTCTAAAGAACTCTGGCTGAAGTGAGACACAACGTAAACAAACCATCATCGAGCTTGTAACACCTATAGGTACGCCGGAAAAGATAAACTTTAACTGGCGGTACCTAGTGACAGAAAGAAACACTCCGAAAATCTCCCACCTCGATAGGTTTCTAAATAAAAAATTCCTTCTCAGTAGGAGTGGCAAGCCCGTCTAGCATATAGTGAAAGATAAGTGCCATGTGAAGTGGAATGAATAGAAAAATCGAATTGAACGGTTTTCTTCACATGAAGGATTCAATATAAAATTGATCAAGAAAATGGTAGATCTCAGGTGAAAAAACAACTACTTTCCTGGCAAATACCACGCAGAACATTGAATGATATTCACCTGAAAATCCATGCATACTTCCATATAATATCAATGGACATTGAATGCAAATGTTTCTTTCTGATAAGCTCGATTATGTTTAATTTATGTCGTGTTCACCTAACAATCCGCATACCGGTTTCAGGCTTCTTGGCCCTAATTTTATATTGAATCCTTTATGTGAGGAAAACCGTTCAATTCGATTTTTCTATTCTTTGTTTGTTGTAGTAAAAAAATAATAAAAATAATCAGCTTTCAGTTTTTAATTCAGGTAGCTATAAAATGACAAAATATTCAAATAATAATAATCAATTATTTATATCATTTTGACTATTGTAATTGTTTATATGAAAAACGCAATTATTATAAACTATGGCAGGAGGTTGATTGAAAGCGGAGGGTCGTTCTTGCTTTAAAGCTTCATGACTTGACTTTACAGAAGTTGAAACAGACCTCATTGCATCAATTATTTCCTGATGGTGACTCGAATCTATCTGCAGTCATGATTTTATTGAGTGACTACTTCCATGTCCTGTGATTTTAATTAATTGCTGTTCACCAATTCCTGTTTTGGCTAAAGTTGAAACAGCAGTGGCTCTTGCAGAGTGATTTGATATTTTGACCTTTTTGACGTCAATTCTAATTGATGATGCCGCCGATTTGAACCAGGAAGAGACCGTATTTTTGTCGAACCGGACTGTTCTTTGGAGTTGCGTTGCTGCCAGTTTGGATTGGGAGTTAAAAATAAACGGTTGGTTATGGATGAGGCGATCTCGCTTGCTTGTTAACTTTTTGAAAAGTCTAACTGGGCATATTTCTTCATTGAGTATATTCGGTAATAACCGCCTTGGGTAGTTTTAGAGAAAACTGGATTATATTCAATGCGACCTATTGGTTTTCTTTGATTATCAATTTCTTCCACAAAATATTCTATGCATGCTGCAGCTCCTTCATTCCCTCTCCAGGCCAATTCATGAGCAGCGATGTAGAAATTTTTTTTTTGCAATCCTCCGGGATGTTTTCATCACAAAGCTCAATAATTTTTTTTAACTCGTCTGTTGAAAATGCGGATGAACTTGTCTTTCTCTTGGCTGGGTCTTTTTGTAACTTCCGACGCTTAGCATTTTTTTCAGCTCTTGCGTTTTCAAATTCTATATCAGAAAATGGATTGAATTTGCGATTGTACCTTTTTAAGAAATATCCTTGCTTTTACCAGGTAAATTATTTTAAATACGCAACCCCATATAGCTGATAGACATTTTTACAAATTGAAATCCTTATTTTTTCTGGAATTCATCGAGTGAATATCTTTGTTTAGTTTGAATTTGTATTTATTTCGAAATATGTGTAACGAAATTTCCAAAATATATAATGAGGTCAGCGTTAGAATTCGATGCTCTACAAAAAGTGATTAACTGGAATGTGCACATTTCACACCAACAATTCATCGGATGATGCCTTCTTGTGAAATTAATACATCTCGAGCTAGGGTGGAATTGCCCCAAAAACAAATACCAGATCTAATGAGGGAGTCTGCTTGTGCATAATATAAATTCATTAGTTCTCCTTTGGTGAGAACTCTTTTTAACGTTTTTGAATAGAACAATTGTTCAGTTTAGCTTAGATATTACCGTTTTTCAGTGCGTTTTCCAAGTAAGAGTTTTGGATCAACTTTGATTCCTAGAAAACTGATCGCCTGTCACTATCTCGAATCTTACAGAGTTGTAGACCGATATATTTAGTGGTGTATATACTTTTGTCTTTTACGAAATATTGCTATTTGAGTTTTTTCGAGAGTAATATCATATGTGCTAGGGGTTTTATCGCTCAATTTTTTTAATATTTACGAGAAAGCATTTTGCTTGGAAATATTACGATTGCGATTCGCGGTCTTATTATCTGATTAAACCACGGAAGCGAAGCTTGAGTGGTTTAATCTTTGATAATAAGACCGTCAACTGCACGAGTTAAATTTCCTAGAGGCAAAATGCTCGTGGGAAAATTTCAAAAATTTTGCGATAAAATCCTCTAGCACGAATGATATTTGATGAGAATATTTCCCGAATCACATTTGGAACTGGATAAAATTACCAGAATTCATGTTATATGAAATGAAAATCTTTATTTAAATAGGAAGGAAATCCTAATATACAAATACGTTACATAATATAATAATAATATACAATTACGTTACATTTTTTACAAAATATATATATATACAATTAGCTTACTGATAGATTCATTCTTTATCTTTAACTAATCTTATTTCTAATATATTCAAGTAGCATTGATTTGAAAGAATTAAGTGTTGAACATTCTTTTATGTGGTTTGGAAGCTTGTTATATATCAAAAGTCCTTGGTGGAATAAAGAATTCATGGTTTTAGCATAATTAGTTCTCATAACATATAAATCTCTATTGTTCCTAGTATCATGGTTGTGTATTTGATGACAAAATGTTATATATTCCTCAAAGTAAGCGGGGCATAAATTATGCAATATTTAAAAAATAAATGCCATTGAAAAATAGAACAGACTATCCTTAATAGATAACCAATTCAACACATTCAGCATCAATTGAGTAGGTGTATACCTGTTACATCTAAGCACAATACGCATACCTCTATTCTGAAGTTTTTGGAGAGCAGCAATCTTATTATTACTCATTAAGTCGAGCAGACTAGCACAGTATTCAAAATGCGGTTGTATGATTGTTCTATAAACTGTTATTGAAGTTTGAACACTTAAGTTTGATGTTATTTATTTATTTAGCTTATGGCGTGTACAAACATACATAAAGAAACAAGATGTACTAACACAACAAAAGTTACAATGTATAGACAAAAATTATTTGTAGATATTGTCACAGCTCCATATTCAGTTGGTTAAGCCATTGGATGGCCTGGGGTGTTGCTTGTCTGTGGAATTCCATAAAACTTCTACTACACTCTCCTTGTAGTCTTCGGAGTTTTTTTTCGCATATTGAACCCATAGTCTTCAAGAATAAGCGCCAGTTCCTCCACAGGTATAACCGCTCTATCAAAATCATACGATTCTTCTTCGCAAAAGTTTGTAAACTGCCCCCATATGCTTGACTTGGATTTCTTAGTATTCGCGGGTGTTAACTGCTGAATCTCCTGACGAATACTTTCTTTACTTTCTTGACCGAAGCGAAACATTTTTTTTCACGTCGTGCCGCTTGACAGATTCGGAACTCAAGTACATTTTAGGTTGAAGTTTCACCTAGTTGCCATGTTAACTGAACAATTGAGTCAATTAAAACATTCTATGTTTTGCTATGGCATTGTTGAGAGTCAAAAAATAAATTCTAAAATTATTTAATTTTCAAACACAATCTGGTGTGAAATTTTCTAACCGAATACCACACGAGGTCAAAATATTTCCGGAAATTTTTTCTCGCTCACGAATATTTTTTGAAAATTATAAATTTACAAATATTCATGAGCTCGAAAAAATTTCTGGAAATAATTCAATTTCTAGTGGTATTACAAGTGGAAATTTCTGATCTGACCTGATTGAAATACAATTTGAAACTTGCAAAGAGAAACAATCAAGTTCTGTGAAGATATGTGATTGTTTGTTTGGAGTTTATTGACACTAATCCAGAATTTCACTTTATGTTGTATTTCTTCCACTTGATTATCAGGAGAATAAGCCACAAGAAAATATCAGATCAATATTGTTAGCGGATTAAACACTATGAAATGATTTGAATCTAGAACAGAACCTATATCTGCGTTACACCTAGGTCAATCGGTGTCAACTCCACATCTACATCACTGTTATGGAGAACTGCTTTGAAGCAATTATTAGGAAGAGTTTGAATGAAATTTGAAACAGTAGCTCTCACAGCATTATTTCGAAAGCCTTCGATAAATTCAAAAAGGTTGATTTGTTGAAAATATAAACAGGATGTTCATAAAATCAGATGTGGAATCATCTGCGACTGAAAGATAAACCCTAGTCATCGTCACGATAACCTCTTGTGGGGTATTCATGTTGAAAAGGGAAACATTCTCAATTGAATATTGATAGAAAGATTTTTCTGTGAATTGAAAAATCTAAGATTGAAATGAAGTTATTTTTTGTGAATGTCTAACAGAAAACAACTACTTCCCTGGCTAAAGCCACGCTGGACATTGAACTACATCTGATAGATATTCTGAAAAGGCCCTAACTCAAAAGACAAAATCTAAAATGGAAAATTTGCATTTTCATTCAGATAGTTATTTGATTTTCTATTCCAGTCCTAATTAAGAACTCATAAAGATGAATGAGGCAAAGAAGAATGTTTTCCTAAAGAGAGTTCTCACCAGAAATCATTCGTAACATTGACGCAGGAGAGACATCGCATTCACTAGGTCTTCAAAACATTTTTGTCGACGAAAATCTATTTCACGCTTCCACGATCATCAGGAAGACCGGAAGAAATGGGAAACACATTTTCAAGAAGCAATCTCACTTTGCAGAGTGAGAGAAAAGTTATAATCATTTCTTTTGGAGAGACACTTTGAAATTAGTGTTTCCTGACATCAAAACCTGTCATGGGGTATGATAGATTGATTTGTTGAAAATATAAACAGGATGTTCATAAAATCAGATGTGGAATCATCTGCGACTGAAAGATAAACCTTAGTCACTATCTTCCATCGTCAAGATAACCTCTTGTGGAGTATTCAGTCGCAGATGATTCCATATCTGATTTTATGAACATCCTGTTTATATTTTCAACAAATCAATCTATTATACCCCATGACAGGTTTTAATGTCAGAAAACACTAATTTCAAAGTATCTCTCCAAAAGAAATGATTCTAACTTTTTCCATCTTTGCAAAGTGAGATTGCTTCTTGAAAATGTGTTTCATTTCCGGTCTTCCTGATGATCGTGAAGCGTAAATGATTTTCGTCGATAAAATGTATTGAAGACCTAGTGAATGCGATGTCTCTCCTGCGTCATTACGAATGATTTCTGGTCAGAACTCTCTTTGGAAAACATTCTTCTTTGCCTCATTCATCTTTATGAGTTCTTAATAAGACTGGAATTGAAAATCAAATAACATCTGAATAAAAATGCAAATTTTCAATTTCAGATTCTTTCTTTTGAGTTAGGCTTTTCAGAATATCTATCAGATGTAGTTCAATGTCCAGCGTGGCTTTAGCCGGGTAAGTAGTTGTTTTCTGTTAGACATTCACAAAAAATAACTTCATTTTAATCGTGGATTTTTCAATTCACAGAAAAATCTTTCTATCAATATTCAATTGAGAATGTTTCCCTTTTCAACTTCAAAAAGGTGTTTCCCACAATTTTAAAAAAATCGAGGTATCAATTCAATATCGAAATAAATAGTTTTAAAAAATGATTGGAGATTAAAGTTTCCATGTTTCTTTTCATTTTGTGAGGAGATATCGAGTGGTGAATCCTCAACAACGTTCCACATTGTGTCGGGCAGTGTATATACTTATCCGAAGATGTTTTCAATATGACATGGTGAGCTCTTCCATATTATGGAGCTGTTCGATATGCACGATTTGAAATGTTATGTTTGCGTGGTCTTTATCAGCTCAAGCAATAATTCATTTGATTTAAATATTTGTACTCTACACGAATTTTATTTAAATATACAGCGAGTTATCGAAATCGTTAACCATTAGAGTTTCGTGTTCGCCAAGAAGAAGATGTATTGACCATACTCTCAACAACAATATTTTGTTTTTGGATAAATCGATATCGAAAAGGTAAATGAACATATATCTTACTATTTCATCATTGATTAATTTTTTTTATATATCAGTGGGATTTTCAAAATGATGTTTTTTTGCACTTACGTTCCACAACCTGCGTAATTCCAAAATGGCGGCTCAAACATTAATTTTCATGTCATTCGAGAAAGCTTTTTGAACCGCATAACTTTTACTCGAAAAGTTTTTCTCTGAGATGCACTCAAAACAGAAAATCGTTGTAAATTACTGTTGATGTTTTTCAATGGGTTCATATTCTTTTTTGTGAGTTTTTTCATTTTCGTGTCAATAAGATGTTATTCAACAACAGTTGATCTGAAATTAGAATATTATAGAATAGTCGAAACGTCATCTATTTGTCAGCAATAGTTTTAGAATCTACCTCTTCCGATTTTTGTAAACGAAATCTAGGAAAATCCAGGGTTTTCCCATATTCTAATTATTTTCCAAAATATTTCATGAAACATATGTGCAGAGTACTTTTCAGTTGAACATCGATTTTTTTAAATAATTCCGTTCTCTGTTTTTGAAATCATGGTACATAATCATTCAAATACGAAAAAAAATATACTACGTTTTTAATGCGGACTGAAAGTATAATAACTTCTCCCAGCCCCATACAGATTGTCCTGAAAATTTGTCTTAGCTATGAAAATTTTTAATAGCTATGAGAATACCTTGTATAGATTTAGAGCCTACAAAAAAATTGCTGCCTCTCTGTTTGCATATGTGGTAGATAAGGAAGGTGATTACCTATCATATATCGATAGTAGTTATTCTAACCTGTCAGTTCTAGTTACTACCTAACCTCATTTTGGTTTTTTGCGGTCTGATTCGGAAAAGCAAGTTTCACAATAACACCGATAAAATTACTACTTTATTTCATGATGGCTATTAAGTTAAGATGTTATGTTGACGACCCTGATAAGTTTTGGAGATGAGAGATAAGTGCCATGTGAAGTGGAATGAATAGAAAAATCGAATTTAAACGGTTTTCTTCACATAAAGGATTCAATATAAAATTGAACCAGAGAAAGGTAGATCTCAGGTGAAAAACAACTACTTTCCTGGCAAATACCACGCAGAACGTTGAATGATATTCATTATTTTTTCTACTGATAAGTTTTGGTACGTTTGTTGTGAATTTATTTTGGAAGATCAGCGATAATTGATTGTATTTTACTCACTTTAATATCAAAATTCTCAATCAATATAAAGCGTGGATTTCTCAAAGTGCATGTAAAATATGCATTGAACATTTGCGAGAATGGGAGGATGGTACACGTAAATCCTAGAAATTTGGAGTACCTATGATTTGGCAAGAACAAAAAAATCATCATGAGGATTGCTACTTCTCTATGACAAATATAGTGGGCATCAACAAAACCAGGCCCCATAAATGGAAATATGCCAATATTTCTTCAGCAAGAAGACCAATATCTCATACAGAAGACGTTAAAATACCAGTTTTTCATAAGCTACCACAATTTCAGTGGGATAAAATTGAAAAACCTAGTGCTTCTCAAGCAAGTGCTTCTCAACGTGATGACTTTGAATGCTGTGGAGAAACATGGAATCCTAAAACATTTTCACAAAATGAGCTCAATGATGTCATCAGAGGCTTAGTTATCATAAAGTTTCTAGGATCAAGATTAAAAGAAAAAAATTGCCTATCCTCTGATATACAAATTACTTCATATTGCACGAGAAAACGAAACTTTATTCTCATGATGAAAATGTTGCATATTGTATTGATGTGAGCAGCTTACTGACTTTCATGGGCCTCAGACCTATCAGGCAAGTGATTGGCGTCTCTTCATTAACATCAGTCTCAACTGGCAATAAACATGATTCTATCCCAATCGCCCACCCTACTCGTATGAATGAAGAATATAAAGGGATTTTAGTTTAACATAATTGGGTGATCAGTATCGACTAGGAGGTGGTTAATTTTTTGTTAGATCAACAATGTGGTAATACAAAATGCCCGTGTTTTATTTGTCAGTCGAGCCAAATCAAGACAGTGGATACAAAAAAATTAGCTTGAGAGAGATGCTTTGGTCGTTGGCAAAAGAAGATAAATGAGCCTTTGGTGCCCCAGGAAAAAATAATTTTACTGCTCTTGCACATAAAAATAGGTGTGATGAAGCAGTTTGTTAATGCTCTGGAAAAAAATAGTCAAGTCTTCAGTTTATTTCTCAGAAATGTCCTTCTTGGCAATGAAAGGGAAGAGAGAAACGGGAAGAAGAAGACAACCCCCCTTCAACCTCAAAACAAGTGAAACCCCAAGTGAACAACAAAAAAGAACAGAAGCCGAAACCAAAAATATCTTCAATCAGCTCTTTCGGAGAAACGGCAAAATAATCAACCAGCCAGGAAGTGAAACTCAGACCAGTTGAACTCATCCAAAAAACAATTTTTTTCTTTCTTTTCTCATTCTATATCATTCTGTACAACTCTCAAAAACCCTATTCCATATACTTCCAACTGACCCTGTAATCTTGTATATATTAAAACTTTTTGATGCCATGAATTCATATTTGCAATAAAAAGTATTGAGACAAAACTGGTGCAGAATTTGAAACACTGTAAACCTTCATTTGAACTAGGTAACGAAAACGATAAGAATGGTACACTGGAATATACGCAGTATTACTAAAAACTTGATGAATTCAAATGATGGAGTTATAATATATTATATCAGTTATCGATAGCATAGCTACAGAGACAATAAAATTACCACGCCATTATATAACCGCTCCGATAAATCAAATCATCAATATAACGTTGACAACAGGAGCATACCCAAAGGCTCCGAAAATGGCAAAAATCATACCGGTTTCCAAAAATGGAAATAAACTAGATGTGGCTAACAATCGACCGATCTCTCTGATCTCCAATTTAGGAAAAAGCCTTAAAAAAAAAAAAGATAAGACAGTTTCTTAAAAAAAAAACCAATTGGTTTTGAAAAAAAATCAACACAAGATGCTCTCACGAAAATTTTGTCCAAAATAAATAATGTCATCGACCGAAAGTCCCCAGGCTAAAAACTATATAGAAGTAGTGGAGGTAATGCTTCTTAACTTCAAAAACTTAGGCTGTAATATGAGCATAAAAGTACACTTACTCTATAGTCATATACCGGGTGATTCTTCAAGGTGGCCTATAACTTTTTTATTATTGAAGTTAGAAAAACAAAATTTGGGGTTGTGTATTATAGTTCAATTTAATTTTTTATTATTTACTTGCTTTGTCTTTTTTTTTTTTTTTAAGATTTGAGGCTTATGACTTCGCACTCATTTTGAGAATGATTTAAAAGTCGCAAATTAGTCCATTAGGTTCTAAATTTTCAAAATGACCTCCTTGATCACGGCAAAGTTCAACTTTTTCAATTGTTGCGCGCACCACATTGATTAGCTGTTCCTCAGTGATGTTCTGGAATGCCACCCATACTTCATACTTTCCCGAGTAGCTGATGCTGTGTTATACACCTGATTTTTCATTGTTCCCCAGAGAAAAGAATCTAGCGGAGTAAGATCTGGTGATCTAGGATATGAAAAAGAAATAATACATTACAAAAAAATAATGACAACTTAAGAATGTACCTCGCAGGCCACTGAATAGGTCCAGGGGTCGAACCACTACTCTTCTCAATATTCATTAATGACTTACCACAAAACCTGAAGTATTCCAAGAGTTTGCTTTTTGCCGACGACCTGAAATTCTAGATATCGACTCAGTATTCCGTTGGTCTGAAGAAATCTAAGTGTGTAGTTTTGTCCTGCACAAGAAAAAGGAAAGTGATAGGATACCCTTACAAAATGGATAATGGCGATCTAGCGAAAGTCGACATGGTCAATGATTTAGGCATTGAATATGACCATGCCCTATCCTATAAATTACATATTGAACATACAATCGCGAAGGCACTCAGGACGTTAGGTAATGTGTTGAGGTACTCTAAGAACTTCAGGGACTATAAGTTAATAATATTATTATACAATACCTTTGTAAGACCCAAGCTTGAATATTGCTCTGTAGTTTGGAATCCTACTACATTGGTAGAAAAAGTTCAGAACCGCCTGTTGAGTTTCCTCTACTGGAGGAAACATAATGTTTACTCCGACTATAATATAATTAGAACGACTAATCTTAGATCAGAATTCCAAATCACAAGCCTGGATACCAGGAGAAACATAACAGTGGTAGTAATGTGCTATAAACTCTATAACAGACAGTACAACTGCCCTTACCTCAAATCTCTCCTAAGAGAGAGAGTCCCTCTGTGCAACAAGACTACTCAATTTTCGAAATTCCTTTCACCCAATTTTCCAGCATATGTTCACCAATCATTACAATGTTAAAAACAACAAATAATGCATTGCATCTAGCTGAACTCAGCTTTGACCTAGCCCCCAGAATATTCTTTAGTGATCTGTATAAATACTTTTCCTAATTCTCTCCTGGAATTATGAACCGTATTAGTGTAGTGAACTTGATAGCTTTGACTAATGATAATATTGACTTTAAGAAGAATTGTTTTTCTCATGTAATAAGGTACTTGTAACCTGTTCGAGAAATGAAATGGATAAATAAATAAATAAATAAGTGCCAATCCACTTTTCTGGGAAGGTGTCATTCAGATGTTCTCTTACGACTTGAGAATTGTGAGGTGGCGCACTATCTTGTTGAAAATAGATATCAACTTGGTTAGCCAGTGGCAAATTTTCAATGGAATCATCAATTTTATTTCTAAAGAACTGTATATATCATTCCGCAGTAAGTTGTCCGTCGAAAATTATTGGTCCCAAAAGTTCTCCTACGATAATACATCCACCAATTGAAACCAATTCGCTCTTGAAAATTTCCTTCTTGCATCAATGTACATTTTGAGAAGACTAATTCCTCGAGCACATAAATCAAGAACTACATACGATGTTCGTTCTTCTTGGTCGATCGTAAGATTTTAGACTAACAATTTATATTTTGAGTTCAAACGGGAATCTTCCTGGATGACGCAATTAAAACTACTGCAAGAAGTTTGGCATTTCGGCATTGCCTTCCTTTTATGCTGATGCCGATAAATTAGTAAATGTGCATAGGCTTTGGTCCGTAATTCACAATTCAATTTTCTCGTTTCTAGTATAATTTCCTATACCAAATTATAAACTACGCAACAAATAAATTTTTAAAAGTGACAGCATATTTATTAGCCTATTGGTTTAGGTAGTCCTAGCAACAGCTTCAGTTGTTTGTCAAACGTTGGTTCAACATTCCAATAATAAACAAGTTGTTTGTGTCGAACATTCTCATCCATACCTGTGAATACCCAAATATATACAATGGAACACTTCCCAATTACCTAATTCCAGACAAATCCGCTGTCTCAAAGATCGTTGATATCGATACATTGTCTGCACAAGAGGAGAATCTCTAATGAGGTGGAATTATACGTCGGCTGATCAATAGCTCGGAAATCTACAAAAGCTATACGAAATGAATGAGTAAACGAGACTCGAATGAATTCTAAGAGATAAATACAGCTAGCAATAGCTATTTGTTCACCAAGAAGGGAAAATGTAGCATTTCCGCTGGCGAAATTCATTGAGATGGCAATTTAATATATATTTTTTCGAATACAAATTTTCAGTATTATTGAAGTACAAGAATATAATGGAATTGGCTAACGATTTATCATATACAGTGTCACCGTTGATGTCGGCATCACATGGGATTTTTTTTATTAATATGATTTTTTTTTGCATTAAAATAAATACAGGATGACGTTCACGGTTTCCCGTTAATTTGTAAATAAAAAAAATAAGTTGAGTTTTCTTGTCCTCAGATTATAATTAAAAAAAAAAACTTCTTTTTTTTTCCTGGATTGAAGGACAGGTACGTGACAACAACTCAAATTTTATGCCGGCGTTTCGTCCATCTATTCAGACTTCTTCAGGGCCAAACAGTAACAAAGGTTGTCGTCCACAATGAAGGATTTCAATTGTTCTCAGTTCGATCGTTCATTAAAAATGAAAAATGTTCTATTCCTCAAGACAGCTGACTACAAAAACCTATACATCAGTTGCTACTAATCTAACAGTTGGCACCACTGTAACTAATTCAAGTGATACCCGTCAGGTGTCGTTGGCTTAAATATAATTGCGAGATTCATTCCTCACTTGTCACACCACATAGAGTACACATTTATATTTATATAATTTTAAACAACGCTAATGTGGTTGTAGTAACTTGAATTCCGTTTTATTCCTTTATCTAGGTTTTTTTCTTTTGTATCACTATGTTAGATAAATATGTTCAACATCATTCGAAACCAACCTCAACAAAGTTGTAAGTAGCATATTGTTTTGCACCTGAATATGTATTACTATTGATTTTTTCATCTGTTGTAGTCTTCCTGATGATGGAAATAAACATTTCCGGAAACTTGGATAAACCTTAAAGAGTTTATTTTTTCATTGCTGCTTACCCCAATATCCCTAGCATAACATCAATAAACAACTTCTTCCTGGCTAATGCCTCGTGGTAGTAGAAAATATTGTTTTTTGAAGGATAAGCGACCAACATACACCTATTGTATCGGTTTTTGTAGTCAGCTGTCTTGAGAAATAAGACATTTTCCATTTTTAATGAAATGATGGCGGGGCTATCAAGAAATAAATTTAATTTAAGACAGATTTCTGTCTCTTTTGCAGAACACTACCATCGTCATTGTTCGATAAAATAATAATTTTCATTTTAATTGTTTTAACCGACGAAAGAAAAAAGAGAGGTTCTCTAGTCACGCGATATTTTTTATTTTTAGGTATAATCAGATCACGCATAATTTTTTACTAAAACGTCCGATTCCGATTACTCTTCCTACAATGGATAGGGTGTACTTCGAAGGTGGTTCCATTTGAATTTAAAAGATGAAATCCACCCCTAAGGGTAGCAAAATGAAGGATATTGATCACTCACCCTCTGAATTCTGGTCCGTTAACCGATTCTATCAGGCATAACTTTGTATGGGTTCTTCGATTTGGATGATTATTTTTTTAATAGATAGGGTATACCTTATATTTGGATTTCGAATGAAATTATCCACCCTCACGGGTAGAAAAATAGGGGATAATTGATTTTTCACTTGTGAACATTGGCACACACATACGTAGTTGACAATGACAGATCGCTACTGATATGATTTTTGTTTCACATCCGTCAAAATCATGATATTCTATGAGAGGATGGAACGATATACAAAGTAATGAAATAAACAACAGAACAACAAAAATAATTTATATTACAACAAATACTAAAAGTAGATAATCATATTATTTAACTGGTAATAGTTGAAGTAAGGTGGATAAGTAAGTATTTTGGAAGTAATAAAAAAACAAGTAGGTAGTAATTAGTATATTTTAGCCACAAAAATTGAAAAATGAAAATTTTTTAACGAAAAATTAAACCGACGAAATACGGAACTAAAAAGTAAAAAATAAAATAAACCTCCTTAGTCTCAGTAACTAAGTTCCTAAACTAATGTAAGTAACTAATTTTGAGTCGGCGCCAAACGAACAATCAACGAAGATCATTAAATTACTTCAAAAATATTATCAGAATGTCACCGCGCAACTCGATACCACTATTTACGCCTTACCTAATTCATTTGCTTGTTTGTTTGGCGCCGACTCAAAATTAGTTACATTAGTTTAGGAGCTTAGTTACTGAGACTAAGATGGTTTATTTTATTTTTTACTTTTCAGTTTTAATTTTTTGTTGAAAAAGTTTTTATTGAGTATCAGTTTGAAAAATCATTGTTTGAAATTTAATTAGCAATTGAATGAAACTTCCTTTTATATGTAATAAAAATTAATAACAAGAACTTTTAGAAGATTCATTTCATTCCAGATGCGAAACCGAAGGATGTTACAAATAAAAAGGAAAAAGTTTCCTTGATATAAATATCAATGTAAATGTAAAAAATAAATAAGTTGACTTGATAATTTTTTCCACTGTGGATAAATTGTTATTGATTACAAATTGATCAATAAATAACCAGTATACTTTTTTCTCTTTCATAACTGAAAAATCAGGCAGTGTTTTATAACTCATAGACACTGGGTCATATGATCATAAGACTCCATGGTGTTTTATTGACCTCGTGAGACGTTTGTAAACAGAAGCATTATTACTTTATAACATCCCAGTTGCGGATAAAAGTATTAACGAAAACGGACCGATTCAACTGTTTTTCGTTCAAACGAAACTGAAAGAAATTGTGTAAAGATACTCAACAGATTGGAATGGCCTACTTGGACGATAGCAAACATACCCTCAAACGGAGTTAAACGTGGGTTGCGAATATTCAATTCAACAGTACTACAAATGTTCCAGGGGAACATCGCAAGGGTTGCTGCTATCTTTTGCATTATTCCCTGTGGAAATAAAACAAGCGTGCTTTTGAATAAGCATGCGGAGAATAAAATGGGAAAAGAATGAGCGGTGTTAAAACAGCCCACTAGAGAATTGAAGTCGCAGAAACAATGGTTGTATATACAAGTATTGAAAATGCAGAGGGATATTCTGAATGGTGCCGGATAGAATGAACAGAATCGAGGCTGAGTTTACGACGCGAGAAATATCGAGATGAATATGTAGGTCAATATGGCACTCAAGTTGGGCACTCTCGAAAAGAAATTCCTTCTGATAGTCCAACTTATCTCGTATATTCGGAGTTATGGATTATGGAGGAGTATTGGAACGTAGTTTTGGTTATGTTTTCGCAATTGGTTCGGGTTAGCTGTCAGTCGATTTCCCATGGATCCAATATACGTTACTTCCAGTTGCTTGAAGGGGGAACGTAAAAAAAATATCTGAGTTCGTTTCTAGAAGGGGACAAGCATGTCATGGTTCACGTGCGATATTAAATCCTAATATCTTGAATATTTAAACAAAAGGTTTTGAAAAAATAAATTACAAAAAATTTTAAGGTTAAAGGAATTTTTTTTTAATGATAATACAGAGACTTCACAAATATTTATGAAACCAAAAAATATTATAGTAGGATGAAACCCATAGGAAAAGGAAGAGAGTATAACAAAAATTAAAGAAAAAATAATTTACGGGCGATCTTAGTTCAGGGAGAGGAAGGGTAGTTTTTACAGAATTGTAAAAGTTTTATTGATTATCAGCTAAAACTTTGAAATTATTAGCAGTGAATGAAATCTTCCTTTTTGTATTACAAATTTACAAAACTTCAGAAATTTATTATTAATCGAAACCGAAGGATTTATGAAAGTTTTTTATTTTATCTTTTACAAAAAAATAAGTTTTATTTTCACTGTGAAATTGTTATTGATTACATTTCTAAAAGTACTTCTCATAACTAAATAGGCAGTGTTTTATTTAAAACTTCTTATTGTTTTCTTTATTGACCTGTGAGATTGAAACAGAAGCATATTCTTTATACATAGTTGCGATAAAAGTATTACGAAACGACATCAACTGTTTTTCGTCAAACGAAACTAGTTGTTAAATACTCACTTTCTGATGGCGTAGAAAATACATTACTAAGGTAAAGTGTCTCTGAAAATCAAAAACGAAAACAACTCGAATCCGAAATAAACATCTACAATATGAGAAAGTGTGAGAATCGTTTTAAATTATATGCGCAGAACAATTTGTATTGCATTTTGAAAATAATTATATCCTGAAGGTGCACGGAAAATTTCAGCCATCAAAGGTATTTCATGAGAAATACGGATGAAAGGGCTAGGAGTGGCAGGCCTTAACTACCTGTTATTTCTTTGATTATGAGAACATAAGTAATGTATTTTTTACACCATCAAAAGTACAGATTTAACGGAACAAAAAAGCACATCGACTTTTTTAAAAAACTGATATTTTTTGATAGAATTTTCATTGAAAAATTAAAGTTAGCTTTCAATATTTTCTTTTTTTTTTTTTTTTTATGTTCTGGTTCCCACGAAAAGGGATATCCTGTAATGTTCAGAGAACATCGTGGAACCTAGGGAAAGAAGGTAGGAGTTGGTGTTCTTCTTAAATTTCTGAAGGTTGTATGCCTCGGGGAACACCTCCCTAGGCAATGAGTTCCAAAGCCTCGCTGTTCGTTGGATGAACGAGTCTTTGGAAAGTGATGTTCTGCAGGTTTCCAAAGTGACTACGAAGGGGTGTGATGACTGAACTTGACGGGTTAATCTCGAAGAGACTGCCAAAGCAGGAACGATTGTTGATATTTCAGAAGAGCATCGCCCATGAAAATATCTATAAATAGAGACAAATCGCCAACTTTTCTACGGTGTTCCAGACAAGTGAGCGAGTTTGTAGCGAGGCATCACCGACGAGACGAATTGCCCTTTTGGACAGAATCCAATAGCCTCAGGATATGTTTAGGTGCCGCCTCCAAATATGGGAACAGTATTCCAGGACAGGTCGGATCTGTGCCTTATAGATCATAAGCAGCTGACTGGGGGTGAAATAGCTCTTGGCACGAAACAGAAAACCAAGTTTTTGGGATGCACTTTTGGCAATGGACCTCACGTGATTTTCCCAGGAAAGGTTATTGCTGATAGTAATACCAAGCATCGATATGGATGGCTTCAGTGGTATGGTTACTCCTGACAAAGTTATGTTATGGCTTCAGTGAGTATGGTTACTCCTGACAAAGTTATGCTTGTGTTTTGTTTGCATTGAATTCTACCAAGTTATTAGATCCCCATTCGAGAATTGTTGCCAAGTCCATATTTATATTATTAACATTTCTTCCTCGTTCATTTCTGGTTTCACGGGCTGATATAGGGGCCCTGGAAGAGAAAGCGGTATGGAGGGTACTATCATCGGCAAAGCTGTGTACTGGACATGAAGTTGCTTTCAACAGGTCGTTGATGTGAAGTAGAAATAGTGTTGGTGCGAGAATGGATCCTTGCGGAACACCAGCATTTATGAGTAGAGTGTCAGATGAAACTCCATCGACCACTACATGGAGAGACCTGTTTGAGAGAAAACTAGCAAGCAGCGAACACAGCTGAGGGGCAAGCCATAAGACGGAAGCTTGGCGAGGAGTCCCTGGTGCCAAACTCGATCGAACGCCTTGGAGATATCTAATGCCACAGCTAAAGTTTCTCCATGCTTTTCAATAGATAGCTGCCATATATGTGAGACGTAAGCGAGCAGGTCACCAGTTGATCTCTGATGGCGGAAGCCATATTGCCTATCGTTGACAATTCCTGAGTCTTCCAGATATTTCATGAGCTCGATGTTGATGGCTTTTCCATGACCTTTGAAATAATAGATAGCAGTGCGATAGGTCTGTAGTTGCTAGGTAGGGCCTTTTGCCTTTTTAGGGACTGGCTGTACTCTTGCAATTTTCCAATTGGACGGAAATACCCCAAATTGTAAGAGTGGTTGAACAACTTGCAAAGAACAGGTGTTAGTTCGGGGCACATTTCTTGAGAACAATCGGCGGGATTCCGTCAGATCCACAGGCTTTGTTGGTGTTGAGACCCAGCAAAATCTTTCTGGATAGTACGTTGGCGAATGGTGATCTCGGGCATGTGACTGTCAGTAGGTGTAATGTTCGGGGGTTGTTTTCCCGATGAATCCAGAGTGGACTTTCCAGCAAATCGGTGCGCAAAGATATTGGCTTTTTCCTGGGCAGTCGTGCTAGTGTTCCATCTTCTTTGGTTAGGGGAGGAAATGAGCTGGAAGTGAAATTTCTTCCCACAGCTTTGGCGAAAGACCAAAATGAACGGATCCGTTAGGACATTCAGCAAGTTTTGATCTTATTTTGGCTTTGTGGGCATCTTTTGAGCATTCTATTGTCTCTTTACATATGCCTCTAGCCACGACATATGCTGCTCTGGTCTCAGGGCCCGGATTCTTTAGCCATCGATGGTATGCTGCCTGTTTGGAAGCCACAGCTCTAGAGCAGTTTCTGTTAAACCAGGTCTTATCGGATGATGTTCTTCTTTCGGTATTCGGTATGTAAGTTTGCATCCCCAACATGATGATTTCAGAAATTGTCTCAGCATATCGTGTTGGATCTACTGAAGAGAAACAAACTCTCTTCCATGGAAACGCTGAGAAAAACATACGAAGACCTTCCCAGTCGGCCGAATTGTAATGCCACATGAGACGGGGTGGTATTGTGCAGCTCGATGGTAAATGGAAAGAGCATGTTGTGGAGATGAGGGTGTGGTCAGAGTTTCCAAGTGGGGCACAAACTTATCTTGAAAAGATCTAGTGTTTTGGCAGACTGGTTGTTGACATCAGGGATGCGGGTTGGTAGCTCGACAGTTGTTCTAGACCATGAGTGATGGCGAAGGCCTCGGCTTGACGACCTGCATCATCTGTTTTGTTAGAGAATTTGAGCCAGGCAGCGTTATGTACATTAAAATCTCCATGATTATGGTTTCAGCTGTTGGATGGTCTCCTGAATGTAGTCCAGTTTGAGTGATAAAACTCAAAGAGGTCGTTATATGAAGGTTCATTAGGTGATAGATAAAGGCAGCAGAGGAACTTAGTCAGTTTGGTATCAGATAGCTTGAACCACATCACATCAAAGTCTTTCGGTTCCAAACTCTCTTCACGCTGGCATGAAAGGTTAGCCTTGGCGTAAAGGCAAACTCCACCTTTGAACCTGAATCGAGAATGGAGTTCGTAACCAGGACAAAGCATATGGACCTTGTTGGTGGACGAGTTTACTTGTGTTTCTGTTAGAGCCAGAATATCCGGTTTTTCCGTCTGTAGGTGATGGTGGACGTCATTGATGTTCTTGTTGAGTCCGCGGATGTTGCAAAATTAATTTTAATGTTGAGTCCCCTCGAGTACCTCTCGCCCGGAAATCCGAATGGAGGTATTTTACTTCCGGAGTGTTTTACTCTAGGAGACTCCATCATTATTACTATTGTTCATCATTATTACTATTACCTGAAAATAAAGAAGGAATTGGGGAAAAGGAAAGAGGAAGACCGGAAAGTATCGACCGAACACTGAAACATGGAATGGTCCATTTCACAGCACACAAAGTCGATATGGTGGTATTTCACCGGGCGATGAGACCATCTTCCACCTACGGTTATCCTTTTAGTCGCCTCTTACGACAGGCAGGATTTACCATGGGGCTATTCTAAAGCCGACCCCATACGACCTAATAGTTGTAGAACCTTTAAATTAAGCAGATGACCTAATTTATTGTATATTTTGCAAATAACTTTATCATCTGGACTGTGACTAGGAAGTTTTCAGCCCATTCAAAAAGTATTTCTTAAATGTGAAGGCTAGGAGGTACTACCTTACAAACCAATGTATTTACTTTGGATTTTATGAGAATCTATAGCTAATGTTATATTTTTTACACCTCGAAAATAGAGATTGGAAAACAAAAAGTTCACACCGACTTTTTTCAAAAACTGATATTTTGATGGAGAATTTTCGCTTGAAAATTCAGGGGCTTTTTCCATATAAGTCAAATAAGATGAAAAAATGAATATTTCAAATCAAAAAAATTACATTGGGTTTGGGACATAAGGTGAGTTTTCACCAAATTTCGTGAAAAACAATTTTTTTTTGTAAAAGATAAAAATAAAAAACCAAAAACTTGGTTATTTGAATTTTTTACATATATTTTGAGGTTATGTGAAAAAAGTGTGCAAACAAAAGTTGTAGATTTTTTCTTTATCACCTACAATTTTGCTTTTCAACTTTTTTCCATAGGACTTGTAGTTTTACCGGAAATCAAGATAACCCGTTTTTCACCCTTAAAAAACTCACCCCCTTCCACTTCCCGACCTCAGATCGCCCGTAAATTATTTTTCCTTTCATTTTTGTTATATTCTCTTCCTTTTCCAATGGGTTTCATCCTACTATTATTTTTTTCACTTTTTACCATTTTCAAAGGCTTCAGCTCTGCTCTAATTGTCGATCAAATAAGCGTTGAATGAATGTGGTTTTTTGTGGAGAAACAACGTTTCTTGACATGTTTTTTGGGTAACCTTCCACAGTCTGAAAATGAAAATATAATCAGGAAAATCTATACAAGTGTAGAAAGGGCAAACTGATTAGTTCACCCCGATAAGTTATTGCGTTCACCAAATTATATTTCCTATGGAAAAATGATTCAATTTGTCAATAACTTGATTAGTTCTCCCCGATGTAATTTATTCTTATATAGTTTTTGCTTGACGTTTCGGGGACTATATCTGCCCCCGTTCTCAAAATCTTCTAAATCTCCTTTAATTGTTTTATAATTTGAATTTTTGTCTCGCAGAGTCTTTTTTGCTTTTCAACTGACGGATGTCAATTGAGATCTGCCAAAAAAGTTTGAGATTGACGTATTCTCATTTGATATATGGGGTGTTGTTCGGATCAGTTTATTAGCATTCTACCATATCTCACTTCCTCTCTGAGTAGAGGTAACCATGTATGATCCATTTCAACAGAATTTGTTGAAAAGCAGTTGTTATTGGAAAGAAGAATACAGGCCGTTTCTTTCAATTTTCTCCTCTCTTGATGTGGTTCTTTCATCAAGATTTTTGTCCTATTCCATTCAATCGTGTGATCGCCATTGGATGTGAGGATATGTTCTGCAATTTTGATCCAGTTACTTGTCGATTTCTGATGTAACTCTGATGTTCACTTTGGCGCACTTCCAATGGTCTTGATGTTTCACCTATATAACTATCACCACAAGAACAAGGTATGTTGTAAACACAATTTTGGTACTTTCTTCTGCGTTTTTGGTTTTGTTTGTGTTAGTATAGATCTCAGTGTGTTTGTTGTTCTAATGATGTTTCACATCATACCTATGTCCAATTCGTTTGATCTTTTCAGATAATCCGGGGACATAAGGTATTATGTTGGTTGTGAAATGTGTAGGTGGTGGAGTAATTCCTGTTGGTTGTGTTAATTGGTTGTTTGATGGGTTTTGTTTTCAATGTCAGTGATTGTTTTTTCCACAAACTGATCTGGATATGCATTTTCCTTGAGAACAGATTTTATGAGGTTTATTTCTTCCTGTAGATTCTGGTTGGAATTGCAAACCGTTTGGGCTCGATTATAGAGACATTTAACTATGCCTTTTTTCACACTGGCATGATGGTTTGAGTAATAGTGTAGATATCGATTGGTATGCGTCTTCTTTCGGTGTACAGATGTTTCAATTCGGGATGATGATTTTTGGATCATGACATCTAAAAACGGAAATTGGTTGTTTTGTTCTGATTCTAATGTGAATTTGATCGTCGGTTCTTGACCGTTTATATGATCCAAGAAAATGTTTAATTCTTCTTCACTCCGATTCCAGATAGCGAAAACATCATCCACGTATCTCCACCATATTTTTGGACCATTGTGGAATGTTCCAACGAAAGATTCTTCAAAATATTCCATGAATATGTTACTTAAAATCGGTGACAAAGGAGAACCCATCGCCATACCAAACTCTTGTTGATAAAATTCGTTCTTGAATTGGAAATATGTTTTTTCTGTGCATAGTTTGAGTAATTCTATGATGGCACTGACATCCAGTTTTGTTCTTGTCCTCAGTGATGTGTCATTTTCTAATCTTCTTTTCACTATTTCTAGAGTTTTATCAATAGGGACATTAGTAAACAAACTTTCGACATCAAAACTAACTAGAAGATCTCCATCTTGAATTTGTAATTCATTCAATTTCTCAAGAAAGTGAGGCGTATTCTTTATAAAACTATTTCCATTTCCAGATAGTGGTTTCAGAATGTTGAGTAGGTATCTAGCGAGTTTTTGTGAAGGAGATCCAATGGAACTAACAATAGGGCGTAGATTATTGACAAATTGAATCATTTTTCCATAGGAAATATAATTTGGTGAACGCAATAACTTATCGGGGTGAACTAATCAGTTTGCCCTTTCTACACTTGTATAGATTTTCCTGATTATATTTTCATTTTCAGACTGTGGAAGATTACCCAAAAATCATGTCAAGAAAAATAAGCGTTGTTAGAATATGGCAAAACGGGATATTCAGGCTGAACGTATCGATGTTCTAGAATATTGTGAGGAATAACATGTTGAAATATGTGCTATATCTTTGGAAACAAATGACTGTCGAAATAGATACATAAATTTATTCATCCTTTGAGCTACATTATATAGATGGGTCAGGTCATATTTCTGAAGAACATATAAAATGTATAAAATTGTAAAATGAAAAAATAAATAATAATAAATGACATGAAAATACATCAAAACACATAACAGGTCAGGTCAATTGAACTTACACATAGATAGATATATAGATATTTCCAAACTAATAAAACATAGAATTAGTGGGTCGTCAAAATAGTACAATGTATAACATATAAGTGAATATAGACATGTATAAAGTAAAATGTACACTAAGAATAAAGTAAAATATTAGATAAGACGATAGACTGGGGGAGAGTCTATCACAAGAGTTCGAGTTCAGTAATGCTCAGATCAAGATACTCCTTGATCGAATAGAAACATTTTATTAGTAAGAAAGCTTTGATTCTGTTTTTAAACTGATATAGGTTGAGACACTTAATCTTTGAAGGTAATTTGTTATAAAGTTGCAGAGTCAGAGAATTTTTTGTGACATCAGGAGCCTGCATCTAGGTGTCGTGAGAGAATTTGCATTGCGAGTGGAGTAAGAGTAAATTTCTGATTGCACAGTGTATTTGTTTTTGTTTTTATGAATTTCAAGTAACTATGAATATAGAAATGGAGTAGGAAGTGGCATAATTTGAAGATTAGCAAAAAGAGGGCGACAGTGTTCGCTATGATGAACTCCAACCATGACTCTTATAACTCTTTTTTGCACTAAGAAAGCTTTATGAGCGTGGCACCCCATAATAAAATACCATAAGCCATGTGACTTTGGAATAAACCAAAGTAGCATGATTTGAGTACGTGCAAACTAACGCAATGCCTCAAACGTCGGATCATGAAGGTGATACTTGATAATTTTTTTATTAAAGACTCTATATGAGGAGCCCAGTTGAGTCTATCATCAAGTTGCACGCCAAGTAATTTGACGCTATTTTCCTGAGGAATATTTGTTTTAGAGGAAACGATGAGAGGCTGATTTTTCTCGATATTAATTTTCAGTTTATTTGATGTGAACCATACTTGAGCTACATTTAATATATCAACAGCTAAAGTACTAACGTTTTCTAGGTTAGTACTTTGGGAGACAAATGTTGTGTCGTCCGCGAAAAAAGCACTCTTGATCGGTGAGGTACAGTAGTAGAGGTCATTAATATAGATCAAAAAGAGGAGGGGGCCCAGAACAGAGCCTTGAGGGACACCATGGGAAATGTTCCTACGATTAGAGAAATCCCCACCAAGTCAAACACATTGGGTTCTAACACCCAGATAAGATTCGAAGAAGTCCAGTGCCAGGCCTCTGATACCATAGAAATACATCTTTTGTAGTAGGATAACGTGTGAGACACAATCAAAGGCCTTAGATAGATCACATAGGGTGAGTTGTGAATGTTTGCCTTTTTCCAGGCTCTCGACTATGTCTGACACAACTTTTAGAAGAGCCTGGGTTGTTGATCGATTTTTCCGAAAACCAAATTGGCCAGGACATAAGAGAGAGTTGCTTTCAAGAAAGTTATATAGTTGTTGTTTGAGAATAATTTCAATAATTTTACCCAATATCGGTATAATCAAAATAGGCCGAAAATTGTTAATGTCATCTGTGCTACCCTTCTCCAAAACCGGTAGGACCACAGAGTACTTCAGAGTACTAGGAAAAGTTCCAGAGGAAAAACAGTTATTTATTAGAATAGCCAAAGGATCGGCAAGGATGTCGGCTACAGATTTGATAATTTTACTGTTGAGCTCGTAGGCATCAAAAGCGTTGGAGTTCTCCATGCCTAGAATGATATCATAAACAACCGCAAGAGTTACCGAATTTAAAACAAACGAGTGTTTATGATATGAATATCAGTAACGCATGAAATGTGATACATGTTGTGAAACAAACGCATACATGAAGACATAGATAAAAATTAATTAAATAAAAAAAATACATAACAAATTAAAATATATTAAAATAAATTCGTCACAATGAAAGTAATAATTTCAAATTGCTATAGGACCACATGTGGAAAGGAAAGCATATTATCTGATAAAATCTCCACATTATTGGAAAACATTCACAAGTCAAATGTGAACTTGATTAGCTGTGGGGATTTGAATTTCGATAGATTCAAATGCGATCATTTTGTTTCTCTTTGCACCTTATTATCAACATTCAATCTAGCCCCTCTTGTGCGGTATTCATGTTGAAAAAGGAAACATTGTCAATTGAATATTGAATAGAATATCTATCAGATGTAGTTCAATGTCCAGTGTGGCTTTAGCAGGGGAAGTAGTTGTTTTCTGTTAGACATTCACAGAAAATAACTTCATTTTTATCGTGGATTTTTCAATTCCCAGAAAAATCTTTCTATTCAATATCCAATTGAGAATGTTTCCCTTTTCAACATGAATACCCCACAAGAGGTTATCTTGACGATGGAAGATAGTGACTAAAGTTTATCTTCCAGTCACAGATGATTCCACATCTGATTTTATGAACATCCTGTTCTTATTTTCTAACAAATTAATCTCTCATACCCCATGACAGGTTTTGATGTCAGAAAAACACTAATTTCAAAGTGTCTCTCCAAAAGAAATAATTCTAACTTTTTTCCATCTTTACAAAGTGACATTGCTTCTAGAAAATGTGTTTCCCATTTCTTCCGGTCTTCCTGATGATCGTGGAAGCGTGAAATAGATTTTCGTCGACAAAAATGTATTGACGACCTAGTGTACGTGATGCCTCTCTTGCGTCAATGTTACAAATGATTTCTGGTGAGTACTCTTTTTTGGAAAACATTCTTCTTTGCCTCATTCATCTATATGAGTTCTTAAGTAAGACTGGAATAGAAAATCAAATAACCATCTGAATGAAAATGCAAATTTTCAATTTCAGATTTTTTCTTTTGGGTTAGGGTCCTTTTAGAATATCTCTCAGATGTAGTTCAATGTCCAGTGTGGCTTTAGCCGGGGAAGTAGTTGTTTTCTGTTAGACATTCACAAACAATAACTTCATTTTTATCGTGGATTCTTCAATTCACAGAAAAATATTTCTATTTAATATTCAATTGAGAATGTTTCCTTTTTCAACATGAATACCCCTACAAGAGGTTATCTTGAACGATGGAAGATAGTGACTAAAATTTATCTTTCAGTCGCAGATGATTCCACATCTGATTTCATGAACATCCTGTTCATATTTCCAAACAAATTAGGCCCTCTGGAGTTTCTAAAATATCCTATACTTACATCGATTGAGAACAAAACAAAAACAAACAAAACAATTAATGGTGGCGATTAATCTCCGAGATCATTATTCGCCATTTCAATATACGAGTTGATTGCAAAACATTTTCGTCGACCTCGTTTCTGGGGTCATCGTGAATTTTTTTATATCCATTTGCTTCAACTAGGATTTTAAAATTAGATAAATTTGACAGTGCGAAGGTAATATGATTCGAGATTTGAATAGTATTTGAATTCGTGTATGTTTAGTTGCCTACACCACAATGATGCAGTGATAGAGAAATTGAACTTTAATAGGGGTCATAAACGATCGATATAGTATGGATTAAATAGACTCGTTAATACGGAAAAAAAAATGTATAACAGTTATTTCTGCCTAGGAGTACTTATGGCGGTTTGGTATGTCCCAAACCATTCTTTGTGAAAAATGGCATTTTTTGCAAATGACAACAATTTTTCAAACGCAAATTCTCTAGATTCTAATTTTCACGACAACTTCATTGATGGTTTCGAATCGAAAATCGGATGGATGTAGGATTGTCATCCATTCCGATGAAAATTAGAGATTTTAGGGTCGGAGAACATGATTTTTCTGCAAAATCCACGATTCCAAGATGAAGACTTCAAGATGGCGAAGAGTTTTTTTATTATAGGCCGATTCCATTCAAAATTGGTGGGTGAGGATTTTCTGGGGTCGGACATCATGATGTTTTTGCAAAACTCATGAACGGCGCGACGTGTTTTGTTATTATGGCCAGATTCCATTCAAAATCGGTGTGTGGTTTTTTCGGGGTCGGAGATTATCAATTTCAGTGAGAATTCAATAAGATGACGGATTTCAAGAATGACTAAAAATAATTGAATGAAAACGATCATTTCCCGGACCGAAAACGGTCCGGGAAAGTTCGTTGCATAATGTTTGCCGCCCAAGGTCAAAGTCGGTCCCCACTGGTTTTTCATATACATTTCAGACAGTGAGTAAATACACGTTAACAACCAACTCACAATAAGAACATTTATTGATTATATTATTGCACATATGGAACTTAATTATAAGTATCTTTGTATATTTATAGTTATGTTGCAGTTTGTACAATTATTAATCATAAGCTGAACTCTACCTGAAAAATCATTCTCTTTGTCACTTTCCCCTCTAAATATATCTGTTATGTTACCGAATAGTCAGCGACCTTATTGCTGTTTTCTTCTTCGGCAATAATACCAATAGTATTAGCAGATCTCTCTTTGTCCCTCTGAATATTTTATCTGCTATCTCTACTTTATTTGTTAAATATTCCTTTATATTTCCTTCGGCAACAGTATAGGATTTTCATCTCCTATGCCTCTTTAAAGCAATTAAATCTGCCCCAGCATTAACCAAAATGACGCAGAGGACCGACGGAAACAATGTCCTGTGTATTCATGTGCATATAGCAAATTTAAAAATTTTGCGACAATTTGAGTCATTTGACCAAACTGATGTATTTCCACTACTGGCCTGCAACCTTTTCCATTTGAATATTTAAAGAAAAAGCGGCAACTTTCAAAATTTTCTGGACGACATGCAGCATATTTTCTATACAATGGCTTATAAGTTTCGTTTATCACAATTGATCTTGGTTTGTTCGTTTTATTATCGGGTATTTTAGTCAAAAGCTCAGATCCAAAATCTTCTATGTCATTCAAATTTAATTGATATAGTTCATCACGGCGACATGCACCGGCAAAAAACAAATATTAAGGCAACCTAAAAAGTAAAAACTACATAAATATCTAGTTAATTTTAAAATTCTTTCACTCTAAACGTACAGTTGTGTGCATTAAAAAGTCATACAGCAGTTATAGGCTATCACTCACAATCTTAATTAAACTTCTTATCGACTTTGACAAGTAGTGTCAAAATTGAAACTATTTTTGTCAAATGTGTACGTGTACTACTCTTTCATGAAATCTGAAACATCATAGGCAGGTTCACACCATACAAACCTTGTACGACTTTTTTATGCACACAACTGTACTGTATTCATCAAGTATATACAATCTGATGCTTGAGTAATAAACGTTTCAATTTGTTCATCTGACAAAGCTTTCGACTTCTTTGGTTATAGTTGTCACTTTGACGTTTCAGGAAAGCACGTAATTTCGAATATTTTGTAATATCAATATCTTCTTTTGTACTAAGTGAAGCTCACACCATGGAGTAATTTATCCATAACGTAGATGCCTTCAACTTTGTAGATAAATCGGAAAAGTATGCAATCATGATATTTTCAGATCGGGAGGTCGTCTTTTTTTCTTGGCAATAATCCATGAAACGTTTGTAAGCGTATTCATATTTTTCCTTGGATTTATTTGGCAATAAATTTAAGATAACATTTTCAGTAGCATTAACTATTTCTGGTGGTGTCCGGCACACCTGGACATCATCATCACTGTCCATTTGAAATATTTTTTAGCGATAAGTAGGTATCAAACTGAAATAAATAGTTACTTTTGTCACAACAATAAACAAACACTGATTGCCAAGGAAACGATTTCATAGGCAATAAGATGGTTATCGAAAATTGTTATGCATTTATAAAAATTCCTTAATTTATGATAATGTTGATTGTGATTTCCGCAAAAATAGTATGTGTACTTCGTAGTAAAAGCACAAAGACTGACTTGCCGCGAATATGAAATGGGTATTCTTGCGAGTCAAGATTTTGAATTGCTACTCACAGAGTAACCTAGGTCAAAAATTATTTTTCCTTTTCAGTGCATTTGTATAAAAGCTTGTCATATTTTTTTTATTATTTTTTTTAATGCTTTTTTGACACTGTTGCTTCGCGAGAACATTTCAAAGTAATTGCACTACTATAAAGAGATCATCTCGAACCTCACACTAGTCTAGTTTAACCATTTTCATTGCAGAAGCTGTTTCTATAGGGAGCAAATCAAAGACTCTCTTCGCTAACACGAGCGTATATGCGAAGAAACGGAATGAAAAATAATGTGTACTACTCGTAAACATTCTCCGTCGGCGAACGGTAGATGAAAAGAGTCGATAGTCAACGTGGGTTTGAGTGTGAGCTGTTTGAGTGACAGCAAGCCAATGATAATGCTTGTAGGTGTGTCTATACGTTGAGACTGATAAATCACCAGTTTCAGGAGGTCAGAGTGAATGAAAGCCAGTAGCGTTTCTGGTCTGGGATCGAGATAGGTTTTAAAATATTCTATAAATGTGTTGTGATTTGATGTGAAATATGACTTTTTTTCGACCATGGGAAAATGAAATTATGATGATCCGATTGCCTATTTGTTTGAAGGTTGTAGACGATGTGGTAACTTGATTACTATCGTTTCGACGTCCATCGTCTTAATGTATTTAAAAGGTTTTCACGACGTTTCGAATGCTTGTATCTGCAATCGTCTTCAGGTGAATACTGACAAATTTAGGTGGTACTTACCAATTTATATGACTGTCGGCGCAATGATGCGTGCAATTCCGCCATGTGCAGCGGTGCGTGTAATTCCGCGCGGTGTGGTGGTGCGTGCAGTTTTGCGCCTCTGCAGCCCGCCAGAAAGAGCAATCAGGGGTTTCCATACGTTCTTGATCTCAACGCTTGGTTGACTAAAGGCGTTATTGGCTTCGATGTAGGCGGCCTCTTTGAACTTTCGTTTGAACCAATGCTCCTCTCTATGTAGAACACTTGCGTCGTCCCATAGAACTCGATGGTGCTCAGTCCAGGCGTGGTCAGCGATTCCCGATTTTCATGTTTCTCCACGTTGAGTCCATTTCTTGTGCTCATCCAATCCTACCGATAACGGTCTCTTTGTCTCTCCAATGTAGGAATCTCCGCATTCACATGGAACTTCATAAATGCAATTCTTACTGATTTCATTTTTGTTGTCAGGTTTGGTCTTGGTCAGGAAACTCCGTAAAGTACTGCCGGATTGGAAGCAGCTCTTGATGTTGAACTTGTTTCCGATCCTTCTGATATTCTCGGAGACACCTCTGATGTACGGAAGGCAGATCACTGTGCTTTGTTGTTGCTCTTCAGATGTCTTCGTTCTCCGGAGTTGTTTCAATACTTCTTCTAGGAGTTTCTTGGGATATCCATTCCGGTGGAGGTCCTCTCTGATGTGGTTTAATTTGGCATCTAGTGACTCCACGTCGTTGCATATGTGCGTCGCTCTCTCTACCAATGTTCTCACGATCCCTCTCTTCGTCGAACTCGGATGGTTGGAGCTGTAACTGAGGTAGGTACTGCCCCAAGGAATTGGCTATACGGGAGGCAGAATACGAACCAAAGCTGTGGTTGAGGTACGTGGATGACAACTTCATTATATGGAATCACGGAGACAAACATCTCCAGGATTTCTTCTCAAGAATTAACAGAATCAGGGATTCGATCAAATTCACGATGGAAATGGAAACCAACAGTACCTTACCCTTCCTCGATGTGAACGTTGAGAGAATAGGCAATTAAATCCGCACCTCCGTCTACAGAAAGAAGACACATACGGGGCAGTACCTCAGTTACAGCTCCAACCATCCGAGTTCGACGAAGAGAGGGATCGTGAGAACCTTGGTAGAGAGAGCGACGAACATATGCAACGACGTGGAGTCACTAGATGCCGAATTAAACCACATCAGAGAGGACCTCCACCGGAATGGATATCCCAAGAAACTCCTAGATGAAACAACTCCGGAGAACGAAGACATCTGAAGAGCAACAACAAAGCACAGTGATCTGCCTTCCGTACATCAGAGGTGTCTCCGAGAAGATCAGAAGGATCGGAAACAAGTTCTACATCAAGAGCTGCTTCCAATCCGGCAGTACTTTACGGAGTTTCCTGACCAAGACCAAACCTGACAACAAAAATGAAATCAGTAAGAATGCATTTATGAAGTTCCATGGGAATGCGGAGATTCCTACATTGGAGAGACAAAGAGGCAGTTATCGGTAAGATTGGATGAGCACAAGAAATGGACTCAACGTGGAGAAACATCTAAATCGGGAATCGCTGACCACGCCTGGACTAAGCACCATCGAGTTCTATGGGACGACGCAAGTGTTCTACATAGAGAGGAGCATTGGTTCAAACGAAAATTCAAAGAGGCCGCCTACATCGAAGCCAATAACGCCTTTAGTCAACCAAGCGTTGAGATCAAGAACGTATGGAAACCCCTGATTGCTCTTTCTGGCGGGCTGCAGAGGCGCGAAACTTCACGCACCACCCCATCGCGCGAAATTACACGCACCGCTGCACATGGCGGAATTGCACGCATCATTGCACCGACAGTCATATAAATTGGTAAGTAGCACCTAAACTTGTCAGTATTCACCTGAAGACGATTGCAGATACAAGCATTCGAAACGTCGTGAAAACCTTTTAAATACATTAAGACGATGGACGTCCGAAACGATAGTAATCGATTGCCTATTAATACATACTTCCTCGTTTATGGTATATTTTTTTATTTGACCGTAATTTTAAAATATTTAAATATCTAAATAAAATTAGTTATCACCGCATCTGCTGCTCAAAGGATTCCGCCTCGAAACTGGAAAACTTGTTTTTATGCTTTTGCAATTGTAAATGGTTTGACTATATCTACTTACGGTACGGCAGTCGACACATGAGTTGATTAACAACGCATTAATAAACTATTATAATCAGTATCTCATTACATACAAGACTGTTTCAAAGTTTATCGCAGATATATCATACAATGCGGAAGAGAGCATTCCGCTGCCAGATATGTAGGGCTCGGTTAGTGAATTAGATTTATCCCCATAGCAACCACATAAACGAAAACTCCAAACAAAGCAAGTATCAGATGTATCGGGTTAAATGGATACACGGAGTTTAGGGCAGCGGTTTAAATTTTTAAGCTAATTTGGTATCTCGACAAAGAGAGTTCCACTTTGTGCTTTTGGCGGAACTACAATGGATATTGTTTGGAACTGCTGCTGTTTATAATACCGCTTTGGACGCCGGATCGCATAATTATCATTGAAAGGATCACTCTCGTTTCGGACGTCCATCGTATTAATGTATCTGAAAGATTAGGTGCTACTTACTATTCTTTATAGTCTGATCAAAATGTGACTTTCTCATTTAGTTTCACCCGTTCCGGTATCTGTGTCTAGGTAATCAACTCTTGCAAGTTAAATTTGACTCATTTCTAATCGTCCGATTGATTTAAATTTGGCAGGTGTACTTCTAGTGACAATGCATTATGAAATCTTCAGAATTCAGAAATCTTCAGAATCTTCAGAAATCTTCAGAAATCTTCAGAATCTTCAGAAATCTTCAGAAATCTTCAGAAATCTTCAGAAATCTTCAGAAATCTTCAGAAATCTTCATGAATCTTCAGAAATCTTCATAAATCTTCTAAAATCTTCAGAAATCTTTTTTGTTAGGAAAAAAACAAACTGCGGCTCCAATATGGCGGACCATTTTTGTGATCAGGGTCCGATTCTATTCAAAATTGGTATCTAGGGGTTTTCGTGGTCGGACATTAGATTTTTGTGTCAAAATTCAAAAATTCGATATGGCGACTCCAAAATGGCGGACGAGTTTTCTGATTATGGTCCGATTCTATTCAAAATTGGTAAGTAGGAAAATTCAGGTTCGGAGATTATGACTATTTTGTCAAAATTCAAAAATTCAATATGGTGGCTCTAAAATGGCGGACGAGTTTTGTTATTATTGTCCGATTCTATTCAAAATTGGTATGTGGGGGTTTTTGTGGTCGAAGATATTTTTTACAAGCTTTTATTCTTAGTGTCTGTCTGTCTGTCTGTTTGTGTGTGTCTGTCTGTAATCAAATCTTGCAAGTTAAATTTCACCCACTTTTAATCGTCCGATTGATTTGAAATTTGGTAGGTGTACATAATTCCAGTGACAATGCATTATGAAATTTTTGTTAGGAAAAAAAAACCAAAATGGCTGCTTCCATATGGCGGACAATTTTCGTGATTATGGTCCGATTCTATTCAAAATTGGTTATTGGAGTTTTTGGGGTCGGAGGTATGATTTTCCAAAATAAATCACGTAGAAATTACTAAACTAGTTATTTAATGTTATAAGTGATTACTAAAAAATAAAAAATAAATAAACGAAAAGAAACAAGCTTTTATTAAGTAAATGGAAATTGTGGCATTGCAGACACATTTTTGAATTGAAGAAAAAAACCATCCTCGATCAGGATGATGGCCACTGATAGTATAGATAAATTTAGATAAATTCATTGAATCCTTTTTGATCATACAAAAAAATTATATAGGATACGTCAGACAACAAGTAGTTTACAAATATTCTGTGCATACAGATACATAAAAATATAACAGTTCCACGAAGTGAATATACAAATACATCATGTGATTGATTAAAATAATACATGAAAATACATAGGAATATAACAGCACCACCAAATGAATATACAAATACACATCATTGATTGAAATACTCATCAGTACTATAGAAACAACCGTTAATCAAGAATTCTTTGAGTTTCATTTTGAAATTATTTTCCCTGTTTAGGTTTTTTATATCTTCAGGTAAGTGATTATAAAATTTTGCCCCCTTATAGGATGGACAGTTTTCATACAGACAAGTTGAGTGTTTCTGAAGCCTTATAAATTCACCGTGCCTGGTGGGATATGAATGAAAGTCACAATTTCGATTGTAACTATGTATTTGTTTTTTGAAAAGTAGAATCATTTGTAAATATAAATGCAGGGTACGCACATTACTTTATTTCCAATAAAGTGTTGCCTACAAGATTCTCTGTATTCTATCCTATATATTAGCCTCATTACCCTCTTCTGCGAGACAAATATTTTGTTAATTTTTGTGGAGATATGAGATCCCTCACGTTCATAATCCATTCCCACGACAACTGACATTAAATTCTAGAGAAAAGCGAAATCCTCGGAATGCAGTGGAATCTGTGGCCCCGATAGCTCAGTTGCTTAGAGTATGCACTAGAAATCCAAAGGTCGCAGGTTCAATTCCTGCTCGAGGATTTTCATTTATTTGAAAATTTGTCTGCAATGCCACAATTTTCATTTACTTATATATATATATATAAATATATATATATATATATATATATATAAATATATATATATATATAAATATATATATATATATATATATATGGCCTTTAATGACAATTGACAAAACAACAAACCACACAATATTGAAAGTTTTCCGTTGAAACAATGATACAACAAGATTTAACACCGCCCCGAAATCCAACTATTGTTGGTAACAAAACACAATCATGGTAAAACCAAGATTCAAATGTTTTTAATGTTTTTAATAAATATTACTGAAGATGCCCCCGAACAAGGGAGAAACGTCTAAAAAAATGTAATTTTTCTTCTCGTTTTAATACAATCGAATCTGAAACCCAAGAAAACTCCAAAAATACAATCACCAAGATTCAAAAACCCACTATACCTAATATATATATATATATATATATATATATATATATATATATATATAGAGAGAGAGAGAGAGATTTATTAACTCCGTCCATATATACCTATAAATACATTTGTAGCAGGTCCTTAGGAAAAAAAAAAAGTTGAAAGTTACAGTTGAAAGAGTAAGACTAAATTTCCTACGGTGATACATCACATTAAAACACAGGAATAAAATAAGGTTAACTGAATCAGTCATATACATTATTGCTCCACGAAATTAACTTCAAAATGGTCATAATATTATTATTGAGAAAGTTTCTCCATTATCTAAGAATAAAACTTTTTCACAAATCAAAAATCACATTTCAAAGATAACTTTATCAATAAAGTTTGCGAATATGGGTCAAACGACATAAATTGAAGGAAAGGTTATCAACATAACCCAGATCATTACTTTTTCCTCCGAAAACAAAACCGATCTTGAATAATATGTATTGTTATTGCGTTGTATATAAAAAAAACTGATAATACCAAATGATTTTTTCTGAAGCTTCGTCATTGTATTCCAATAACACCTCCCGATATATGTATTGGCGATATGAAAATAGCATAGCACACTTTTCTCTCGTGATGAGTTCGCAAGGTCGGGTCGTTGGCAAGCTGGCAAAATCAAAACATATTTTCGTCCAGTCACAGAGATGTCGGGATACATTTTAGGTCAGTCATTGTAGTCAATTGTTCAGCAAAAGCTCAAATTAATTTGGACCAAAATGATTTTTTGTTTATAGATTCGGAAAAATGTGTAGTTTAATATTCTGAAAAGTTATTCTGTCTAGCGGGTCGGGATTATAAAAAAAAACAAAAACGTTTTTTTTTAGTTTTTGGCCTGTATTTTGGAAATAAGCAATTTTATGGTTAAATAAAAAATATTTTCGAGAAGAGCGGCTGTTTTCACGTGAAAAAGTTCATGGCAGTTATTTTCCCAAATTCCTTAGTTTCCAGTGAAAAAAATCCTGAAAAATAGCTTCTAGTGGCTTGAAAAGAGGTTAGACATATTTATTTTTCTTATTTTTATTGAGAATAAAAGTATCTTAGGTGAAATTGAGTGAGAAGCAATAAATTTCATAGTATTTTATTGTAGAAGTACAAAAAGTAAGCATAAGTATAAAAAACTTATTTGTTAATGCGGCCTCTATACTCTATCATTGTCATCATTTCCATTTTCTCTTGTTATATAGTATCACCATTGCTGTCTTCATTTTCAGCTACATCATCGTCGTCACCGTCTTCGATTTCGTTTTAAATCTATAAGTTAAGTTTTCTATATGCTGCGAACTTTATGCCGGACACTGTATATTAATGAAAAATTACCTTTTTTTTTCTATCACAGTGTAGTCTAACATGAAAAATCCACTTACCGGTGATCACAAAAAAAATCAGATAATGACATCATTACCTTCACCGCGTTATCAGAATTATTCCAACTGTACCGTCCACAGGATTGACTTAATATTTCAATATTTTTTTTTATTCCAGATCTCCCAATTCTCCAACCATGTCGAAGGACGCAACGAGCATGATATGGGACTACCTAGTCTTCATAATTTTCGTCATTGCGAGTACTTTCGTCGCTGTTTATTCCAAATTTTTCGGTCCTAAAGAGAAAACGAAAGCAGATTATGTCTTCGCAGCCGGTAAAGTTTCCATGGCTGCCATGATGTTGAGTATAGCTCGAGGAACGTTGGGTGTTCGATCGTTTTTAGGTAAGGAAACAAATGTTGAAAAAAGTTCAATTTAATCAAGACACTATTACCAAAACAACCGAATTTCATCGAGAGCTTTCATTAGTTTTATCTCTTTGACACATTTTCATTACTTCACTCCCAGTGAGAACTGAAGACTCAAACTTCCGAGTCCTGGAGATGAAACAATAAAGTTTCGAAACGTCGGCAATTTCAAATTTAGTTTTCTTCAACACTTGAAATCAAATCACCGGTCGTTATTTTACTGGGATATTATGTTTCATTTCATTTATCAATTTCGTCATTCTCGACATGTTCTCTTTGTTATACAGTGCGCGCGTAAAGTATGGAAACATGAAGATACAATAACATTATTTTGGCTATGTATATAAGATGGACCAGCTATTTTAAATTTTATATTTTCGGCGTTGCCAAATGTACAATTTCTGAGATATTCGAACAATATGTTTATTTTTAAATGGGACAACCCGTATCTTTTACATATTTCTGTTACAGTTTTTTATTGCCGATGCAGCATACAAACTGATAATGGCCAATATTGACCATCAATTTTAAGAAATCAGGAAACATATTTTAATTGCAAACTAAAATGGGCCACTTGGTATTTGTTAAAGTTTTAAAAAGTCTTTGCTGTTTTTGTACTGATAAACATGATTTGAATATCGGTTTCATTTCGTTAAATCAAGTAGGTTTCACTCTCAGTAGGTAGGTCGTGATAGTTTTTTGAAAATAGGCTACCAGCGATAAAAATCAAAGTAAAATACAATGGTACATTCAATAGAGCGTCAAAGAATTGAAATTTTGATACTAAAAGGATGTGTGACAGGAATCCATGATATTATGAAATTTGAGTATGTTTTATTTGCGACATATTTGTAGGACAGAACACACGAAGAGGTACTTATGTGAAATATTAATAACAAGTATGAAGACAGAACTCCTATAACACGTGGTACTGCGTCTGAAATTATCATGAATTTGAGGAAAGTTGACATTTACGAGAACTCCCAAAAAGTGGCCGCCCTGCTATTCCAGAGCAAACAAAAACTGATATTTTTTGTCGATGGTTGAAGACCCTCATAAGGAAATTTTAAAAAAACTGTTCGTTAAAATTAAAAAAAAAAAAAATTGGCATCCCTATAAAGTACAATTGGTACAGGAACTGAACGAAGACGATCCAGATTGCAGAATGGAGTTCTGTGAAACAATGTAAATATATTGACACTAATCCTAATTTCTTTATTAAAATCCTTTTTTCTGAGGCCTTTCCAGTTAAATGGCACGGTCAATAAACGAAACTTCAGGTACTGGTCAAATGAAAATCCTCATTGGATGGTGGAGGCACATACGGAGTATCCACAAAAGATCAATGTGTGGGCCGGAATTATTAATGATACCATTATTGGACCTTATTTTTGGAATAGAACCATGACTGGTGAAGAATAATGGGCATTTTTTAAATTAGAGTTAATTCCAGAATTACCCAGACTCTTTCCTTATTATATAAATCCTCCTATCGTGAATAGATCAATTTGGATTCAGCAAGATGGAGCGCCTCTTCATTATCTTCGAGGCGTTCGTGAGTTTCTCGACATTACATTTCCAAATCGTTGGATTGGAAGAAGAGGAGCTATCGAATGGCCGGCAAGATCTCCGGATTGGACACCTCTAGATTATTTCTTGTAGCGTTATTCAAAAAACAAAGTGCATGTGAATAGGCCACAGACTGTTCAAGGACTGAAAGACAAAATTACGGAGGAGATAGCACTAATTTCTCCGGAAACGATTAGAGAAGTCTTGGATGAATTTTCATTCAGAATGGATTTCTGTTTCCAAAGACAAGGAGGTCATATTGAACATATCCTTTGATGTTTTTCTTTAGGTGTTGTTTTCTGTTTATACTGCAATAATAATTACCAAGATAAATACGTTTTTCCTAATTCCATTAACAGTTTGTATGCTGCATCGGCAATAAAAAACTGTAACAGGAAATTGTAAAATATACGGGTTGTACCATTCAGAAATAAACATATTGTTGGTATATCTCAAAAACTATACATTTGACAAGGTCGAAAATGTAAAATTCAAAATCACTGGTCCATCTAATAAACAACCAGAATTTTGTTATTGTATCTTACGGGGTGTCAAAGATATCTTCATGTTTCCATACTTTACGCGCGCACTGTATGTGATTATTTTCAACAGAATTCTGAATCATCAAGGATCTTGATCGATGAAGTTATATAAATCCAAATCAATTGGTTTTCGCTATAATTTATCACTTTTCTCATTGAAATAATAAATTCTCGAATCAGATAATCTCGAACTATATTTGTGAAATTTTGCACAATATATTTTGCGCCAATTGATTTACGTAATGAAGATAACGCAAATTCATACTATTATCTCTGTTTTTTTCACGAATTCCATTAATGAGGTGATTCAGAAGAAACGGATCACTGGAATCGTCAGAGATGCATCAATAAATGATATTCGAATATGATAAGGCTCGTTTTCGGTGAATAATCATAATCCCGTATGTTCATATTTCATATTGGACATTCGCGATATCATCAAACTTCTCTGAAATATTATTCTCATTCCAACTGATTTCACTATCGCAAATATCAAAACTCTCGAATTATCATACGTAATATTCGAGAAAATCTCACAAAACTCATCTACAACTGAAAAAATTAACAATGAGATTCATTTCATGCTGTTCGAGTAGAATAACATTAAATTCGATTAATTTTGTTCGAGGGAAACTATAATTGAAAGTTTTATAGTATTTTTTCAGGCTCCCAGATCTCGCCATAGCAAAGATCTGTGTATCACACGATTTGTTTGTTCGTACAGAGATAGTTTTCGTACTTCTTTCCTGGTGTTTATATCAATCAATATTAGTCAACTTCCAGATATTGTCCACATTTTTTTAGTCAAATTCTGGTTCGTATCGTTACTAGTATGAATATAAGGATGCATTTGAATTTGAAATAGACGATTCAGTTACTGACTAAATTTAGTGACATTTCAAAATGGCGGCTATTGAAGGATTAAAAAAATATTGATCTTTCATTTCCATACAGATATTTAAAAACCATAGATCATTTGATAGAACTTTATAAACTCCACAACTTTCATTTGAAAAGTTGTAGACTGCAAAACTGCAAACTCTACAATTATTGTAGTCTTTTCTCTCAGTATTATCTGGAGCAGAAATGAAACAAAGATATGAGCTTATTAACGAAGATAATGGATTTTATTTGGGATCTGTTTCAATGAAATATTTTGAGGTTCTTAACTTAAACTGAAACATTAGGTCTCCAAAAGGAAGGTTGACCATATGGCAAAATTCTGTCTTTAAATTATAATCAAAATGAATGTGATCTAGAATTATGATTTTACTTAATCGAATGCTGAGAAATTAGATGAACTAGAAAACTTCAGGTCGACAAGACCTGTCTCTATACAACTGAAAAAATGCCTTCGAGAGATGTTGTCAGAAAATCTAGAACAGAACTGCCCTCTATGAAAATACATGATTACTTTTCCTTCTTCAAACTCTATAGGGCTGCAGTTACTTGTCCAAAAATATATGGCCCAATCGTTATAGGTGCTGCATTACTACGGTATAAATTACTATTACTGCATAAAAATTCCTTTAAATCTTTGGTGTTTCTCACTCGCCAAACATAGTATAAACTTTCTCACACCCTTCCTTATATTTCACTGGAGAAAGCTTCCCAGGCTGCATTTAAGATATCTTTGTCGTTTTCATCAGCCATTTCAATAATTATTTCAAAATTTGTCTTCAAAAATGAGTTTATTTGGATGCTGTCAGCCGTTGTCAATTACAAAAAACATCCTGTTAAGTTGATAATAATAATTTTTTTTCCATTAGACATACAAATAATATGTATTGGAATCGTCGCGAAGTACATACAAAGCCACGCCAGCACAATACACAGTGTAAATAACACAGTTGATAATAAAACAACACCAACAAAATACAACACAGATACATTTACATATTACCAATGATAAAATTGTGGTAAATTATAAAAACAACTCTGAATCAAATAATTCTTCAGCAAGTTACTGAATATTTTGAGGTTTGTCATATCTTTCAAGCATTTGGGGAGCTTATTGAAAATAGTAAGACCTACCACTGAAAGACAATTTGAAGTTATTTTAAATTGACGAAACGGAACATGGAAATCACGTTTCTGTCCAGTGTTCACATTGTGAATACTTTCATTAGAAGGAAATCTATTCCTGTTTTTAAAAACATAGATTGACAGTTCAAAAATATTCATACAGGATAGGATTAAAATTCTGAATTTCAGAAATAAATCCCTACAAGAAAATGTGCTGGGAACTCCTGCAAATATTTCTTTTCTGTACAATAAACATATCAGAAACTAGTGTAGAGTTACCATATGCCATAACTCAATCTTGACACCTTTTGTGCATGATATAATGATAATAATTGTTGTTCTGTTAAAATGCTTCTGAAATGTCTGAAAAGGTAGCACAATGAATTCAATTTGTTCATAACGAGGGTGCAGTGTTTTTTCCAGTTCAGACATGCATCCATGGTTATCCCTAGAAATGTTGAGTCATCTCAGCTGTTGAGTATTTGATCATTTATTTGAATTTGTACTTTTTTGCACTGTCTTTGGCTATTGTGGAATCTCACCAATTGAGTTAGTTAGTTACTACGTTTTTTTAGATTTCCTCAGTAACTATTATTATTAGCATTCAATATGAAATGCAAAATGAGTAATTATTTATAAAATGCGAAAATAGTATATTACATAACAAGGGTTGTAAGAAGCATATTACTCACGACTAGAAAAAGTTCTAATAATAATTCTAGAAGTGCGAAATTGTCTTGCAACTCGAGTTGTGTACTATACTTTTTCTACGACGGCATTCATCCCCATCAAAAATTAGGATTCCATTAAGTGAAAATATTTTTAATCAATCAATTAAATAACTACAAAGGTAATTCAACTATAATAAGTTTCTATAATACTCAGTATAGTTTACTTTTGATTGTAATAATCATTAATTGTAACTGCACATGTAATTTTTGATGAGGTGGAAGTCACGTTTTTCATAGTATTATCTACATAGCTCTCGGCCACTGCTGATGACCGCCAACCACTGTGTCTCTTTAATGCTAGCATATCGCCACCAGCATCTACAAGAATTGTGGCTGAAGAGCGCCTAAAGCAATGCCCTGTGTATTGTTTGGGATTCGCTATGCCCAGATATTCTGCCACTTGTTTTGGATTACATTGAACACACATTGTTTGGTGCACTTTCCATTTATGAAATTAAAAAAGAAAAGCAAAGTCGGAACATCTTGTCCTGCAGGGCGTAGATTGATGTAGTTTTTACAAAAGGGATGAATGAACTCGGAAAGGACAAATGAACGTTGCGTTTTGGTTTTTGAATTGGCAATATGAATTATTAGATATTTTCCTGTATCCTCCACGTCTTGAGGCTTTAAGTTGCGTAACTCCTGCTTTCTAGAAGCACCACTAATACCGAAAATTAAAACTACCTGCAATAAAAAAGTATCAATAATTGCCTGTTGATTTATATCATTCGCGTGCATACCTTCGTAAGCAAATATCTGCTATCTGGAGCGTTTTGGAGAAAGACATTGATTTCTTTCGATGTTAACGTTTTCGATTTCTTACTCTTGAAACCATCTGATTTTCTGTTTAGCAAAGCCTAATAGTTTAGGATAAGTCGCAGTGTTAATGTTATCATGCTTTATGTTTATTGTTGACCTTAGCATTGAATAAATTGACCAAAGTGACGATGGCTTTATTTCTTTGGACAGTTCTTCAAAATATGCTAACATAACATTTTCTGAAAATCAATTGATTTTCAGTTTCAGCTTCCAGTCCATTAATTTTCGATTTTGTTGGTAACAAATTATACGAAGCATTTTTCGCTTTTTCCACTATATCGGGTGGTGTACACATTTCATCTTCGCTACTACTGGAAATTTTTCACAACAATTTTTATTTGTTATTAAGGATTTATCTTCAAATGATCTTGGCAAATCTAAAAACTGGTAACATATCGCGACACAATTAAAAAACGTCAAAATGTTATCGGCGACGCGGCCTGTTATTCGTTTCCATGGCAACTACTGAAGGCTCTATCTTATTGGTTATACGTCGTGCGATTTAATCTACAAATGCTACCGTATTGGTTGCTGATCGTGTTCTCTGTTCACGGTAAAGTCACAGAACACCTTGAATAAAGTTAAATCGTACAGTTTTATGTCGCACAGTGCTCAAATAGACAGTTACATAGTTGGCGATATCATAGTTTCGTTAGTTTTTGCTAACTTAGCTATGCCTAACCATACTGGGCGTTATCAGTCTATTGACCAATAACGGAACAATTTCTCAGAGCGGCTTGAGATCTTGTTTCCCCCTGTATGTAATGAAGCGTGGGACTTAATTTGACAGTACAAATGACCAATTTCAGATTGTTTCGGAATAATAATACAATTAGGACTTGTAATAATATATATATATATGTATTTTCTTAACTATAAAAACAACTGTTGATATTCCTGGTATAATCTACTGAGAAAATGTATAGAAAGTCAAAAATGAAATTGAATAAACAATAATCTAAAATGAGAAACAAATATAGGTTGACAATTAAAATAACTGTTCTTCAGTTATTTTAAACAATTGATAATAATTTTACTTTTGTTGAATCAATAATTTCTTCTACTATGAAATCAATAATGAAATATTTTCTTATAACACTATACATATATACCTTGCCAAATAAACAAGTTGATTTCTTACCCTCCACTGGAGTAATGCACAATATTTTAATTAGGACTTATTATTCCGTTTTATTTCCGAGTTATATTACGCGTTCACTTGTTGCAATATGATTACTTAGCTTCTTGATAAATATTAATTCCTTTCATTTAATTATTACTGAGATGATTTCTGATGCGTTACACTATCACTATGATTCTGCATATGGTTGATTAATTTGCTACTTCGGATAATCTGAACGGAGTCTACGCTTACTTAACGTAGGAAGATGAGACTTCATCTTCTCTAATTGAAATTAAACTTTACTTCTAGTCGCTTCATAATGAAGCAGAACTAGCTCTGTACTGACTGACTCGTTCGACAACTGGATTCTGAATGAGAGAGTTCTAGTATGGAGAATCTTATATATATATATA
This sequence comes from Gonioctena quinquepunctata, assembly GCA_018342105.1. Classification (NCBI taxonomy): domain Eukaryota; kingdom Metazoa; phylum Arthropoda; class Insecta; order Coleoptera; family Chrysomelidae; genus Gonioctena; species Gonioctena quinquepunctata. The sequence goes on along the minus strand of JAFIRS010001240.1, from coordinate 89,949 downwards.
GCGTTGGTATTCAAACGATACCGCAAGAAAACAATAAAATATACTTTATGAGTCGGAGGGTTGCCTTTGAGTTGACACGCTGCCACAGTATATTACATTAATAGGTCATTACTTTTTATAGTTTACGTAACCCCTTAGATCCTTCCCGATATCATCACGCCTATTATCGCTTCCAAAAGACCGCGGGTCATTAATCGGTCGCGACGCACTATTAGTTAGGAATGTCTGAAAATATGGTTGGGAATTCGTTTGAGGGGCCGACACAATGATAGGGGAAGTATCGACTTTATGAGTTGTCTTATTAATTTTACTATTAATGCGACCGCCTTTGAAATCGAACGAAAATTGATTTATTATATTGGCATTCTTCAGTTTCAGTTTACATATGGCTATATTTAATATACTTGATAAGGAGTGCTCATAACAGCGAGTTGTACAAATTTTGTCATTTTCTGTAGGGGGTGTAGAAAAAATAATATACGCACCTCGTCAGAAGGGATTTTCATTTTTTGGTATTTCAATTGGGTGATAATAAGAAACGGTGGGAAAGTTAATGATAATGTGAATCACTGATTTGGAATAAGTTCGGATTTATCAAAAAATGGCATCGATAAATACTCCACAGTCACCTTCTCGCGTAAAGAAAACTGGGTTTTTCCACTTCGTCGATGTATAAGTTTCTCCTCTTCGTCACAATTGTCATTTTTGAACATTAGAAAAAAGCAAAATATATATGTTTAATCTGTGAAAAAAATCCAACAAATAATAATTAATTAAATTAATCTGAGCGAGTATTCTGACTTTTTGTTTGATATTGATCTCAAAACTTTCTAGAAGGTCGAGTTTACCAGATTGTTTTTATACAGGTGTTTCATAATGGAATGCTGATCCTGAAGGGCGATAATCCTTGGATGATTTTGAGAAAAATTCTTCATATGAACATAGGTCCGCAACCGCTTTATTTCCGAGATACAGGATGTTGAAATTTAACAAAAAAATCAGTTCTTTCCCAATATCTCTGAAACCGCTTTGGCTTTTTTCTTCAATTTTGGTACATACAAAGAACGCATGAAAATAACTTTTTTCAATGATGAAGGATTTCCTAATTGCCATCAGTGGCGTCCCTGTTAACATGCCCTGTCATATTTTTGAACGAAATTATGTTACGCCACTGTCTTGTTTCCAAATAAATATTATTTTTGTAATTGTCCTCTATCTTCTCATAAAAATGGTCTCTTGCCTTTTTTCAACCTATTCTATTCTCTATACCCACAACGCGATAAAGTATAATCTGTAGTGGTTTACGCTATAAGCGAAGTTATAGACTGGTTTTTACGAGGGAATTATTTTCACTCAATTTGCTCCACTATATACTTTATACGGGGAATGATATTCATTGATTTTTTTGGTTTCCTTCTTAATTCAACCTCATAATATGTGCGATTTTGAACGAACCCTATATTTTGAGTGGAAGATGAATTATTCAACTCGTCAAGTAAAATTCCACTTTTCTTAACTTGATACGTAATATACTATCACCACTATGTGTTCTATTACAAATGGTATTTTTGAGATGGGTGAAATAGTCGAAGAAACACCCCTGTATTATTTTCCGTAGAATAAAATCATTTTGTGCAACTCCGATATAGTGCACGAATAATAATCAAACGTAAAACACTTCCCGTTACGTTGAATTTCAATTTATTTTTATCAATTTATGAGTCGTTACCAGAGCCTTATCGGTAAACATAACATCCACATCTCCGACAACACAAAGTTTTTCTTCCCATTATTTTTCCATTCCCATTACAATGACTGCGTAAAGTTTCCAGGAAAACAAAAACAATATATAAAAACTAATCAAACTGCCGCTTCCGGCAGAACATCTCACAACATGTTTTTTGTCTTTAGACAAAGGCCTTATCGTGTATACTCACACTCCCGTGATTAAAGACTTTGAGATTGCCCGGATTATAGATTGAAGTCTGTCAAGCGCGAAAAAATTGTAAAAAAGCTCCGGGAAGGGGAGAGTTCTTATCGCGAGGGCGGTAGATCTTGGGGAATAACTCATCAGCAGAACTGTTTGTGATTTATAAAACAACCGGGATTTGTTTCGAAATGCCACTGATGAAAATAAACGGAGATCAGTTGAGGCAAACAAGAACATTCAGGGTGTTACCAACTAAGTGCGAAAGTTTTTAGTGGGTGATTCCTTGTCGAAAATTAAAGAGGGTCTTCCATATAAACTAAAGCTCTTAGGCCTTTTCTTGAAAAGTAACACGCTTCCAAAAATAAGAAAAAAAATAAAAGTTTTTTTTCTTGAAATTGCTGAAGAGTTGAAGAAATGGCATTTCATGGGCATGTTCTACCGATGAAAACGCTACCTATGGATATTTTGTTTTGTCATCAGAACTACATATGAGTGCCAAGTTTCAACAGAATCGGTTCACAGCTGTAAAATCAATGAATCATCCCTAGTTTTCTACCCACAGGGGTATAATTTATTTGTCCAATGGGACGAGCTCCAAAGCATACCCTATACAATAAAAGAAGAATCATCTAAATCGGATAACCCAGAACAAAGTTTTGCGTGGTAGAATCGCTTGAGGAGTAAGAATTTAGTGGGTGAACCAACCCCCATTTTCCTTCCCTTAGGTGTGTTTTTTTATCAAATCCAAATGGGAGCAACTTCGATCCATTAAAAAAATAATCATCAAAATCAGACTACTCTGTAAAAAGTTATGCGTTGTCATACATAAAAAAAATATATTCGTCGACTAGAGAACCTCCTCCTTTTTCATTTCGTCGGTTGAAAATATATGAGTACAACTATTTTCGACACTAACGGCGCTCCATAACACATGTATACAGGGTGATTCAAAAGTACTTTGACTAACTTCAGGAGGTGATTCCTCACAATATTCTAATATGAATTGTTCAAATAAATATATGTCCGAAAATGCTTCTTTGCCAAGATACAGGGTAATAAATTTTTTTTTTATTTTAATTTTTTTAAATAACTTTCGAAATACTGACCTTAATCAAACGAAAATTGGTATTGAGAGGATATCTGAGGTGTTGAATTTCGAACCTGATGTTATTATTGCTTTTACCCGTAGGAGGCGCCACCTACACATCTTTTTCTTTTTTGAAGATTCATAATTTTTTTTGAGCGTACTTCTAGCACATATTTCAGTGAAAAAATCAATTTCTCCATCATATCTACGTAAAAAAGCTATCTCTGTTACAAATCGCTATAAGCAACCGTTTTCTAGATATTTGGACTTGAAAATTTCAAGTCGATTATGTGATAATCGATGCGTGTTGAATTTATTACCATTATTTTACATTATTCACAAGAATGCTTAGGAAATGGATTCGACATTTAAGTAAGTAGTTTTGGTAATTACATATTATGTGACAGTTGAACGTTTTGTTGTTTTTTTGAAGTTTCTGTAAGTTTTGAAACACTAATTTTGAAAAATGGATTATTTAAACAATAATGCTCATGTAGCCGATATGCATTTCGTTTATGGCCTTGCGCATGGCAATGCGCGCGAAGCAAGACGTATTTACCAGGAGCGATTTCCTAATCGAGTACTGCCTTCAGCTCCAACATTTACCAGTCTCCACCGTCGTTTAGCAGAAACAGGTAGCTTTAAGAGGGCAGCAGATATTATTGGAAGACCACGAGCAGTCCGAACTCCATAATTGAAAGAAGCTGTTTTGAACGCTCTCGAGGAGAATCCAGAAAAAAGTACAAGAATAATTGCTGAAGCTCTCAATTCTACTCAGTCCACAGTTTGGAGAATTATCCACGATCAACAATTTTATCCATACCATATTCAAAGGGTATCATCTTTTGTCACGTGACTTTCCCCAGCGCATTACTATGTGTCAGTGGTTTTTGAGAAAATTGGCTGGAAATCCTCAATTTTTAAGATATGTACTCTTCACGGGCGAGGCAAACTTCTCCCGAAATTCTATCACAAACTTTCATAACAACCATGTTTGGGCTCTGGAAAATCCGCACACAGTTAGTGAAAGACATTATCAGTATCAATTTTCTGTAAATGTATGGGCGGCAATTATTGATAATTATTCGATAGGTCCTTTCTTTGTTCCGTTCCGACGCAACTCACAAAGATTTTTTAGAAAATGAATTGCCGGGACTACTTCAGAATGTATCATTGGAAAATTGAATCCGCATGTGATTTATGCATGATGGGGCTCCGGCCCATTTTGGCGTTGTAGCCAGGGAATTCCTTAACACTGTCTATCCGAATCGATGGATCGGTAGGGGTGTAGAAGAGCCTAACCAGGCGTGGGCATCAAAGTCCCCAGATCTGAACCCGCTAGATTTTTATTTCTGGGGACATTTGAAGTCACTCGTTTATAAAAATTGAAATACTCAAACAAAATGTTCAATTTACATACGAACTGCTTAAAAAAATCCAAGTGACTTCAATAAAGTGCAATACGACTTGATAAAAAAAAATATAACGAAGCTTTGACAGAAGCAAAAAGAACATATTACTCAACTCAAATTTCACTTTCCGACAACAAAATTAAAACAGTTTGGGAAATCATAAATATTGAAAGAGGTAATTCCAACCCAAAAGCTCAACCTGAAATTGACGTAGATATCTTTAACGAATACTTCACCAACCATGCAGATAACATCGTTAAGGATATTACTGCACACGGAAATCTTCCAATTCATCATAATATCAATAAATCCCTAAATTCAAATTCTTTTTTTATGCGATCCTTCAGCGAAGAGAAAATTCGTTCAATTGTCAACAGTCTGAAGACCAAAACAACCCAAGACACATATGGCATCAGTACCAAATTGTTGAAAGAGTGTTTATCATATATTATCAAACCTTTGACTAACGTTGTCAATACGTGTCTCTCTGACGGAATATTTCCTTCCGTGTTCAAGCCGGCCAAAGTTCTTGCCATTCACAAAAAAGATGATGAGGAAATGCCAGAAAACTATAGACAAATACACATCCTACCTACAATATCTAAAGTAATAGAAAAAGCAATCCTCATACAGTTCAGTAATTATATGGAGAAACTAAATTTATTTGATGGTCATCAATATGGATTTAGAAGTGGGAAAAGCACAATAGATGCTGTTAATAGGTTAGCTAATAACATTCTTGACGCTTTTGAAAACAAAAAAATGTGTTTAACCATCTTCACTGATCTATCAAAGGCTTTTGATTGTGTATGTCACGAAAAACTCTTGGAGAAGTTAGAATGGTATGGATTACGAGGTGTATCTAGAAACATTATTGAATCATACCTAAAAAATAGAACACAGAGGGTTTATAATAATAACAACATAAGCCATGAACGCCCAATCAAGAGAGGGATACCACAAGGATCCATACTGGGCCCTTTCCTGTTTTTAATTTATGCAAATGATCTACCCTCACATATGTCAATCAAACGTAACTTAATGACGATCTTATATGCTGACGACACGTCCTTTCCTCTTCAAGTTGAACAAAGTGCAGATATTGATGAAATTTCAGCACATACTACTGCTCATGCCAAAGCGTGGTTCAATGACAATGAACTATTTTTGAATGAGGCTAAAACAGAGGTATGTTTATTTTCAAACCACCATACTTGTTCCAACACGAAATCAGTTAAATTTCTAGGAATACATCTTGATCCACCCCTTTCTTGGAACACACATATTAGTCACGTGTGTGGAAGGTTGGCAAGATCTGTGTATGCCATTCGGCGCATAGCATTAACTGTTAGCCAAGAAGCAGCCCTAACATCATACTATGCGATGTTCCACTCGGTAATGAGCTATGGATTACTGAGTTGGGGAAAGGCAAGTTTCACAAATGTACAGAGAGTTTTCTTATTACAAAAAGCTGCTGTACGTAGCATTGCAAGGGTTAACTATGATGAACACTGCAAACCACTCTTTCAAAAATTCGGCATTATGACACTGTTTGCTCAAATCATCTATGAAAATTTGATACACGTTAAAAAAAATATACTTACTTTTACGACACACTCTAATGTTCACACCTTCCACACCCGCAACAGACATAACATCGTGCCTAGTAGGAAGAGATTGGAAAAAACTAGTGCTAGTTTAACTCATATTCGTTGTTGTGTTCTATATACATATGTATGTTTTATATATATTATATCTATAATAATTGGAATTTACATTATATTATAGTGACTAATTCATGTAACTTTCTGTTCTGTTTTGTGACGTTTTCTTTGTTACATGGCAATGTGTAATATACTATTATACTTGTATATGTTAAACAAAGAAATAAAATTATCTATCTATCTATCTATCTAAAACTCCAGCAGCGAACGAGGAAGATCTAAGAAACCGAATAGTAGACGCCTGTGAAACAATTAGAAACACACCAATAATTTTTGAGCGGGTACGAGATTCAATGACTAGAAGACTGAATGCCTGTATCTTCGCTGAAGGTGGACACTATGAACAATTTATTTGAATACAATTCAGTTCCCTTTATTCTATTCTATTCTACATATTAAAAATTTCTTGAAATGAAATGTTGATATCTCTTGCAAATGTTATTAAAACAAATACAGATTTTGCACCCTTGATACAAAAATAACTATTCCAAACGAGTACAAATGAATAGAATAGCTGGCACCCCCTTCAAAAAACCAAAACTACTTACTTAAACGTCAAATTCATTTCGTAAGCATTCTTGTGAAAAATGCAAAATAATGGTAATAACTTCAACACGCATCGATTATCAAATAATCGACTTGAAATTTTCAAGTCCAAATATCTAGAAAACGGTTGCTTATAGCGACTTGTAACAGGGGTAGCTTTTTTACGTAGATATGATAGAGGAATTGATTTTGTTTACTAAAAAATGTGCTAGAAGTACGCTCAAAAAAGTTATGAATCTTCAAAAAAGACGTGTAGGTGGCGCCCCCTACGAGTAAGAGCAATGATAACATCAGGTTCGAATTCGACACCCCAAAAAAAAGCCCAATAGCAATTTTAGTTTAATTAAGGTCAGTATTTCTAAAGTTATTTAAAAAAAAACTAAAATAAAAATTAAAGTTCAACACCCTGTATCTTGGAAAAATAAGCTTTTCCGGACATATATTTATTTGGAAAATTCATATTAGAATATTGTGAGGAATCACCTCCTGAAGTTTGTCAAAGTACTTTTGAATCACCCTGTATGTGGCCCTATCAATGGATTCATTTCTGTTGGGCTTCGTTTTCTGAATAAGTGAAAGTCGAAATTATTTTGTGAATCCATCTTTGCAAACCGGTGTTCACCCTCCTCATGCTGTGAAATATTCTAACAATTCCAAAACACATTTCGAGAAACTTTCGAGCAACAACGCCCAACTTTTCATCAATCAAGTGAAAGTTTGTGACGATCTCCCTACCCTCTGCCACATCCTGTAACATCATCTCGGTCCTTCCATCACTTCAAAGCGATATGAACCGCACCCCTCAACCCCATCATCCCTTCCCGAAGGCATGTACTGAAAACTTCTCGATTTTCCCCAGGTTACCCTTCGGAACTATTCTATCGGGGAGCAACAATGTGGGAAACCCTCTACGGGATGGTGCTGGCCTATCCCATAGTTTGTTACATATTCGTCCCCGTTTACTACAGCCTGGGAATAACTTCAGTCTACCAGTATCTGGATCTCCGGTTCAAGTCCCGGCTCGTCAGATGTCTGGCCTCTGGAACTTACATCATCAGGCAACTCCTCAATCAGGGAGTCACTGTGTTCACACCGTGTGTCGCCCTCAATACCGTCATTGGAATTCCCTATTGGGCGTCGATTCGGGGATTTCCATTGTCAGTATTATCTTCAACATTTTGGTAAGTTATCAAACGAAGTAGGGTAGCTCAAAATTGAGGCACAGTGTGCAGAACTTGTAAAACAGAAGGTAGTACCGCCACGAGACAGTTGAATTGGGAAATTATTGAAATTTGGCATACGTATTGTTTAACATGTGAACAACACCTCTATACAAGTTTCACCATCCCTAACCTTAGATATATATATATATATATAAATATATATATATATATATATATATATAAACAGTGGGGAATAACGGGGATCTTCAGTCAGCACAAATGTTGAACTATGAAAAACTCTTTAATACGTTGGACCGAGCTTTCGTTTCAATTTTGAAACTTCTTCAGGGTCAGTAATCTGAGTGGTTGATTAATGAACATTAACTTTAAAAAAACGTAAAATATGTAAATATTTGTTGGAATGGTGTTATATCTTTGACGTTTCGAGTGACATATTTTACGTTTTTTTGAAGTTAATGTTCATTAATCAACCACTCAGATACTGACCTGAAGAAGTTCAAAATGAAACGAACTCGTCAAGTATTAAAGATTTTTACATAGTTCAACATTTGTGCTGACTGAAGATCCCCGTTATTCCCCACTGTTCATACCAATTTTCAGTCGTTATTTCTAAATTCATATATATATATATATATATATATATATATATATATATATATATATATAACTGAAGTTGACTCAATTAACACGTAACATATGGACCATGCATAGGCAAACAGCTCATTATTAATTCTACCGTTAGTACTAAAATTAAGAAGTTCATGAAAAACGAGAAGGAGCTAGAGCACGATATCACAGGTATTGTGAAAAAAAATCAAAGTGATTGGCCATCTAGTTTGACAGCTCTTATCAAAACTACTGTCGTTATTCAAAATAGTCCACGAGAAAGCGCACATTATTAATTCTACCGTTAGTACTAAATTAAGAAGTTTATGAAGAACGAGGAGGAGCTAGAACAGGACATCATAAATATTGTGAGAAAAAATCAAAGTGATTGACCATCTAGTTTGACAGATATAATCAAAACTACTCTCGTTATTCAAAATAGTCCACGGGGAAGCGCACATTATTAATTCTACCGTTAGTACTATGATTAAGAAGTTTATGAAAAACGAGGAGGAGCTATAGCAGGATATCACAGATATTGTGAAGAAAAATCAAAGTGATTGGCCATCTAGTTTGACAGATATAATCAAAACTACTCTCGTTATTCAAATAGTCCACGGGGAAGCGCACATTATTAATTCTACCGTTAGTACTAAAATTAAGAAATTTATGAAAAACGAGGAGAAGCTAGAACAGTATATCACAGATATTGTGAAAAAATATCAAAGTGATTGACCATCTAGTTTGACAGATATAATCAAAACTACTCTCGTTATTCAAATAGTCCACGGGGAAGCGCACATTATTAATTCTACCGTTAGTACTAAAATGAAGAAGTTTATGAAAAACGAGGAGAAACTAGTCACAGATATTGTGAAAAAAAAATTAAAGTGATTGACCATCTAGTTTGACAGATATAATCAAAACTACTCTCGTTATTCAAAATAGTCCACGGGGAAGCGCACAGCCTAAAGGGGGGGTTTTAAGGAAGGACTTTTTAAAGAAGGACGGAGGGTCTGAACGCGAAAAAAAAAACTCCTTCTCCTAGTTGACCCCATCGATTTTAACGATACCCCCTCTTCCCCCCCAAAAAAAAAAGTTCAAAAAGAGTACTACAAAAAAGTCAATTGAAGTTTTATCGAAAAACGATAATTTTTTCCCATGACATATGATTTCCAGTGAGGGGGGGAGGTATTTTCTAGAGTCGAGTGGGGGGGCAAGTCCCCCTTAAAAAAAATATTTTTTTCGCGTTTCAAATCGGAAAGTCCTTTGAAATTTTTCGATTCCGTCGAAAATAATTTCCTAATTCAACTGTCTCGTGGCGGAACTACCTTTACACTTTTTTTTACAAGCTTTCATTTAGTTTCAAATGTCCCGATGTGTGTAATCAAAACTTACACAACACACAACAAAAAATTAATGATATCATTTTCTATGGTTTTTCCGAAATGGATTCCCAATCCAATGAATCACTTCAGCAAAAGATTACATTAATTATCGATGCGAAATTAAATATAACCCTCGAACCTTACCATGTACAGGATGTCCACCGCATAGGTACCAGAAAAGAAAATAAAACGCGACCAGTACTCTTGAAACTCAATTCGTTAGTAAAAAAACACGAAATCCTGAGAAAAGCTAAACTATTCAAAGGAACACCCCACGCGGTTACCGAAAACTTTACTCAAGAAGTTATGAATAATAATAATGTTTATTTAAAATAACAGGAAAATGCATTTTATACATGTAAGTAATTCAAGCGAATAAACAAAGGCATCACTGAAGTAACAATTCCGACAGATTGTTTCTTGGGAGTGATCTAGCTACTTTAGTATTAAAACAATGAAATATAACTGTTAGTTGAGGTTAGTAAGTAGAATTAATAAAAATAATAATTGGTAAAATTAAATAAAATATTAGAAGTGAAACAATGTAATATAAATGATAGTTGAGGTTAGTAAGTAAAATTAAGTAAAATATTAGAAGTAACATAATGGTAAAATAATGAGTTGAAATGAATACAAATACTTTTTTGGTTAATGTCACAATATTGATTTGTTGAAAATATAAACAGGATGTTCATAAAATTTTTCAATTCACAGGAAAATCTTTCTATCATTATTCAATTGAGAATGTTTCCCTTTTCGTCACAATATTGTTCAAGTTTAAATAATTAATGAAGACAGGAGAAACCCAGTAGGGGAACCCGGGCAGAACGACAGTTTCAACATAACAAAAAATAAACAAGTGAACAGAAACTCAAGGAATGTATTGTTTCATTTGACAAACTAATAAACATGAAAAATACCGAAAAAAGGATAGATAGTACAGAAATTTATCCATTTGTGAAAAGTTGCATGTTTCCCATTCTGTCCCTTGGGCGGGGCAGAACGGTATTTCAATATTATATGAATTTAAGAGCCATATAATGCTTGAAAAAAGGTATAAAGAAGGAAAATAGAACATTTATATCGTTTTATCAGGCCCAATTGACATATAACTCTTCGCTATCAATATCAGCGCAAGAATTATGTGCCCACTTGTGGCATGATGAACATGATATCCATCATTCATTGGAAGTTGAATAGAACTCCTGGCAATATAAACATTCTTCAGCACTATCACCAGAGTCGGATTCAGGATCAGCTGACCCTCCAACATTTTTCAGCTCCTTTTCTTGCAGCTTTTCCTTCTCTAGCACTTCCTTCTTCTTCACAGGTGCAATTAGAGTTGCATCGCTGTCTTTCGGAGAATTCGATTTTCTTGTAGCACGCTCTATTTTGTAATCTCATTGATTCTTCTTTTTCCCTCTGCCCTTTTCTTCCAAGTGAGGGGATGACGTCAAAATTGTTGTTTTCCTCCTTTTTTTTGAAAGTATTTTTTTATTAGGTTGAACCTCGGGTATGGGCAAAATTAATTGAGGAAAAGCAGTTCGAAATGCTGAGCTATTATTATTAAAAACGATTCAGAAATTGTTTTAATGGACTCCGTTGGGGTGTTATCATCATTTTGATTAGTTTACTCCTGATTAGCTACTTCCTGTGGCGTTGAGGATGTCTGTTGGTGCAGATGGAAGAACACACTGATATCTGCAGGCCACTCACCCGATTTTTTGAATCAATTCACTGCTGTTTTCATTATAGCTGCATTAAGAAATGCAGCTCCAAAGAGCGCTGAAATCTGAAATAAGCTCACCACTCTTCCAGAGTTACATCTCAGCCATTTTCGCACTTCTTCTCCGTAATAAACACTGATGGGTTTCATCAGCGAAACATCTAAGGGCTGAAGACGGTGTGAACAGTGGGGAGGGAAGCAAAGGAGTATCACTCCATTGGCTCGAGCAAAGTCAAGTGGCTCAATGTTTTTGGTGTGCATTGAATGTCCATCGAAGAAGAGCAGAACAGGGGATTCCTGTGTGGCTTTGGAAAAGGTGATGAATTTCTTAAACAACCAAGGAACGTTTCGGTTGTAACCCATCCTGAATCAGTCACTTCTGCCCATCCTCCAGGTGGCAAACCTAACTCAAACTCCTTCTGTTTATTTTTTCTGGGAAAAAATCAACATTGCCCATTGGGGCTCTCGGATCACTATGCCAAATTCTTGTATGTTGAGTACGATTCTCAGAAGGTTGATGAGAAGATATATAAAAATATCAGAATATATAATGAAAAAATAATAATAATTTCACCAACCTTCTGAAAAACGTAGACGGAACCAGCTGTATGAGACTGCGGAAGCCAACAGATCTCTCGAACTATTTTATACTATTATCAACTTCTGTTTCCAAATAGCACCTCTTGTACAGAAAAATAATTTCAAAGGTTGGATCACTACTGGCATACAAATTTCGTGCAAAAATGAACGTTTCCTCGTTGAATTAAAAAAACGCAGTAACAATCCTCACATACTGGTATTTATAATAAAATATCGGAGAATCTTGAAAAATGACATCAGCTCAGCTAAACTCGCTCACAATAATAATAAAGTAAAGCAACCTGGGATCTGGTCAATAACTTAACAAAAAAAACGCAAAAAAAGTGGAAAGTTTGAGCATCAATAAGATCGGTTCATTGATTGAGGATCCTCAAGAGATCTCGAAAGAATTTAGATATATTTTTTTCAAATATTTCAGCTCCCATAAATCTTAATATTGATAATACGCTTACTAGTATGGAATTCTTGAAAACTATCAATCTAAATTTTTCAAATTCATTTTTCTCCACATCAATAACGGAAATTGATGTGAGACACTCTATTCTTTAGAAAAATCGAATTAAACGGTTTTCTTCACATAAAGGATTCAATATAAAATTGAACCAGAAAATGGTAGATCTCAGGTGAAAAACAACTACTTTCCTGGCAAATACCACGCAGAACATTGAATGATATTCACCTGAAAATCCATGCATTCTTCCATATAATATCAATGGACATTGAATGCAAATGTTTCTTTCTGATAAGCTCGATTATGTTTAATTTATGTCGTGTTCACCTAACAATCCGCATACCGGTTTCAGGCTTCTTGGTCCTCATCAGTACGGAGTAGTCAACCAGCCAAAGGTCCAAAGAACTCTGGCTGAAGTGAGACACAACGTAAACAAACCATCATCGATCTTGTAACACCTATAGGTACGCCGGAAAAGATAAACTTTAACTGGCGGTACCTAGTGACAGAAAGAAACACTCCGAAAATCTCCCACCTCGATAGGTTTCTAAATAAAAGATCCCTTCTCAGTAGGAGTGGCAAGCCCGTCTAGCATATAGTGAAGATAGTGCCATGTAGTGGAATGAATAGAAAATCGAATTAAACGGTTTCTAATAAGGATTCAATATAAATTAACAGAAAATGGTAGATTCAGGTGAAAACAACTACTTTCCTGGAAATACCACGCAGAACATTGAATGATATTCACCTGAAATCATGCATACTTCCATATAATATCAATGGACATTGAATGCAAATGTTTTTCGATAAGCCGATTATGTTCAATTTATGTCGTGTTCACTAACAATATCCGGTTTCAGGCTTTGGCCTCATGTACGGATAGTCAAGCCAAAGGTCAAAGAACTCTGGCTGAAGTGAGACACAACGTAAACAAAATCATCGATCTTGTAACACCTAAGGTAGCCGAAAGATAACTTTAACTGGCGGTACCGTGACAGAAAGAACACTCGAAAATCTCCATCTCGATAGGTTTTAAATGAAGATCCTCTCGTAGAGTGGCAAGCCCGTCTAGCATATAGTGAAGATAAGTGCCATGTGAAGTGGAATGAATAGAAAATCGAATTAAATTTATGTGAAGAAAACCGTTTAATTCGATTTTTCATTCATTCCACTTCACATGGCACTATCTTTCACTATTGTAGACGGCTGCATCTACGAGAAGGATCTTCATTAGAAACCTATCGAGGTGGAGATTTTCGAGTGTTTCTTTCTGTCACTAGGACCGCCAGTTAAAGTTATCTTTCCGGCGTACCTATAGGTGACAAGATCGATGATGGTTTGTTTACGTTGGTCTCACTCAGCCAGAGTTCTTGACCTTTGGCTGGTTGACTACCCGTACGATGAGGACCAAGAAGCCTGAAACCGGTATGCGGATTGTTAGGTGAACACGACATAAATTAAACATAATCGAGCTTATCAGAAAGAAACATTTGCATTCAATGTCCATTGATATATATGAAGTATGCATGGATTTTCAGGTGAATATCATTCAATGTTCTGCGTGGTATTTGCCAGGAAAGTAGTTGTTTTTCACCTGAGATCTACCATTTTCTGGTTCAATTTTATATTGAATCCTTTATGTGAAGAAAACCGTTTAATTCGATTTTTCTATTCATTCCACTTCACATGGCACTTATCTTTCACTCTATTCTTTCTCAGAAACCAAAAAAAAATTCTGGCACCGACGATATTCCAATGACTCTTATTAAAAATAACATCGACTACTTGATCAAGCCTTTAGCCTTTTTATTCAATCTGTTGTTTACTACGGGTACATCCTGAATCATACCAAACCTCAACTGTCATTCCGGTTTTGAAAAAAGAGAGTAAATCAGACCTAAACAATTACAGCGGCATCTCACTTCTACCAAGTTTTTCAAAACTCTTAGAGTGGCACGTTTCACAACTTCTGTCTTATCTCGGTGAACAGAATATTTTGACCAATTCTCAATTTGGTTTCCAAACAAATATGAATACAACCGATGCAACCGTTGCTTTACTTGAACACGTAAATAAAACAATCCAAAATAACCAACACCCACTGGGTATTTTATGGCCTTGGATTATGTCGATCACGACATTCTCTTGGTATTATGGCGTCCACGGTAACGCCAAGGAATGGTTCGGAACGTACCTCTGTCATAGACAAATGCTAGTGAAAGTGGTAGCCAATAGAAATAACAACCTCACCAACTTCTACTCAGAAACGGCGGATGTAAAAAAGGTGTTTCCAAGGCACCATACTCGGACCCACATTATTCCTTGTCTATGTCAATGACATAGTCTGTAATTTCCCTCGCGTGACATTTTCACTATTTGCTGATGATACGAGCATAATCGTCCATTACTCGGAAATCCAATCGCCGTTAGCCCCAACACAAGAAACTCTAAATGATTTCATGAACTGGTTTACTGTTAACAAATTATCATTGAACGTAAGGAAAATCCAGACTGTCTTATTCAACCCATGCAGAAACCTACAGAACCTGAAAGTTGATGTAGAAGATGGCTAAATAAATACTTCCGACATTTCGAAATTCTTAGGCCTCACCATAGATAGTTATCCGAACTGGTCTGAACACAAGTAGAGCCATATTCGCCATAAGAACAATCAGAACAAACACCAATATTAAAGTAGCGGAAACAGTCCACTACGCACACTTCCACAGTCTACTACAGTATGGTATTGAATTCGGAGGCACTGCATTTGAGTCACCATCCACATTTGTAATACATGGCTTGAGCTATAGAGAATCATGTAGGGATAATTTCGCAAATCACAAAATATTCACACTTACAAACATATACATCTACAAAGTTTCATTTCTTATCCACAAAAAACACGGTTCTCTCTTACGTCCGGCCCATAGACATTCATACCACACCCGGAATCAGACAGTAATCTTACCAGATTACAAATATAATAGAACTCGCAAAGGAACTTCATGCATGGGAATCAAGGTTTACAATCATCTTCCTCAAGCACTGAAATTGCTAACCGAGCGAGAATTCAAAATAGAATTCAAAAATGTATTGCATAGTCATGTTTTCTATAACTTTGATGAGTTCTTCGAATTCAATATTTGATACATACCTCTTGGCTTATATTACAATACCTATGTTCAACTGATGAAAACTATTATCCAAAGTTGCTATCCACAGCAGGTCATTATTTCAATATACTCACATTCAAACTAGTCACCTTTCCTGCCCTTCTGACAGTATGTAGATACAAATCAATTCATGCTTCACTCTATATCAATGTACATCTAGGAAATAAATGTATGTCTGTCAAATCTTACAAGTTTAATTTGACCAACTCCTAGTTGTCCGATTAACGTGAAATTTGGCAGGGGTTCATAATTCTCTATGGGAGAGAAATGGATAAAAATCAGCTCACTCTTAATAAAAATAATAGGTGATTTTTTGAAAAAATTTACTGACCGAGAGTTCTTGGTAAAGCTATTTCATTGAGACGGTAGAAAATGATTGCACATAACTTATTTTTGCGCGATCATAGGAAAAATACAAATCAGCCCCTTCATAAGGGTAGTTCACTTTTAGATTTTCGATTTTTTGAAAAACTTTGCTGACCAGAGGTTTCCAGTGAGGATATTTCAATGGAACGCTGGAATATGATTGCACGAAACATATTATTTGTGCCACCATAGAAAAAAAATCGCATTAGTCCCTTCATGAATGTGACTATCGTCGTAGAGATTGACAATTGTTTGTTAAGTTGCATTTCATTTATTATTTTTTTATATAATATAAGATTGAAATGGTGCCGGTCAGTCTTATATATATTTTATTTTCCATGCGAATTCTGTCAAAATTATTCAATTGGATGTATTTATTGGAATTCTATTTTTATTATATTTTTTAGGTATATTATTCATGAGACTGAATTGTTTATTATAAGGTTCATTTTGTAATATTTTTTCTTCGGTCACTAGTTTTTCGAAAAATTGCAATTGTAAACTACCCTTACAAGGTAGCTGATGTGAATTTTCCCTATAGTGACACGAATAATATATTTTGTGCCATCATAATCCAATGTTTCAATGAAATAAATTCATTTGAGAACCCCGGTCAACAAAGTTTTTGCAAAAATCTCAAGTATAAACTGCCCCCATGAGGGGACTGATTGGATTTTTTCATGGTGGCACAAATAATATGTGTTATACCAATCTTTTGCTACCGTTACAATTAAATAAATTCAGCGGGAACCCACGGTGAACAAAGTCAACGGATTTGATTTTTTTATGGTGACACAAAAAAACTGTTTTGTGCAATCTCCATTTCAGCGTTTTGATGGAATATCTTAGTTAGAAACCCCCGGTCAGCAGAGTCATTAGAAAAATCACAAGTAAAAACTACCCCTAAATGGGGATGGATTGGAATTCCTAATATGGTGACACGAAGACCTACATACCAAAAGTTCAGCAAATTCTATCGAGACCTGAAAACCCCCTTATATATGTGCCTAGCCTTTAGGCTTCTTCAAATTTGTATGAGACATTTTTGTCGTAGCTTTTAAACCAAGATGGCGGACCGCGGCGACCCCTTCTCCCCATGATATATAGATAGATAGATTTTATTGGTCCATTTAAGAGAACTTCGACAAGTTATAGGACAAGTCGCGAAAAAACTCATATAAGTAAAAAGATACAAATTTGTCACTTTAACAAAGTCAAAGCATAATATATACAAACAAATACATATACTCATACTGATATGGACACATATATATATATATATATATATATATATATATATATATACATACACATACATACACATATATTGCACATTTAAGACATTCAAAAATTCAGACAGAAAAAACGACTCTATTTAAAAAATTAGTGAACTCATCAATATTGTAAGAACTTATATCTAACATAAGCAAAATGATATTATATTTGAAATGGTCCAACTTGGTAAATCTTTTATATTCATTAGTTAATATATTATACAGCCTAAGGTCCATTATTTGGTAGGATTTTCGACACAATGATGTACGATTTCTTGGAATATGTAGATCATTTTTTATTCTTGTACCGATTCATTTTTCATGAACTTATCTAGATTTTTGTGTATATACATCAATAGTTCAACGATAAACAAACTATAAACCGTGAGAATATCATACTCTCTGAATAGTCTTCGACAGAAAATTCTTGAAGATACGTTAGCAATGATTCTTGATATTATTTTTTGTGTTATGAAAATATCTTCCATAGAAAACGAGTTACCCCAAATTTAAATACCATATATCAATCTTGACTGAATCTGACCATAATAAAATAATAGTAATGCTTGTTCATCCAGAACATTTCTCAAAACTCTAATTTGATTACACTTGCTATTCAGATTCTTCATGAGATATACGCAATGAGTGGTGAATGAGAAATTAGAATCAAAATCTATTCCTAAAAATTTAACACAGTTTGATTGTTCTACTGATTCATTATTTATATTTATATTTATTTCGGTGGTACTATTACGATGACGGTTTTGAAAACACATATATTGACTTTTGATTGGGTTCAGGAATAAAGAATGGCTGAATAACCAGTCATAAAGACTCTGGAGAGTGGAGTGAATTGTATCCTGTAGAATACAGTCATTCCTTTCACGGAACAAAAGTGTTGTGTTGTCAGCATATGAACAAGAGAAGGCTTTTGGTGAAATTACAGGCAAATCATTAATATAATGGTCGAAAACTTTTTTCATCGGAACTAAATAACAATAACAATAACTTTTTTCATCGGAACTAAATAACATATCAAAATCACTCTTGCATGGCAAAAACTCCCACATATTCTTGACTTCCATCAATGCTGCTGCGCCAATAGACTCAAAACACATTCCTGCCTTTTTCACATGGGTGAAAATAGAAGACATATGCTAATTTCATATATAGTTCATACGTGTTCTAATCGAATCAAGTATTGATATTAGCTGATTCATCTGACTAGTAATTAATTTTCCCACACACTTCATAAACGGCCTTGGCAACGGACCTGTTCAGTTACGCATTTTAAACAGCTCGAATGTGTTTTCTAAGAAAAGTAGTAGCCTTCCTCCTACAGTGTTTTTACACAATAACCGCAACCAACAGATGTTTATAGTAAACTGAGTATAGTGTGATTTCATGGAAACAACTGTGAATATTCATTGAACAAACCCGAAATACAAATCAATGAAATATCACGTTGGAGTTAGTTTGTGAATTTTTTAGCTCCCGTTGGATTTTTCCTCTCAGTATTCTCAGCTTTACCCCTCGGTTTTCTCTCTTTTTTGCAATTAATATAGATTTGTAGACTAAAAAATATATTTATTGTCGTAGGCGTATTCTATAGTGCACATTTTTTTTTTACTCTTTCACACAATTTATTTTTTGTATCACTTAATCTTCATCTAATAGAATATTTCCTATAACCTTTCAACTTTTCAGAATTTCCCCTGAAGATGGTCGTTTGACCGAAAACGTTTGGGAGTGGCGAATGAAAAGATTTGCCCACGACAATAAATATATTTTTTCTGTGACCGGAAAAAAGTTTGACATTTTATCTCTGTTGACAGGTAACAAAATATCACTTTTTATGAAATTACTTTTTTCCCCGGGAAAAAAGTGAGTACTTTTTTCCCGGATATATATACACATAAGTAAAGGTAGATATTTAATTCAACAATATTTTATTATTCAAAAGTTATATTTCCTTTATATCAAAAGTACAATTATTGAATGTGCATTGCGTGAATGACATATTCCTTGTGGTGAAATTATATTTTTTTCTGCCATGGACACAACTGCCGTTGATGTACCTGGTCGCAAATCGGGTGTTATTTCAGCACTACCACACGTTCTGAACACTTCATTGGCTATTTCTGTCCTGTATGCTACCGATTCATCAACTTGAAATGCCTGTATATGAGTTAGCATTTTCAAGTTGAAGAAAATTAGCTACTATTTCAGGTACCTTATGAAACTGATTTTTACCCACAACCTGATTGATACATTTTCCATGGAGGCCAGTAAAGATCGTATTTTCAAAACCTGGGAAAACCGATTACTCCCAGCCCAAGGCGAACCGGCCTATCAGCCTGACATCCTTTCTCATGAAAACGCTCGAAAGGCTGGTAGATCGGCACATGAGAGAACGATCGCTGCAGTGCATCCCACTGAACAAGCAACAATATGCACACCAAGCAGGAAAGTCCACTGACGCAGCTCTCCACCACCTTGTATTTAAGATAGAGAGAGTACTGGCCAGTGGACAGTACGCAATGGGCGTCTTCATCGACATTGAAGGAGCTATTGACTATACGTCATTTGAATCTATCTGCCACGCTGGATCAAAGCTATGCTATCACAGCGAGTGGTATAACAGCAGAATTAAATGGGAGAACCGTAGCTGCCAAAGTATCAAGGGGGTGTCCACAAGGAGGAGTTTTATCACCCCTATTATGGTGCCCAGTAGTAAACGAGCTTCTCACAGAACTGAATGAGTCAGGACTGTATATTTACACAAGCGTATGCATATGACTCAGTCATGTTGGCTCCAGACCAACCGGTAAACCTGCTAGGAGAAAACATTATGACAGCTCTTGGCAGAGTAGAACAGTGGTGTTCTGCCAGTGGGCTGAGAGTCAACCCGAAAAAAGTGGACTTGGTACTCTCCACCAAGAAACGCAAAATAGGAACTCTTCCAGATATACTAATCTAAGGAAGACAGCTTCCGTATAAAGCGTCGACCAAACACCTTGGAGTCATCATAGACTACAAGCTGACCTGTAATGAACAGATTGAAAATCAAACCAAGAAGGCTACCTACTCCTACTAGGCATGCAGAAGAGGCTTCGGCAACACGTGGGGCTTGACACCTAAAACCCTACACTGGATATACACGGCGATTATTCGCCCGACACTAACGTACGGATCCATCATTTGGTGGACCAGTACCACAAAGGGCACGTCCAGAAATAAACTTGATAAAGTACACCGACTGGCTTGTATAGGTATAACAGGACAGGACGACGCCTACTAGAGCTCTAGAAGTTCTACTAGGACTATCACCTCTGCATCTTGTCATTCAGCATGAAACCATGCGTGCTGCATACAGACTCAAAGGCGCAAGCCAATGGATCGGTACTGAGGCAGACCATGGAACAGGGCAAATTAATGGAAAGAGACAGTACCCCGCCTGTTCTGGATTTTAGAAAAGGACCCAATATAATCACAAGGGATAAATGGAAAGACAATGCTTACGACAGACTCCCCAACCAATCTGGTACACAGATGGATCAAGATTTGGGGAAATGTTCGGCGCGGGGGTCTAAGAAGAAGGAACAAAGAGAGAAATCTCAGTTCCCTTAGGCAAATATGCCTCAGTGTTCAGCTGAAGTATATGCTATACTCACCTGTATCCAGGAAAACCTCGACAATAAAAGTCGAGGGCCTACTGCCATCTACTCGGACAGCAAAGCTGCTATTATGGCGTTAGGTGCAAATAGGATTGTATCCAAACTGGTGTCCGAGTGTAGAAACGCCATAGAAAGTTTATCGGAAACAAGCGAAGTCAGCCTCATATGGGTCCCGGGACACTCAGGCGTCCCCGGGAACCAGGATGCGGACAGATTAGTCAAGATAGGATCGGGAAAGACCCAGCAGCCTGGCAATCTGAAATATGGAGGAAATGCTACAAAAGCAGTTCCTCAAAACATGGCAAGAGGCGCCAGGCATGAGGCAATCAAAGCTCCACATAAGGGGGCCATGGAAAAAAATGTCTAAAGAGATCCTGTCACTTAACAGTAGGGACATCAAGACTGTGACTGGGCTTCTAACGGAACATAATCACCTGAATAGGCACATGGAGCTCATCGGGATCACAGATGATCCCCTATGCAGATGGTGCCTGGGAAATGACGAGCCATCGTCGCACATCCTCACTGAGTGCCCAGCTTTGGTGCACCAGAGGGAGAAGAACCTTGGGAGCATAATTCTGAACCCAGAGGACGTCAAGGAGATTTAGCTGAGGGTGTTGCTGAATTTTGTCAAAGAAATCGGCATGCCCAGCTGATTTTCTCAGAACAAGTGGGCGCACAATGGGCCCAAATAGAGAGGATTACGTGCACGGGGTTCTTCGGAACCAGCTCACCTTGTGTGAAGAAGGAGAAGAAGATACATTTTCCATTGCGATATGCATAAAACAGGCGGCAAACCTTTGCTGCTGCTGGTAAAATTTAATATATTCTTCAGTAACTACAAATCTCCGGTTTACATCATTCTTTGTTTGCTTAAGTTCCACAATTAATAACGTTTCCGAATCTTCAATATCATCTAATGTTACCTGGCTGATTTCACAAATTCTACGTTTTTGTAACGCTACTTTCGCTACATCTACTAATTCTGGTGGAGAAAACTCGGAATCAGACATTTTCCAACTTTATATTATTCAAAATAACTACTAAACAACCACTTAGTTCGCAATTTTTAAATCAAATCACAGAATAAAATTGACAGATATTTGATTACTTTAAAGGTTTCCTTAGCAACGCTATAAGTACAACAGCCTACCAGTTCAATTCATTTCAAATTTCACATCGATAATTTTCTGACTTTAATATATTGTTTTTTCAATATCAAATCGTCGTTTTCCTTGTCACAGAAAAATTTTTGTGTTATACACGGAAAAAATATTAGATTTAGCTCTCGGTTTTTTTTCAACACAACACAACCTCGAGTTAAAATATAATACATTTTGACCTTATATATTTATGTCCATCAGATTGGTTGAAGTGGGTCCTACGCACTCTAGGGGCAAACATAAAAATGCTTCTGGAAATCAAATTTGTCAATTTTCCGTCACAAAACTATGTGATCGTACTCAAAATCGTCTCTAGAATCCAAATCGAGGAAATAAGATGTATTTCGAATGAAACCGTCTTCCTTTCCACTCAAAGGGTTGAATTTTGAAAGATATTTTGTGGAATCACGGCAATGCACGTCAAATTGTACACGGGCAAACTCACTCTCACCCGTTTTTTTGATAGTGTGAACAAACTCCATGATTATTGTCACATTTCACCAGTTACTATGAGAGACATAACTCTCAGAGTAAACTAAATTATGGAATTGTTGCCATCCACTCCGTCAAATCGGACATTGAAAAAACTATCTGGGTCCTGGAAAAAATCAGTTTTAATGTGAACAAATGCGATTGTGTTGCGGATCGTAATTCCAGCATTATCTCATCTGAACACAATATGCATATTCCCGATAACCAAACAAAAATGTGGGCTAATTCATATTCAAAATGTAAATCGGCTTTGTGTGGAGTTCATATGCATCCGAAATCGCGGCAAAAAAAGCGAAGGCTATCACAATATGTGGATCGGTAGATTTTATGTTGAATTCGTATTTACATTTATGTAGATTTTTGATGGCGGAATGCATGAAAGAAGGATCGGTTTGTGTTCGTCAATCAGTATTTCAACGGAGTTTCTAGAGCAATCTATTTCATAGAGGGGAAGAACTTCAGGTCACTTCCCTAATGGAAACATAGAGTGTGTGAAATTTAACACTTTCCAGTGGGAATAGTAATAATAATCATAAATATACTTTATTGTCCGAAGATGCCAATCTTATTGACGAAGCTTCAAAAACAATATATTGAATATAAATGAATATACAATACAAAATAGTCAAACTATCATCAGATTATCGTCATAAAATTATTGTAGAACATAATACGGTCTTCTACACACCGATTTTTTATGTTTTTTCTAAAACCCACAATATCTACATTAGAGTCTTTGACTTCGATTGGCAAATGATTATACATCTCATCTCCGTTATAAACAAATGAATCCTTGATCAGAGAGAACGAAGGTAAGGGTGATTTCAAATCATTTCTAGAGCTTAGTCTTGTGGAATGATGAGAAGAAATTATTTCGAATTTCAGAATATGTTTTTTTACAAGACAGTTTCCGAAATAAAACGAGCTACAACAGTCAGTATCTTCATATCAATGAATAGTTGCATGCAATTTTACCAATATTTCAAATAGCCTTCTTCTGAATTTTGAGAACCGATTCCAGCAAATTCAAGCTACACATAAACAGGAATACCTCAAATGAGATTCAATCAAAGCGTAAAACGCTGTTTCAGCAGTAGATACACTCAGCAGTAGATATACTCCCTTGAAATTACTCTGCATATGATCTGACAGAAATGTTTCGTTTTACTTGTTTTGAGTGTATATCAAACTTCAGTTTCTTGTCAATATTTCAACCCAGAAATCTAGTACAATCATAATTTTCCGAGGTTACATCGTGAAGAGTACATTTAAAGGAGACAATATTCGTTTTGGAGCTATCAAATAATAAATTGTTTGAATCACATCAAGGCTCAACCATTTTTAAAATCACTATATATTTTCTTGTTAAGATCTTCAACGCTCTTACTCTTCCACAAAATTGTAGTATCTTCTGCTAAATAATGTTAGTTTACCAGAAATGTTAAGATTTGATAGATCATTAATGTGTAATAAAAACAGAGCTGGACCTAGAACCGATCCTTGCGGCACACCCGAATCTACCTCATTGATGCTTGAATTCTCAAGATCTTCACTACTTGACTACGTTCTGTGAGGTATGACTCGAACCAATCCGAAGTTACTCCTCTATACCCATGAGGATGAAGCTTTCACAAGAGTATTCCGTGATTCACGCAGTCAAAAGCTTTCGTAAGGTCTCAGAACACTGCTGCGGCAATATCTCCGCCATTTATTCCGAGTAAAGCTCATGTAGAAAGGAAATTGCATCATTTGTGTTCTTTCTATTTTTGAATCCAAATTGATTTTGTGTGAGCTGAGGAACACATTAAATCTTTTTTTGACAAGTTTTTCAATTTTTTTTGCAAGGGTAGGAATGAGGGAGATTGGTCTGGAATTCAAGGGATCATCTAGGTTCCCGCCCTTGTGTAATGGTATTACTATTGTCAATTTTAGAAAAGATGGAAATATACCATCACGGAACGTAGATTCCTTAGTGAGACCAAAGTATTGAGAGCAACTCTTGGAAAGTTATCGAAAATGTTCATGGAAATGTCATCAAAGCCAGTTGTTTTTTTTGTTTTTTATTT
Organism: Gonioctena quinquepunctata; assembly: GCA_018342105.1. Lineage (NCBI taxonomy): Eukaryota > Metazoa > Arthropoda > Insecta > Coleoptera > Chrysomelidae > Gonioctena > Gonioctena quinquepunctata. The sequence goes on along the minus strand of JAFIRS010001240.1, from coordinate 65,084 downwards.
CCTTTCACTACTTCCAACGATTCGTCAAAATTTGTATCGTATAGTATTGAATAATTAGCATTTCCATTGTCTTCAATTAAACAGTAGAATTCATTCATTTCATTTGCACTAATTAGAATTTCTGAATCATTTGTTTTTTTGGGTTTTCTCAGGTCGTTCAAAATGGACCATGTTTCTTTCATTTTGTTGTTCAATATATCTATTCTATTATTGAAGTTATTTTATTTTGCGAGTTTGAGCACCGTTCTATAGATTTTGCGGAATTTACTGAAGTAGTCATGATAACAAAAAATTAAACCAACGAAAAAATCAACTGAAAAGTAGAAAATAAAATAAACCTCAGTCTTAATGATGATTGAGCTCCTAAACTAATGAGAGTAACTAATTTTGAGTCGGCGCCTAACAAACAATTATCGAAGATCATTATATTACTTTGAAGATGTAATCAAAACGCCGCTGTGCATTTCGCTGCCATCATTTTACGCTTTAGGTACCTAATTCAATTGCTAGTTTGTTTGGCTCCGACTCAAAATTAGTTAGTTAAGACTAAGAATGTTTATTTTATTTTTAACTTTTCGTTGATTTTTTCGTCGGTTTAAATTTTTGTTAAAAAGTTTTAATTTTTCAATATTTTGTGGCAAAATCTACTGATTACTACCTACTTAATTTTTGATTACTCCCAAAATACTTACTTACCTAGCTTACTTCAACTATTAACTGTTAAATAATATGAGTTTCTACTTCAACTATATATTGTTATACAATTAAGTAATTTTTGGAAGTTCTGGTTAGTTGATTTCATCACTTTGTATATAATTCCATCCTTTCATAGGATGTAATTATTTTGACGGATGTAGGAGGATCTGTCCATGTCAACTACATATGTGTGCCAATGTACACAAGTGAAAAATCAATCATCCCCTATTTTTCTACCCATAGGGGTGGAGCATTCCATCCCAAATTGGAATATGATCAACTATGAGGTATACCCTATCTAATAAAGAAAGCATCATCCAAATCGGAAAACCCACTACAAAGTTATGCGTGATAGAATCGGTTAACGGACCAAAACTCATAGGGTGAACGATCAATTTTTTTAATTTTGCTACCCTTAGGGAAGGATTTTTCAAATTCAAATGGTACGAACTTCGAAGTACACCCTATCCAATGAAAAAATAATAATCGGAATCGAACTGCTATGTGAAAAGTTATACGTGGTCATACATTAAAAAAAAAATATACGCGTCAACTAGAGAACCTCCTCCTTTTTGATTTCGATGGTTAAAAATAAGGATTGTTAGTGAATTTCCTCATATAATGTAAAGAGCGCAAATCATTCGATGACTTTTTAATTCCCTGTGTTATCCAGAAAGACATCAAGAAATATCCAAACTATCGAATCATGTTACCCGCAGTTACCGAGTTTTGTAAACTGCCGATTCCAGATGACCCATAGGAAAAAATTTAAAGGGAACAAATCTGGAAATTTTGGAGTCCACAAGATAATAATAATTTTAATAATAATAATAATAAGAATGTTTATTGACATAAATGAAAAATGTTTACACTCAGGTGAAATGCAATAAACATGGTTGAGTCACAGAAGTGTATAACAACTATGAGTTGTTATACTACTTGTGCGTGACTATATATGCTACTACACATTGAAATATTATTACAGAAAAAATTATGTAGGTTATTGTCAGTTGAGGAATAACATAATATATAAATCAACAAAATAAATATATGTAAATGAACGAACAATATAGATTACAGTTAAAAATCGGAATGACACTATCAATGATTATTGAATTAAAAAATATCTAAAAATATATATAATAAATGTAATAAAATCTCAAAAACGAAGGTAAAATTTTATAAAATAATCCAACAATGAATGTAGAATTTCAGTTAAAAACGAAGCTAAAATCATATAAAATAATCCAACAATAAATGTCAGTTACAAATGGATACATTTATTAAAATAAAAATAAAAAAGATAGGTCCTCTCCTTGCAATCCAATGTTGTTATAGTGGTAATTGAACCATTATCTCTTGTTGGTAACGAAGTTTATCTCCAATAATAGTATCTCAGCAATGTATATTGCAAATCACATAATACTCGCCAATTATTTGTTGTATAGTGTTCACAGTTCAGTAACTCATGCAAACTGTGGCCATATTGCCAATACCCCAATTCTTTTTTCAGGGTGGTCTGAAAGCTGCCATTTGGGCAGATGTCATGCAGGGATTGACGATGATTGTGGTTTCTATGGCCATCATTTTCCAGGGATGTTTCGAAGCTGGAGGTCCAGCAAGAGTTGTTTCAGTCAACAGACAAGACCACCGACTCGATTTTTTCAAGTAAGTGAACATTACAGGTTATTTTCCTTTTTTCGAATTTTAGATCATTTGAATAGTGAGATAAAACACTTTTCTTATGGAATCTGACAACCATTTCAGAAGAGTTGTCTCTGTTATGGCAGTTAAAGTTCTATCTTGTCATTTTAACCAAAGGTGATCGAAAGTACATAAATATTCTGACAATTCCAGTTTGTTGGCATTTTTTTAAATAAATTCACACAATTACATATATACACCTACAGTCTGAAAGCGGTCTGCAGAAAACCTGTCCAATCGAGTAATAGAATGTTTTTAAAATGTTAGTACTCACAGCAAACATAGGAAAAATCATTGACTGCCTGAGCAAAAGTTGTGCATAAGTTTTGTATGGCCTTTTATCGGAAAAACCAACCATATCAATGTAGCAACATATTCATTTTAGAATGGTTCAATGGGAAATTTGGTGATAAATGGTTAGGACGAAATATCGATCCGCGATGGCCTCCTCGGTCGCCAGATCTCACCCTAATAGATTTTTTTGATGGGGATATTCAAATAAAAAAGTATACAAAGATCGACCATTTGAAAGTGTTGAGGAGCTTGAAAATTCGATACGATTTCATTGCAGAAATATTCCAGCAAATGTATTGCAATCTACTCTTTTATGATCGGACACATATTTTTTGCATTTTTAATATTTCCTGTTCTAGTTTATTTTGATTTGTTAATTGTTAAGTTATAATGAAAATAACCGCTAAAAATTGGCAAAACCATCGGCACCACATTCAAATACGTTTAAAAACATTGTATTATTGCTTTTGAGATTTGAGTGCGTTTATAATTATAATTATAAATAAAATTGATAATAATAATAATAAATAATAATAATGTTTACTTTTAACCCTCATTTCTTTTTTTTTTCAAGGATATCCGGGATTATTTCAGTAGGAGTTCACGTTTGTTTGTTAATTTGTACAGTTTTTCAATAAAAATTTAAAATTAAAATTTTGCACTTCAAATTAGAGTTTTTCAAAATGCATATTATCATCCCTACTACTTTGTTCAAAAGATTGTTTGCGAAATTTTAAAGTTGTGTTTAATATCGCAGCAACAAACATGAAGTTTGTGATTCCCTGAAAAATTATAAATCTTAGTTAATTTCACAAATATGCTTGGATTTGAACAAAGTTATGCGAAATTTATTTGTTTTTTATCAATTTATCAAAGTGATTACGGTGAATATTAAACAAAATCGGAAATTATAACTCGATGTTTTCCAAAATTAAATTTTTTTCTTGGGAAGCCATGTTTTGGTATTTGGGCACAACTTTCAATTCCTAACAACTTTTCATTTCAACATTTTTCTGAATTTTTCGAAATAGGGTTACTTTACTCCTGTACAATTTTTTTTGACATACCCTGTATTTTTCAATTTCCGATAAACTTTCCTATTTTTTTTAACATAAAAAAATTGCCAAATCGGTCGAGGCGTTCTCACGTTTTACGCTTACGAAAAATCGGGAATCATTTTTATTATATGGATAAATTTTATTTATTTCATATACAGCAATTTTCAATTGTACTTTGTTACATCTTTACGAAACAGGGTTTTCTATGAGGAGTACTTTTTCTAAATATTGTTTATGTTTACTTTAATAGTGTAAAAAGGATACATGCACTACGTGAATTTTAAATAAAGAACCCATACGCTACCTTCATTCAAAATAAATTATCCATACACTACATACATTGAAAGACATGATCCATATACCTGGTGCCATAAACATATCAAGATATGTCTTAAGGATATTTCCTGTTGATTCTTGGAATAAGGGTGCAGATTTTTTGGCAAAACTGATGTCACAAACAAGTCAAACCATCATATTGAGATATCATTAATCACCCTCCTAGTAGAAAACATGATGTGACTCATAACTTTTTTTCACATACTGATTTTCTTGTAGATAGGTAATAAATACCATCAATAATTTGATCACTCAAAAAAACTCACTAAGTAGTATAGGACCGGCACAAGAGATCGATGAACGATAAATGAAATACCGCCACTTATTTGAGGTTAACCGCAGAGCAGACAAAGATAAAACACATGAACCAGATGAGAACGTATTTGCAACGAATCAGTTACGTCATATTTCTCAAGCACCAAACGTATCTTCGACTTACCCATGGTATTGAAATGTTCTGCTCAGTGGAAACATATACTGAAAAATTGTTTGTAGTGATACGTCCCACTCCTGAGAAAATTAAATGAATCGGGACAGGGTGTTGTTTAAAGAACCCACATCTGTAAGCCAATTGATATGAACTGGCCCTACACTTTATTTCACTTACTTAGAAGTTTAGGAAGTGCTATACTGGTTGTGAATAATTTACAGAAAAACTAAGGAGCGGCTCTTAAAAATTACGTCCTATGTATCAACCACCAAACGTGTCTTCGACTTCCCCATGGTATTGAAATGTTCTGAAACCAGAACATCTGAAAGATATAAATGAGACACATTGCTATAAATAAATCACCAAGATGTTTTGAAGATGGTCATTTGGTACGAAATGAAGCTGTGGTGGTTTTTCGGGCTGTGCAATGCTTATAATAACATCGCAATATTACGTCTCCATAACTTATAAATTATGATTTCTCAGAAATGTCGTCACGGGTACAAGAATTAAACGTTAATAAACCTTCCGGGTATGTTTTCCACTACCTAAATTTGAAATAAAAGCTCCATACACAACCTACACTTGAAATTGAGGATCCATACGCTACTTCATGTACATTATTTTCACTTTATATGGCTCCTATACATTTTCCAGGCGTTTTTGTGAAGAAAAATATTGGCACGTTCATACCATTAGGGGTGTACAACGAAAATAAGTTGAAAAAAACTCCATTCCAAGTCATAGGAATGCAACTCATCAGCCCAGCTATTCAACGATTTTCCGTAATCTTTCCATGCAACGTTCACAATCTCCATTAATTTATTTGGAATTCTTGAGAATTTCTCGAACGAGGCCATTGAAAAATAACTTCGTCTCCTATATTACTTTCCATATTATATTTCGCAGCAAAAAACTTTTTAATTTGTCGTCTATTGGCGAATTGACGGCACACCCAAATGCGAAAAGCCTCTTTTTAATAAACTGCCGGCACTAGACGAGCGAGCGCCGGCCAAAGTTCAATAAAGAACGAAATTTTAATAACGGATCCGGAGGAATATTATTTTATCGCACGCAATTCGGTTCGAAACATTCGAGAACGATGAAATTCTGCTGAATTCTCTGAGTATTTCGCGCTGGCATATATTCGCCTTACCCATTTCCGGAAAATATGTCAATCGACACGTGTTATACGGGGTAAATCAAATTCCCCTCGCAATGGAATCCCGAAAAGGCTGACAGGTCACACCGTGAAAATGTATACTGCAACAGGTGAGTCACAAATCATTCTGTCATTTATATTCCAGAACGTATTAGGAATTCTAGCTTATACCCACACCTTCGGAGGCATAAAATAAAATGTATATCTACATAGTCTCCTTTTAGCTCGATGCCCTTTTCACAGCGATGTATAATAACTTCGATACCCTGTTCAAATCAAATCAAAATCAAAATCAAAATATGCTTTTTGTCGGAAAAAATATTTTTTTGTTGACAAAGCGAGTACTAAATATGTAAATATATAAATAACAATGTAAATAGGAAAAAAATATACATATAGCGTCACAATCACGTTATTAACATACGTAGTCACAAAAATTGTTAATTAACATAAGAAACATAAAATATATAAAGCATATCATACATATAAAATATATAAAAACATATAACATATATTATAAATAGTCACAATTTAAAATAATTTAAGATTTTATGCTGATATTCCTATCTGAGTAGAATTCGTCTGATGAATAATAGGCCTTTGATATCAAAAACTTTTTTACTGATTTTCTAAATTTTGTGGAACATGTTTCATCTTTAATTTCATTTGACAAGTGATTGAACATTTTCTTGCCGTTGTAAATGAATGATCTCTTAATTTTTGAAGAAATTGGAATTGGTGAACTTATATTGAACGTATTTCTAGTTTGACGTCGAGATATAGTAGAAATTTCATCTTTGTATTTTATTTGCATTAGGCATACCATTTCCAAAATAAGAATGCAAGGCAAGGTTAGGATATTGTGTTTTTTGAATAAGGACCTACAGGAGTCCCTGAATCCTGCCTTACACATATTTCTAACTCTAACTTTTTGCAGTACAAATACCCTATCAAATAAATATTGGCAAGATGTTCCCCAAAAACATATACCATAGCGTAAATGGGAAGCAAAGTACACCTTTTTGGCCGACATAGTGCCCAATTCATTTGCTGATACTCTGACAGCAAAGCAACCTGAAGAAACTTTCTTACAAAGATTAGTTATATGATTTGCAAAAACCAAGTTTTTGTCTATTTGCAATCCTAAAAATTTTGCAGACTCCTTGTTTTCAATTAGTTGAGAACCTAGGTAAATTTCCAGCGAGGAGCACTTGAGTGTGATAATGCTAGTCTTCGCGATGTTGAATGATAAAAGGTTAGCATCACACCATTCTTTTATTTTTTTTATATCTTGGCTAATCCTTTGCTGCAGTTGCATCTCATTATTGCTGTGCCAAAATAATGTAGTGTCATCTGCAAATTGAGTTATATTTGCAGATATATCAATGCAAGCTAAATCGTTGATATATAGCAAGAAGAGAATTGGGCCGAGAACCGACCCTTGTGGAACTCCACGAGTTACTGTCTGGGATTGTGATATGTTGCCATGGAGTGTGACTTTTTGTGTGCGTTCTGATAGGTATGATCTGAACCATCTCAACGATACGTCTCTAAAGCCATATACTTCTAGCTTTTGCAGCAGGATTTCGTGATCCACACAATCAAACGCTTTCGAAAGATCACAAAAAACCGCTGCTGCCATTTCTCGATTATTAAGACGTAGATATACCTCTTCTAACAGATGGAACATAGTCGAGCCCCTGAGAACAGCCATCAACCTCAGACTTCACCTCTTCATTGTTAGCAAATCTCTTACCACCGAGTCATTTTATCAAGTTTGGAAACTGAACTGATTCCTCAAATTCTTTATTTAGAAAAACACTGCTAGTACAAACGAAAAAATAACAGTATGAAGTAATATTATGTAATTTGAATTCCTAGTATAGAAACAGATCTAAACCGTCTGTAAACGAACACATTTCTCCATTTTTCTAACATATTTAAAAAAAAAGTTTATTTAAAAATAACTAATAAAAAAAACTTTTAAAAAACAAGCTTTCATTCAAATACCTAAAAAGTACAAAATAATTACTTTGGATGTGTGACGTAAGTTATTCCGTGAGTTATAGATTCAAGAGCTTGTCTATAACTCACGGAATAAACTACGTCACACATCCAAAGCAATTATTTTGTTCTTTTTAGGGTATTTGAATGAAAGCTTGTTTTTAAAAAGGTTTTATTTATTAATTTGTATGGGGTCTTTTTTCAGTAAGTTCTGAGCTATCTAGTTCTACAACGAGGAGACCATCTAAAGATTAACTCGTCCGTCATCCTGGAGCTGCCATCTTCAATTTATGAATTTTGACAAAAAATCAATAATTTTCGACTAAATTCATAATCTCCGACCCCAAGAACCCCTAACACCCACATACCAATTTCGAATCGAATCGGACCATAATTACAAAACTCGTTCGCCATCTTGAATTTGTGAATTCATAATCTCCGACCCCGAAAACCCCCACATACCAATTTTGAATAGAATCGGACCATAATCACAGAAATCGTCGGACATCTTGAAGCCGCCATTTTGATTCTATGGATTTTGTCAGAAAATTCATAATATTCGACCCAGAAAACCCCCACATACCAATTTTGAATCGAATCGGACCATAAACACAAATCTCGTCCGCCATCTTGGAGCCGCTTTGGTTTTTTTTCCTCTAACAATTGCATATTGTCACGGGAACTATGAACACCTGCCAAATTTCAGGTTAATCGAACAACTAGAAGTGAAAAATCAAAAAAACCCGACTGCGTAAAAAGTGTAGGTACTTTAAGAATGATGGAAACAAGATGACCAGAAAATATTGTCGGAAAATTATGTTTTAAAAGGTTAACATTAAACGTAATACTGTAAACAACAACAATATCATATTGATCAGGTTAAAATGTATGCTAATTTACATCAGTAACTCATAGTAATAGTAATTTCATCGATAAGATCAATAACAAATCCTACAGAATTGAAACTTTCCAAACGCATTTTTAACGAGAACATCGTTTTTTTCAAATGTTACCTGCCGAGGGCCGTCTTGCCATTCGATAGAGAATTTAATTACCAATTCAGCGATATACATTATGTTCCACTTTCTTTTTGTTCAAAACTAAAATCGATCATTTATTGAATTTGTACAATATTTTATACGATGCCTACAAATTCCAATGAGTTATCCGTTTAGGTTTGATGAAATGAAAGGTTGCCGTGGAATCATGAAAAACAGTAGGTAATTTGTCATGTCAAAAGTGAAATACCAATTTTACTTGCCATCTTGTTTCGTTTGTAAAAAGTTTTTATGAAATGAAAAATAATAATCGTTATTTTCGAAACGAACAAACCGATATGATATTGATATACGGAGAATGTCAGAAGAACGCTGTCAATGCTAGTATGCTATACGCTGTTCGTTATCGGTTAAGACGGCACCCATTAAGGACCTACTTCAGGAAATTGGAAATGATGCTAAGGAAAGAACCAGCTGATCAAAAAGCGAAAACTAATGTTTTATGATATGTTCATTTTTCTCCATCTGCCTCAGTGCGAGAATTGGAAATTGAATGTGGGATCAGCAGGATAAGTGCCAGAAAAGTATTGAAAAAACATGAATATCGCTCGTATAAATGCAGTTTGCATCAGCATCTATATGAAAATGACCCAGAACGGAGACTTACTCATTGTAATTGGCTTTTGCGTCATCATGATTTGAATAATGGTTTTGTCTCGAAGATACTGTTTACAGATGAGTCTAGGTTTACGAATAATGGTATGTTAAATAGGAATAATACAAGGTATTGGGGTCGAGAAAATCCTAGGTTGCTGAGAGAAGGTAATTTTCAAGAAAGATTTGGATTCAACGTCTGGGTAGGAATCACAGGAAGAAGAATCATTGGACGGGCCTTTGACGGGCCAAAGATATCTACAATTCTTGGAGAACGATATTCAAAATAATATCAACGATTTACCTGAGAACATCAGGGAAAATATGTTTTTTTCAACAGGATGGTGCAGGACCACATAATGCTGATATTGTTCGGCAATATCTTAGTGATACCTATGGGCAGAGATGGATTGGAACAAATGGTCCATCAGATGTCCAGCCATAACTCCCGACTTAACCCTATTGATTTTTATTTATGGGGTCACATAAAATCCAAAGTATACTCGAGAAGACCAACTTTCTTAGAGGACTTGAGAGATAGAGTTGAGCGCGCATTTCAGGTAATTCCTGCTCACGAACTGATAAATGTGATGATGTGTACAATGAATAGAACTAGTCTATGTATTAGGGAAAACGGGCAACACTTCGAACATATCATTGGTCATTAATAAATAAAATGACTTTTCGAGGGTTGTGAAACTCTTCTATTGAAAACAGGATAATGGTATTGTGAGTAATAATTTGTACGTTGAATGTTTCACTGTTTCAGTCGTTAGATTTATTCAAACAGTTTGATTATATTAAACTTATCATTTCTGTAATGGGCTTATGATCATTACATATTGTCAAGTCGATTATTTTTGGTAATTCATTGTTACCATTCTGAAGTAAAGTTTGAAAGAATGAATAGATGTCATGTTACCTACCAATTTTTTAGGATTGATTTCATTTTGTTAGATGGGTCTCTACGTTCTGAACAAAAAGAGAGGGGTACATAATGTATATCGTTGAGTTAGTAATTGAATTATCTATCCAATAGCAAGATGGCCCTCGGAAGGTAACATTTGAAAAAAACTATTTTTTCGTTAAAAATGCGTTCAGAAAATTTCAGTTCCTGCTGTAGGATTTGTTATTGATCTTATCTATGAAATGACTATTACTATGAGTTACTGATGTGAATTAGTTTAGATGGTCACGGCATCCTGGGCTAAAAAAAAGAGTTTAAAATAAAAACATGGCAACACTGTCGTATGTAACTTGAGCCGTATAATCCGAAAAACATCAATATAATCAATCAATATAATCCGAAAAACAAAAATCCGAAATCCGAAAAACAAAAACATTAAACATACATACATATTTTATATGTCCTATTGGAAAATAAAATTATTTATTTATTTATTTATTTATTTACAGGGTGTTCCATTTGGAAAATCGAAAGGTGGTCATTCTGCCGAAATCGGAAGTCGGCCATTTTGTTTTCATATGTTTGTCAATCCGAAATTGTGTATCATATCTATGCACAAAATTTCATTCAAACCGGTTGATAAGTGAAAGAGATATAGGTATGACCCTGGTCCCATTATCACCGGTATATCAGTTTGTAACCTGGCTAATTGTCTTCCATTCGTTTTTAAGGGTAACTTTTATTTATTTTATTTCAAATATTGTTATAAATTTCAAATAACTCACTTGGACCATTTTCATTTTATAAAATTACTTGAAAACGCTGTTTTTGTTAGTTGATTTAAAAAAAACGGGGAAAGACCCCGGAGCCCCTGCTTTAATGGGGGGTGCTCCATATGGGATGCCAAGATGTAATTTCAGGGAGTCAGTATGGCTTTGGAGAAGGAAAGTCAACTGAAGATGCAATTTGTGCATCAACATCAAAGATATATAAAGCAATTGATTCAAAAAAACCTTCACTCTGTGTATTTGTTGACCTCTCTAAAGCCTTTGACACAGTATCCCACCAAAAATTGTTGAGAAAACTACAAATATACGGGATTAGAGGAAATGCATACAAATTATTGAAGAGTTACCTGTCAAACCGTCAACAACAAGTCTGTATAGAAGGTACCATTAGCAAAATGAGAAATATCACATACGGTGTGCCACAAGGTACTGTTCTTGGGCCACTACTATTCACCCTTTACATCAATAGTTTATTATCAATGGATATAGAAGGTTGTGTCCTCAGTTTCGCTAATGACACCGCAATATTCTATCAATCTAAAGACTGGAAGCCCCTCAAAACTGAAGCGGAACTGGATTTCAAAAAAATCCAAGATTGGTTCAGATATAACGAACTAACCCTTAATATGGAAAAGACAAGATATCTCCCGTTCACCTCATACGCAAATAACTTACCAAACCTAGGTAATCTTGTTGTTGATCATGAAACCATAATTCCTGAAGAGAAGTCGATGAAATACCTAGGAGTAATTATTGATAGGCACCTACGATGGGACTTGCAAGCAAAACACATTTGTAATAAGCTGAGAGGCTTCCTTTCACGTTTCAAATACTTGAGAGAAATTCTGGACGTAGCTCATTTAAAAACCATTTATTTTTCTCTGATACAGTCTCAACTTTCGTACGGGAGCCTAGGTTGGGGAGGTATAAATGACTGTCATTTAAATAACATTGTCACTTTACAAAAATGGATAATTAGAATTATATACAATAAAAAAATTACCTACTCAGGTGACACACTGTATAGAGAAAGTCAACTCTTCGACCCGAGACAGCTCTTCTGTCTCAAAATCATAATTGGCATCTACCAAAAAAAAAAAAAAAGTCAATTTATAAAAATTGATAATTAGAATTATAGAAAATAAAAAATTTTTAAAAATTAAAGGAGGCAACGTAGTATTGAATTTTTGAGTCCAAAGCTCTATAACATCCTACCAGATCACTTGAAATCCTTCGAAAACTTCAACTCATTCAAAACTCATATAAAGAAATGGTTACGACATACACTGACACTTGAAAAAATGTCTTGGACCGGCCCTGCATCCACCTGAGAATTGATTACTATAATAAATATGAACTAATATCACTGTAATCATGCAAAAATAAGATATTATTTTTGCAAGATTAAAATACTACCTTTATTTTCTTGTTTTCATTTCATAATTAATACGATAACTTCGCCTCTGTTTCTGTGACGCGCTGAAGAGAGAATGGACAATAAAGGAGCGGCCGTTTAATGTTTCTTTGGCAGAGTGAGCATTCGTTAAAATTATGGCCCACGTTTGCCTTTGCTGAAGCGATTATAGGGGCGGAAATCGCCCCTAAAAAGACACGGGAAATTAAAACAGCGATTAATGACTAACCAGGGCAATATCGTTCTTTTATTTCTTCAATGAAGTGCTTCATTGGAATAGGGAATGAATTTTTCAACACTTTTGCCCGAAAACGATGTAGACATTGGCGTTAAGCCTATACAAATAAAACTGTCAGTTAAACATAACTTTCGGGGTGATATCTGTGAAAATGAACAGAAAAATAACTCTGCGGAGATGATTGCATTTGGGAATCGTGTTTTATTTTCCTTTCGTTGCGATCAAAATCTAATAAAAAATCGAGAAACGAGATTTTTTATGCATCCACCCGAGAACTCAAATTAAGAAAAAAGCAATAACGCAACGAACCTCTAGAAAATTTAAAGAAGTATGAATTGTTCATGTCCGTGGCTTTTCCAGCAGAATTGAGGAAAGTACCAAGATTTTTCAGATTGTTTTTGTTTTTATTACCGAATAACTAGTTATTTTTCATTCATTGGATAGAAAAAAAGTTATGGGGCTGGCACGCACCCCCGGGTCACCCTGTATATCGTCTAGAGTCTCAAATCATCTAAGCTGTACTCTTTTGCTCTTTTTTGCCATTTTATTATTCTCGTGGACTATTGTAGAAAAACAGTCAGTCATATATGAAAACATAAAAATGAATCTCAAGCAAGCATATTTAAAAAATAACCGACCTCAAAAAAGTTGAAAAAGCGCACAATGTTTTTCCACCCCTTAGAAATGAATCTTCGAATACCCATTATCGTTTTTCTGGGGATCACCGAAATAAAATTCATTGTGAGGGAGTTTTTAACCCCTTGGGGGCTACAAAACTCAGGGTTCATGAGTTTGTTATTTAACAATATTCGTCAAATGAATTGAATACATACTTCAAGGGGCGTTCTATCCCTTCGCAATATCGCATTGTATCTTTCATTTTCATAATGATTTCGGATAATAATTTGAAGTGGGACAATCCCATAACATTTATAATAAAAAAACTTCAATTCGTGGTATATAAATTCCAAAACCTTAAAGCATTCTAACAAAGAACAACTGAAAAAAGTCTACTATGCGCTTGTTGAACCTCATTTGACCTATGGTATAATGGCGTGTGGTGGGGTTGGGAAAACAATATCGAATAAACTTTCATTAATTCAAAAAAAAACTCCTGAAAATTATGTTCAATACAAAAGTAATCATTCATCAGACTCTTTATATAACGAAATTGGGGTTTTCGATATAAGGCAACAATATTTTTTCAACTGCAATATTTGGCAACACAAACATCGAACAGAAATGAACACCCCACTATTACGAAACGCGAAACAAAAAACCACGTATTTATCCCCCAGAACCTTGAAATCAATTGGACAAAAAAAATTGTACGTATCTAGGATCTGAACTTTTCAATTCCCTTCCTATCAATCTGAAAGACTTGGTATCCACCCACTGTTTCAAAAATCACTTGAAATCATATATTAGGTCTCAGCCCCGGGATCAAATCCATGATCTGATAGACCAACCTTATCTGAAATAGATGCCAAATTATATACTGATTGCTAATTAACTTATACTTCACAAATAAAGTGAATATAATTATTATCATTGAATCAGTCTTTTGTATGTATGTGTGTATCTTTTCCTATCTACTAGCACTTCTTTTATTAGCCATTTGTATCATATTATTTTCTTTACTGGTACTCATATCCTCTTTGGCTTGCTTATATTATACAGGGTGTTCCATAATTGAATGCTGATCCTGAAGGGCGATAATCCTTGGACGATTTTAAGAAAAATTTTTCATATGAACATAGGTTCGCAACTGCTTTATTTCTGAGATACAGGATTTGGAAATTTAATAAAAAATCAGTTCTTCCCCAATATCTCTGAAACCGCTTTGGTTTTTTTTTCAATTTTGGTACATGTAAAGTAGGCATAATAATGCATTTTATCCATGATAAAGGATTTCTTAATTTTTATCAGTGGCGTCTCTGTTAACATGCTTGTTTTGTAATTGTCCTCTATCTTCTCATGAAAATGGTCTCTTGCCTTTTTTTCGTCCAGCGAAAGGTTTTTGAGTTAGAAAATAAAATTCATTTGCTCGCTCCTATGCGAAATCAGCCGTTGAAGTGTAGTAGGATTATCTTGTGGGCTAGAAACATCTAGTATGCTAAGGACACATTTCGTTGTTTTCAACACTTCTTTAGCTAGATACGTGATATTATTTACGTTATAAAAACTTTTTCATTGAAAAAACATGGTAAATTTTACGAATACCGAATTAGCAGACATGCATTACTTGTATGGGTTTGCTGACGGGAACGCATATGAAGCCAGGCGACTGTATCAAGAGCGCTTCCCAAATAGAATGGTTCCTGATGCTCGAACGATTCCAAGCACCCACAGAAGGTTATGTGAAACAGGAAGTTTTGAGCCAAATCATCACTTGAAAGGAGCACATCGGACTGCAAGAACTCCAGCAATTGAGGTAGCTGTTTTAAATTCAGTTGACGAAAATTCTGAAATAAGTACGAGGCAAGTTACTGAGAATTTGAATATCGCCCATATTCTAGTATGGAGGATTCTTCATGATTATTTATTATAACCCTATCACATTCAACGGGTTCAGGCTCTACTTCCTCAAGACTTTCCATTACGAGTGAATTTTTGCCAATGGTTTCTCCAAATAGTTACCGAATATCCTTTATTTGACAGGGAAATTTTACTCACGGACGAAGCTAATTGTTCTAAAAACAGGATCAGAAATTTTCATAATAATCATTTTTGGGCCGAGGAAAATCCGCATGCATTCGTGAAATCTCATCACCAGGAGCAGTTCTCATTGAATGTCTGGGCTGGAATTATTGGAGATTTACCACGCAGATTAAATGGACATACTTATCGCCGATTTCTTGAAGATAATTTGCCAATTCTGTTGGAAGATGTTTCTATTTGTATGCGAAATCGCATGTGGTTTATGCACGATGGTGCACCTGCTCATTTTAGTGCCCTGGCACGCGAATTTTCAAACCAAAATATTCATAGTCATGGCCAGCTAGATCCCCAGACTTGAAGAGTCTTGATTATTTTATTTGAAACATCTTTAGATTTTGATGTACAGTCAACCAATTCTAACTGAGAAAGAATTGTGAAACCGCGTAATAGTTTCCTGTGAAGCAATAAGGAATACTCCAGGAAAGGGAAGGAAGGCTGAAACGTGCATACTTGCAGGAGGCGGACATTTTGAACAATTAATTTGATTTTGTTATTTTTTGTTCATAATAGTTTTTAAAAATAAAAAATGTATTTTCATGCGTACTTATTACAAAAACTAAATAATAGTTACCATAAAATTATAAAAATCTTGCCTAGATCCTTTGGTTACCACAATTGTGAAATTAATACTAAGAAAAAATCGAATAGAGACAAGCAAATTAATGTATTTCATTTTGTTTATCGAAAACCGTTCGCCGGACGAAAAAAAACGCAGTCGACCATTTTTATGGAAAGATAGAGGACAATGAAGAATATCACCAACTTTTGATTTTCAGCTTACAATACACTCTATTAAAAATGAAAGAATACCGTAAAAATATTTTTTTGATACGTCTTATAGTTTCCGAGATATTTAATTGTTTAGCTAGGCGTGCGACGACGCGGAGTCATTGGCCGCTGTGACGTCACTTTACAACGGTCGGTCAGTGCGTGCTCGGCTTCCGAACTGTGTGCATGAAGTTTGCGTCGAAAATTGATAAAAATGTCGAATCTAGAAACTGGAAAATCGTGTATTGTGCCAAAGTGTTTAAATAAAACTACTAATGCACCCGAAAAGTTGTTTTTGATTGTTGCTTTCGAACCTAAAAACCGACAGAAATGGATGCAAATCATGATGTTCTGGGATGGTTCGGCATTTCAATGTTCAAATATCTCTTTTAACTTTTACATATCCAATAGCGGCGTCGCCGAAGCTGTTGCTAGCCGATCTAAAATAAAAGATACGTAAGTTGATCTAATATATAAAAAATTAAATAAATAAAAATGCACGTATCCACGATCACATTAAAGAGGAAGGTAAATATAAAGTTACACCACACATGCACTCTGAATATGGAGAAAATACTTTCCTTACTTGTTTTTGCCTCCCCAACACGAATCCGGAAAAAAAAAGCGGCGGTTTCATACAGTTCCCGAGTTAGATAAAAAAAAAATTACCCCATTTCTAAGCACCGTTTTCTCGCACAAAACTCACCCAAAATGCCTCCTCCTTTTTACCAGCAATACACCCTAAATCCTCCTTCTTATACATTACCAAATAAATCTATTTCAGACTTTGACACATGGAATTTAGTAACTTTGCCTTATTTTTCATGTTGGTGATAAATGAATCACCGCCAACTTTTCAAATTCAAATGTGAGCAATAGTTTCCCCTTCATTTGAATGTGTGCAATTGTTGTGGGCGGTGATTCATTTATTACCAACATGAGAAATAAGGCAAAGTTACTAAATTCCATGTGTCAAAGTCTGAAATTGATTTATTTGGAACTGTGTAAGAAGGAGGATTTTTTCGATAAAAACGACGATATTTTGTGCAAAGTTGTGCCGAAAATAAGTGATATAGGGTGTATTGTTTATGCTGTATTTTCCCCATATTCAGAGTGCATGTGTGGTGTAATTTTATATTTACCAAGAGGAATTTAATATGAGAGGTTTTTCATCTTAGCTTAATAATATTTAATATGTGTAGTCGCGTGCATCCTAATAATAACCTACTTTTGAAAAAAATATTTCATGGGTTCAAATTTTGAAAAGTTTTGTACCTCTGGTACATAATGTTCAGGTGATGTTAATTTCTTGTTACATTACATATTAAAAAAATACAAAATGTAAGTCATGATCCAAACTTTGTAGGTACAATAACACAGTATTGTTTTCAATAAGTCCCACCCTGTTACAAATACCTACGCATTCTTCCTTCTCAGGAACTTAATGTCAAGTAAGATGTTCATAGTATCAATATGACGTACATTTATAAAACACTAGTAATGAGAAATATGTACTTATAGGGATCAAAAGATTTATGATAAAAAGTTAAATGTTATTACGTAATACTTACTTTTGCATTTTTACTCCTCGCATCTCGGCGGCCAAGAAATCAGAGTTATTTGAAAAATAGTAGGCAACCATTAACCCGTCTATTTCAGGCAAGTTATCAGATTGTCCTTTTTCAAAACCGTCATCCATATCTGATATTATACTTATAACACATAAAAACTTAAGTTAAAAACATTATTGTTGTCGAACATCCGATAGCAAAGCAATGATTGAGTGTACGGTGAGAACGTTGCGTTGTAAAATGACGTCACGCGAGCATGGCGCGCTCGCCTGAAATATTTGAATAGAATGGAAACTAAAATTGTAGTAACTTCAACACTATCCGCTTGATGGAAATGAAACAAAAGCAGGTGTATTTCTAAACATTCAGGCTACACGGTCATAAAGTTTCAAGTCATTCAACAGACCCAGTGACATTCTTCATTACAAAAATAATATTTATTTGGAAAAAAAGACAGTGGCGTATCATTATTTTGATCAAAAATATGACAGGGCATGTTAACAGGGACGCCACTGATGAAAATTAAGGAATCCTTCATCAAGGAAAACATGTATTTTTATGCGTACTTTACATGTACCCAAAATTGAAAAAAAGCCAAAGCGCTTTCAGAGATATTGGGGAAGAACTGATTTTTTTGTTGAATTTCAACATCCTGTATCTCAGGAATAAAGCGGTTGCGGACCTACGTTCATATGAAGAATTTTTCTTAAAATAATCCAAGGATTATCGCCCTTTAGGATCAGCATTCAGTTATGAAACACCCTGTATATTACATAGGAGGGATTATCATTTTAATTATCATTATATTGTATGTCATCCTAAACTATATTGAATTAACTCAATTATCTATAATTTATGTTCTAGTAATCGTTTTTTTTTATTGTCTTTCAATTCTTTTTTTTTAACACATACAACTGATTAACATATCGCTTCTGGGATTATTGTTCATTTACAGTTTATTTATATGTATTACTGCATCTATTTTTCATATTGCTAATTTTGTAAAAAAAAAAAAAAAAACTTATTATTACTATACCATCCCTACACACTCTTTACCAGATTTGCGATTATATAAATTCAATGGATGTTTCTTAACCCCTAGGGAATGCTGTGAAAATAAACACGCAGGCGAAACTGATGCAAAGAGGGGGATAATCCTAAAAATATTTTCAATACAGTAATATTCTTGTATAAATCCTACACTTGTTTTTAGGCATACCATACCCAATTTCTAAGTAGATCCATTCTCTGGACCTCAGCAGTTTTTGCCCCATGCAAAACCATTTGTGTACTAATCATATTCATTGGCATTGGGTTCATTCCACACGATTCACTAATTTATTAGTATTCAATACTTGTCCTGTCATCTAACGCGGCACGATCAAACTACATTACTACTGAGGTGATCGTTTTCGCTTTTGAATATTCTGTCCAATTGACCACCTGCTTTGAGCTACTCTCCGCTAGATGTCACAACATACCAATCGATTTATATTGAATTCCTGAATAATTTGTATATTCATTTTGCTGAAAGCACTTCAATCCCAGTGTGCAAAAACTCGAATCAGTTACATCATATTCCTTAACCACAATGGTATTGAAATGTTCTGAAACCAGAACATCCGAAAGTTATAGATAAGGCACATTATATGGTAACATATGGTAACGTCCCAATGACCATTTTCGAGTCGTTCTATGTCCACCAACATAACAAAATCGCAGATACGTTATACAAAAATCGAATCTGATACGTTATCTGAATCTGTTCTGTTACATCAAAAGCAGGTACTTACATGAGTATGAGTATGCATAATGAAATCGTTACATAACAAGTCCTTTTCACACCATTGGGAAACTATTTTCTTACGGGAAAAGTACTTTCTCAAAGAGTAACAACAACTGAGCGGTTTTGTCTCAAGTTTCTACTTTTTAGGTTCTTTTGGATGTATTAAGTACATCATAATATACCTAAATATATCTTTCCAACATATGCTATTGCTGGATTATTTACAATTCAAGACAAGTCAATACCTTAGAGCTTTGCTATGAAAATTAATAAAATATTTCAAAATACACTATCGAGCATAAAGTTTGACACAAATGATATATCCATTTGTGCCTAAGCTTCATATGCTATCGGTCTTCAGTCGAGTTTATATTACTATAAATCATGGTCAGTTATAAATGACAAGACATATTATTAGAATGTATAAATAAAAAATCAATTGAATGATTACGTCCAATGAATAATAGTTAATATATATTCAGATAATTATTGATAAATACTGTGATTCAGTTGAGTCTATTTGTTAAATAGGTATGATATAACAAAACTGTTCATATGTTGGCGAGATACATCATTTGAATAAATGAATAAATAATATCAAAACATAGAACATCAAACAAAGAATAAACAAAAATATACATTTCTCTGTAAAAATAAAATATATAAATAATTATTATCTACTGAAATCTCGGAACTAAAAACTTTTAAAATCCAAGAAGGGTACGTATCCCTTAATAATAATTGTTTTGCATGTCGCATTCCATGGCTATTTTATCGAATAAACAATCCGAAAATGTTGGCACAACTTTCCGTACTGCACCTAAAAAAATATGTATTGAAATATTTCATTAACAATGCTGTCAGAAATATTTCTCACTACCTCGCATAAGTTCGATAATAATCCTTTTTAGTTGCTTTTTTGAGTATTGGTCATAGGGTTTTTCCAGACGATACAATAAAATATAGAAATACTTAAGTGTTTATAGTGTATTTGCTTGTGTCGATCCATTTCCATCCAATTTAAAAAAAAGGAGATTCTAATCTGTACGAGAACTACAGAGGAATAAGTTTACTTCCAAGCTTTTCAAAAATTTTCGAATTGAATATCAAGAAGCAGTTGATATCCTTTTTTTCTGCTAATGAACTGCTTTCTCCAAACCAGCATGGCTTCTCGCAGAACAAAAGTACTGAAACTGCACTGTATGACTTCCATGAACACGTCATAAATGCTCTCGATGGCAAACTAAACATCTGTGGATTGTTCATAGACTTTTCCAGAGCTTTCGATAATGTAAATCACACCCTTCTGCTCCAAAAAATGGAACGATATGGCGTGAGAGGTACTGCCTTGAAACTGATGAAGTCATATCTACAGGGCAGGACCCAGAAAGTAGTCATTCAAAAAACAGTCAGTCAGTCAGTAACCATTGAGCAGGGCGTTCCTCAAGGCTCAATACTTGGCCCCTTATTTTTCCTCATATATGCCAATGACCTGATGAAATTCTTGAATAGTCTCACGGGAATACATGTAGTTGCATACGCGGATGACACCAATTTCCTCATAAAGGACAAGAATTCTATAGCTCTGGCAGAAAAAACTCAGGATATATATGAGCGGGTAGTAACATGGGCGAATAAAAACCATTTGACACTAAATATCTCGAAAACAACATTAATGAAGTTCTCACTGAATAATGTTCATGAGAACTTCAGCATTTTTGAGAACGAGGAGTTGCACATCGAATCTTGCTCAACAACAAAGATGCTAGGCCTCACGCTAGACTACAAACCCACCTGGACCCCTCATATAGAAACCCTTTGTGATAAACTCCGTAGGAATTGCTACGCAATGAGGTTTATGTCAAACCACTGTAGTAAACAGGTATTGTTGAATCTGTACTATGGAACAGTACACTGCCATCTACGGTATGGAATACTCACCTGGGGCACAGGAGCATCTGCAGCGAGGGTTTTTATGTTACAAAAATATGCTATCAGAATCATGGCCCACATCGGATGGAGGCAATCATGCAGAAGCACTTTTAAAGAGCTACGAATACTATCTGTTGCGGGTATATATATATATATATATATATATATATATATATATATATATATATATATATATATATATATATATATATATATGAACTCTGCATGTATATGTACAAGAACGGGCAGAACTTTGCTGCAACTCAGCATCAATACCAGACCCGCTCCAAAAATTTATTGATACCCCACATACACCGAACTACCATATACCAAAAAAGCCATCTTTTCCTAGGACCAAAACTGTATAATAAGCTTGATGAATCGATAAAAAATTCGGCAAATGTCAATATTTTCAAATCCAGACTGAAAGCTGCTCTCATAGAAAAGAATTGCTACACCCTCGAGGAATTTTTAGGTTAAGTGCTTTCTCCTCCCTTTTGTGCCACTCTCTGATTACTAGAATTTTAAATTTTTAAATTTCAACCTGACCATGAATTTGCAATTTTTACTGTGAAATCTAATTTTAATTTATTAATTCAAATCCTACAAAATATATAGGTAAATGTGTCTGAAATAATTAATTAGTATATATAAATAAGAAACAGTTTGTATGTAGACAACTTCACATGACGTTTTCCTTGTTACTGTACTGATGGAATTATCCGCTATCATGTACTTTTAACTAGTGAAATAAACAAATTATTATTATTATTATTATTATTATTATTATTATTATTATTATATCATGTTGAAGTTGAGAGTTGTGATACAATTCAAATGTATTACCTTATTGTCCATGATGATATACGTACCAGGGGCCATAAATATATCTATATATAGTTTTCAATCGTCTTAAGGATGCGTTGATTCTTGGAACTAGGGTGCAAATTTTTTGGTAAAACTGATGCCATAAACAAATCGAACCATCATATTGAGATTTTATCACCCTCCTAGTAGCAAACATATGATGATGTGACACATAACTTTTTTTTCACATATTGATTTTCTTATAGATAGTAGTAAATACCATCAATAATTTGATGACTCAAAAAAACTCACTAAATAGTATAGAACCCGCACAAGAGATCGATAAACGATAAATGAATTACCGCCACTTATTTGAGGTTAAACGCAGAGCAGACAAAGATAAAACACAAAACCAGATGAGAACGCTTTTGCAACGAATCAGTTACATCATATTTCTTAACACCATGGTATTGAAATGTTCTGAAACCAGAACATCCGAAAGTTATAGATAACACATTGGTATTAATAAATCAATTTAAAGATGTCTCGAAGTTCGTTTGGTACGAAATGAAGCTGCAATGATTTTTCGGACTGTATTCGTGACAATGCTTATAATAACATTGCAATATTAAGTCTCCATAACTCATAAATTATGTTTTCTCAGAAACGTCGACACGGGTACAAAAATTGAACGTTAATAAACCTCCCGGGCCTGTTTCTTGCTCAGTGGGTCACCTTTTTCAATATTGGGCAAACCCGAGCAGTCTTCCACAGCTTGGGAAAAAAACAGAGGTACATATAGTATGCCAATACAGTCCTCTACTACGAGACTAGGAACATTGTCAACGCCTGCAGTGAGTTTATATTTCAATTTCTTTGAAGCAGTAACAATATCGGTTTTGGAAAAAGCGCCTATGTTCAAAGTATCTAAATCAAAAATATTAAAATTTTTACGAAGCAAGCTGTTATCAGATACTAAGTATAACTTTTGAAATAGTTTGCAAATCCGTCATTAGGCATAGTACATAGTACATTTGATCGTAATCATTTTCAAGTTTGATTTCTTACATGGAGAATATACAAAATGCAACAAACCTCATATTGCTGGATAGAGATTCAATGAAGAATAGTTTAAAAAAACTAAAAAACACGCTTTTATAGAAAACCAGACTAAAAAAAAAAAACAAGTTTTTTTTTATTTTATTTAAAAAAAAGCGTGGGGTGCATGGCTTCGGCTAACAATTACCTGTGATCTGAGACATTTCTCACTTTACTGCCTTAGGTGTGTAATGTACTATATAATTATTGATACCATGCATCTCACGCTTTTTTTTTTAATAAAATAATTTTTTTTCTTATTTTCTATTTTTTTAATCTGGTTTTCTATAAAAGCGTGCTTTTTAGTTTTTTCAAACAATCATTTATTTCCTACTTTTTTGGTGTGGTATATTAATAAAAGTGTTTTTTTAAAACTATTATTTTAATAATTTTTTCGCAAATTAAAAAATGGAATAATCTTATCAGATTAGGTAATCATAATCTCCGACCCCAAAAACCCACACATACCAATTTTGAATAGAATCAGACCATAATAAAAAAAGGCCGCCATTTTAAAGCCGCCATCTTGAATTTTTCAATTATCACAAAAGAATCATAATATTCGACCCCAAAAACCCCCACATCCAATTTTGAATAGAATCAGACCATAATAACAAAATTCGGCCGCCATTTTAAAGCCGCCATCTTGAATTTTTCAATTTTCACAGAAGAATCATAATATTCGACCCCAAAAACCCCCACATACCAGTTTTGAATAGAATCAGACCATAATCACAAAACTCGTCCACCATTTTGGAGCCGCCATCCTGAATTTTTCAATTTTGACAAGAGAATCATAATTTCCGACCACAAAAACCCTCGGATACCAATTTTGAAGCGAATCGGACCATAATCATAAAACTCGTACGCCATATTGGAGCCACCATTTTGTTTTTTCTTCACACAAAAATTTCTTAATGCATTGTCACCGGAATTATGTACACTTGCCAAATTTCAAATCATTCGGACGTCTGGAAGTGGGTCAAAATCGCGCCCAAAGGAGTCGGTTACAAACAAACAAACAAACAAACAAACAAACAAACAAACAAACAAAACATACAAGTGAAGCTAATATAAAGCATGTAAAAAACCCTTTCACATGCAGTCTCGTTCTTTTTAAAAATTTCAAAGGGATTGCTGTCACTCCAAGGGGGTTGAAGGAGGCGGTATAAAATTATGCATTAAAATATCATTTCAGGATAAAAAATGGACGTAATCCAGGATTTTACTCATTAAATGGTAAATTACGTAGAGAATGAATTTATCGGTTAGTTGGACCTCACAGTATAACGTAGGTGATCACATGAAAGGATTATTGCTGAAAATTAACCCCCCAAGGGGATTAAATAAAGCGGCTAGACGCACACCAGCTGGGATAATCTTTGGTGAAGAATTACCGTATTCGAAATATACACATCGAAATAATGATTGTTTGAACAAAGACAGAACGTATTTCCTCGTCTGTTGGGTAGCAGCAGCATCAGTGGTAGTATTTTTACTGTTAAAATAAACCGAGTCAAGAAATATTCATTTTATGGAAATGTTTTACTGCTGAATTTAATCCACACTTCAGGCGAGAGGTTTATTCGCAAAATTTACAGGAACAAATTCGGGATTCAGTGTTGTACACATAAATGCAAACATCGAAATTGCTGAAATATCTAAATTATTACTGAACAAATATAACAGCGGATGTTGGTTCTCTTCTTCGTTTTGTCTTTCGTTTATGCTCGACTGGGACATGAAATAATGAACATTCCACGAATTCTCAAGCTAAGCTAAAAACCACTTTTACCATATTTCCTTCTAATTGAGGTATTATAATTATTTTCGGTAACAAAAAAATATTTATTTAAATGTACAGCTACATTAACTTTATATCTCGGTCACTTCATTTTCAGGTTCAATCTCAGTTAAGGTATATGAAAATGAAGTGTCGAGGATCGAAAGAGGAAATAATGCAAATTCTAAATGCTTTTTTTTATTTCAGTTTTAGTTTTGATCCAACTGCAAGGGTGACAACAACTACCGCTATCATTGGACAACTGTTCATGTCGCTGTCGATTTTTGGATGCCAACAGAACTTCGTTCAACGTTACTGCAGTATGGATTCCCAAAAACAAGTTACAAAGTGAGTGGTTTTGTTATTACTACTTACACCATTGCTTCTTAAAACTCCACTCCACATGATATTTTACTATAATACACCACAGTTTGAAAATGAAAACTATTTCTGGTAATATTTTCGGATTGAATAACCTGAAAACAATATAAAAAGTCCACCATATAGGCGGACTATCCGAATTAGATAATTTAGATAACGTGATTTCTAGTATAATCATTATGCTCTTGTTGTTTCACCCATATAACTTTTGTCGCACAAAAAATATATGTTATGCATTTTCCCTGTTTTCAGTTTTCAATCATAATTATTGTAGGAACCTATTAGTCTGGATTAATACATTTCCTGTTTCTTCTGTTATCATAATTAAAAACATAAAAAATCCACCAATAGAAACAATTCCTCCATAGGTCTATTGTAGCCCCACGATCAAAATAAAAACACTTTTATCGAAATGTTTCTACCATCATTTTACTTTTAACACTAGTGTTAAAATTAAAGTTTAAAAAAACTAAAAAACACGCTTTCATAGAAAACCAGACTGAAAAAATGGATAATAATAAAAACATTTATTTCATTCAAAAAAAAAGCGTGGGGTGCATGGTATCGCCTCCTACTTTTTAGTGTGATTTATTTATAAAAGCGTGTTTTTTTAGTAGTTTTTAAACTATTATTTTTATAAGTTTTTTGCAAATTAAAAAATGGAATAATCTTATCAAATTAGGTAATCATAATCTCCGACCCCAAAAACCCCCACGTACCAATTTTGAATAGAATCAGACCATAATCACAAAACTCGTCCATCATTTTGGAGCCGCCATCTTGAATTTTCCAATTTTCACAAAAGAATCATAATATTCGACTCCAAAAACCCCCACATGAAAATTTTGAATAGAATCAGACCGTAATCACCAAACTCGTCCATCATTTTGGAGCCGCCATCTTGAATTTTCCAATTTTCACAAAAGAATCATAATATTCGACTCCAAAAACCCCCACATGAAAATTTTGAGAAGAATCAGACCATAATCACCAAACTCGTCCACCATTTTGGAGCCGCCATCTTGAATTTTTCAATTTTGACAGAAGAATCATTATTTCCGACCACGAAAACCCTTAGATACCAATTTTGAAGCAAATCGGACCATAATCACAAAACTCGTACGCCATATTGGAGCCGCCATTTGTTTTTTTTTACACAAAAATTTCTTTATGCATTGTCACCGGAATTATGTACACCTGCCCAATTTCAGATCATTCGGACGTCTAGAAGTGGATCAAAATCGCGCCCAAAGGAGTCGGTTACAAACGAACAAACATACAAGTGAAGCTAATATAAAGCGTGTAAAAAATGATTTTGACCCATTATGTGAGAACGTCAGTTTTTAATTCACATACCCGAAATAGTTATTCATACAACAAGAATATAAAGCGAATCTTTTTTGCTCGTTCGAGAAGTTTTCATAACGAGTGTAAAAAAAGAGGCTTTATATTCGAGTTGTATACATGATTATTTCCAATACTTTGGTTTTCAATTATAAAAATGGAAATACCCTTTATTTTTGAAGTTTTGAAAGCAAACGTCCAATTTGTATTGTTTTGGCAGTGGCAGTGACATTAACCAAAATTATTTCAGTCAGTCGTAAAACTGCAAAAGTGTTCAATTGGCCACCAATTTTTTTTGAAATGTAAAATTCTGACTTACAAGTCAGAATTCTGAGATGCTAGTCAGAATTCTGAGATTTAAGTCAGAATTCTACAAAACCGTTGAAGTGCCAACAAAAAAATATATTTTTGAAATGTAAAATTCTGACTTACATGTCAGAATTCTGAGATGCAAGTTAGAATTCTGAGATTTAAGTCAGAATTCTGAGATGCAAGTCAGAATTCTGAGGTATTAGTCTGAATTCTGAGATGCAAGTCAGAATTCTAGGAAAAAAGTCAGAATCCTGAGATGCAAGTCAGAATTCTGACTTGCAGTCAGAATTCTGACTTACAAGTCAGAATTCTGAGATGGGTGTCAGAATTCTGAGATACGAGTCGGAAAAATATCGATGGTTTGAGAGCGAATAAGTGTTGTTCCATTACACATCTTCCATTCCAGATTCTTGAACCCCCACTCGTATCTCAGAATTCTGACTTGCAAGTCAGAATTCTAACTTGCAACTCAGAATTCTGACATGTAGCTCAGAATTCTGACATCCATCTCAGAATTCTGACATCCATCTCAGAATTCTGACATCCATCTCAGAATTCTGACTTGCGAGACAGAATTCTGACTTGAATCTCAGAATTATGATTTGCATCTCAGAATTCTGACTTGTAAGTCAAAATTTTACATTTCAAAAATATTTTTTTTTGTTTACATTTACAATACATACCTACCAGGAAAAACTAGAACAAATATTAGGTTGTCAGAGTGCATAGTAACAATTTCAATTATTGAAGTCGCCATTACTTTAAAACCGTCATCAGATAATTTTCATAAATTTATAGAATATAGTTTTGATTATGGACGAAAAAAGTGATTTTAGTGATACATCTGATATTCCTGCCGAGTCAGCGGAAGCAGTTAGCTTAGAACCTTTAACAGTAAAGTCCAGACTACTATACGAAAAAGAATATGATGCATTTGATAGTTGGTGTTCTCTGAAAAAAATATCTAAGGTATCAGAACCCGTCAACTTCAGCTGTTGACGAAAACAAACATATAGGTGATTATCCCAAAATGAAGGCGTTTCTTAAAAGAAAAAGTGCCGGCTATAATCAGTGTGGACGGAGTATGATTGTAATATGTTTAATAAAAAACGATTGAAATGAGAATAATGGGTATTGTATATTACCGGTATTTGAACAACATAGGTCTGTACTACTTGCACGCTAAATTTTTTTTGCATACTGTCCAAAAATAGCCTGCTACCGACAATCAAAAGTCACAAAAATGAAACATTTTTGAAAAAACGTAATTTTTAAAGACAGTTGTACAAAAAAGCTTTCCATATATTTTTCAGTGGTGACATGAAATCAACATCTTTTTTTAAAATTTCAAAGATATGAATATTTGTTTGGAAGCAAAAAAAAATCGATAGACTTTTCCACTATTGACTTCAGCTATAAAATTTATTTTGGCGAGTACAGGACACAGAATTCATCACGCAAAACCAACGAGCTATAACTTTGTTGCAGGTAGCTCACTAGCATTGTTAATAATAATAGTTTTTTTCAATTTCAGGACCATGATGTTCAATATCCCCGTCATAACAGTATTATTCAGTTTATCCTGGGTAGTCGGCATGGTAGTGTACGCTGTTTATGCAGATTGCGATCCTCTCTCCTCGGGCTACATAGAAAAATATGACGAGATCCTTCCATTTTTTGTTGAAGACCGCTTCAGCTATTTACCAGGAATTCTCGGGTTATTTATGGCCAGTCTCTTCAACGGCGCGCTCAGGTGAGTGATATATAAGCAATTATCCTTTTTGTGTAGGTTTTTCCTCTCCTCAAGTGCCAGCTGGGGTAGAGCTATTTATCATCACCGAAAATATATAAAGAGTTTGTGAATTCAAACGTCCGCCCGTTGGTTTACTGGAAGTTGCGGCCTGGACTTATGGTCATGGCAGGAAGTTAATCGTTTTTTCTTGTCGAGTATTACCGGCCGACCCAAATCCCAGAAACGAACAATTTCAAGAAGTTGGCAGAAGCAAAGGGGCAGTTAGGAGCACCGACCCAGCCGTCACAAAACATATCAGAGATGTTAAAAGCGAGAGTTTTTGAGGCATCAAAATTCCACCGCGAAATCCTGTTCATACATAAATAGAACGTCTATGTATCCTGTGTGAAAACAGCAGCCAAAAGATAGCAGCCAATTTGCCGAAGATTGCCTAACGTTCAGTGGCGTCAGACTCACAATTTATTTGGGGTTCAGAGAAAATGTAAAAATGTATTGTCCTCATTTTCTTCCTTACGAAACGGAAAATCGTGACATACTTATGAATTGTCAATATCATTTCATCAAAAAAATTATAATTTTGCAGCATGGTGGGATTATAATGTGCCAAGCTGAAAACTGTCTCAACAAAAGTGGATACATATTATCCTTCCCTATACAGAGAATCATTTCGTGCGAAAAAAAATCTTGTATTACTTGCAGACGGGGTAAAAAATTTGGGGGAAAAAATGCCCGAACAAAATAGGCTTCAAATCAATGTTGACAATGCAGAACATCATTAAGTGTTGAAAAAAATTCTTGCATTACTTGCAGAGGGGGTAAAATAGCAACCCCAATTTAGAAAAAAATCGATTTCCGGTTTAACACCTAAAACTGCCCCAACAAAAGTAATCACAGATCATTTTTGACAATGCAGAACATCATTAAGTGTTGAAAAAAATTATTGAATTACTTGCAGATGGTGTAAAATACCAACCCCAATTAAAAAAAAAATGTTTTAGGTTCTGAAAACTGTGCAAACGAAAGTGCGTATGTATAATTTTTATTAATGGATAAAACCATAGAAATAGGTTTTTTCTAAATTGGTGTTGGTATTTCACCCCCTGGGTGTGCAAGTAATGCAAGAATTTTTTTCTACACCGAATGATTCTCTGCATTATCAAGAATGATCTGTGATTATTTTCGTTGGGGTGGTTTTAGGTCTTATCCCCAAAATAGTATTTTTTTAAATTGGTGGTTGGAATTTCACCCCCTTTGCAAGTAAGGCAAGATTTTTCAAACAATGATTCTCTGCATTTCAAAATGATTTGTAGTCAATTTTGTTGGGGCAGTTTTAGGTCCTACTACCGAAATCGATTTTTTTTAAATTGGGGTTGGTATTTTACCCCTCTGCAAGTGATGAAAGAGTTTCTTTCAACACCAAATGATTCTCTGATTTGTCAAGAATGATCTGTGATAACTTTTGTTGGGGCAGTTTGGGTCTTACCCCCGAAATAGTTTTTTTTTAATTGGGGTTGGTATTTTACCCCCTCTGCAAGTAATGCAAGAATTTTTGTCAACACCAAATGATTCTCTGCTTTCTCAAATATGATCTGTGATTACTTTTGTTGGCAGTTTTAGGTGTTACCCCTGAAATAGTTTTTTTTTAAATTGGGGTTGTTATTTTACCCCCTCTGCAAGTAATGCAAGAATTTTTTTCTGCAACAAAAAAAATCAGCATTGTCAAGAATGATCTGTGAGTACTTTTGTAGGGGCAGTTTCAGGTCTTACCCCCAAAATGTTTTTTTTTTGAATTGGGGTTGTTATTTTGCCCCCTTCTGCAAGTAATGCAAGAATTTTTTTCTGCGCCAAATCTGCATTGTCAAGAATGATCTGTGTTTACTTTTGTTGGGGCAGTTTTAGGTCTTACCCCCGAAATCGTTTTTTTTTTAATTTAATTGGGGTTGGTATTTTACCCCCTCTGCATGTAATAAAGATCATTTTTTTACAGCAAATGGTTTTCTGAATTATCAAGAATGATCTGTGATAACTTTTGTTGAGAAAGATAAGTGCCATGTGAAGTGGAATGAATAGAAAAATCGAATTAAACGGTTTTCTTCACATAAAGGATTCAATATAAAATTGAACCAGACATTGGTAGATCTCAGGTGAAAAACAACTACTTTCCTGGCAAATACCACGCAGAACTTTGTATGATATCCACCTGAAAATCCATGCATACTTCCATATAATATCAATGGACATTGAATGCAAATGTTTCTTTCTGATAAGCTCGATTATGTTTAATTTATGTCGTGTTCACCTAACAATCCGCATACCGGTTTCAGGCTTCTTGGCCCTCATCAGTACGGAGTAGTCAACCAGCCAAAGGTCCAAAGAACTCTGGCTGAAGTGAGACACAACGTAAACAAACCATCATCGAGCTTAACACCTATAGGTACGCCGGAAAAGATAAACTTTAACTGGCGGTACCTAGTGACAGAAAGAAACACTCGAAAATCTCCCACCTCGATAGGTTTCTGAATAAAGATTCCTTCTCGTAGGAGTGGCAAGCCCGTCTAGCATATAGTGAAAGATAAGTGCCATGTGAAGTGGAATGAATAGAAAATCGAATTAAACGGTTTTTTCACATAAAGGATTCAATATAAATGAACCAGAAATGGTAGATCTCAGGTAAAACAACTACTTTCCTGGAAATACGCAGAACGTTGAATGATATTCACCTGAAATCATGCATACTTCCATATAATATCAATGGACATTGAATGCAAATGTTTTTTCTGATAAGCTCGATTATGTTTAATTTATGTCGTGTTCACTAACAATCGCATACCGGTTTCAGGCTTCTTGGCTTCATCAGTAGGAGATCAACCAGCCGGTTCAAGAACTCTGGCTAGTGAACACGTAAACAAACCATCATCGAGCTTGTAACACCTATAGGTACGCTGGAAAAGATAAACTTTAACTGTCACTAGGTACCGCCAGTTGAAGTTTATCTTTTCCTGCGTACCTATAGGTGTTACAAGCTCGATGATGGTTTGTTTACGTTGTGTCTCACTTCAGCCAGAGTTCTTTGGACCTTTTGCTGGTTGACTACTCCGTCCTGATGAGGGCCAAGAGCTGAAACCGGTATGCGGATTGTTAGTGAACACGACATAAATTAAACATAATGGAGCTTATCGAAAGAAACATTTGCATTCAATGTCCATTGATATTATATGAAGTATGCATGGATTTTCAGGTGAATATCATTCAACGTTCTGCGTGGTATTTGCCAGGAAAGTAGTTGTTTTTCACCTGAGATCTACCATTTTCTGGTTCAATTTTATATTGAATCCTTTATGTGAAGAAAACCGTTTAATTCGATTTTTCTAACTTTTGTTGAGGCAGCTTCAGGCCTTACCACCGAAATCGTTTTTCTTTAAATTGGGGTTGGTATTTTACCCCCTCTGCAAGTAAGGCAAGAATTTTATCTGTACACCAAATTATTCTCCGCATTGTCAAGAATGATCTGTGATACTTTTTGAAATCGATTTTTTTCAAATTAGGGTTGTTATTTTATTAACCCCTCTGCAAGTAATGCAAGAATTTTTTTCATAGAAAATTATTCTCTGTATAGGGATGAATAATATGTATCCACTTGTTGAGACAGTTTCCAGCTTGGCACATTATAATCCCACCATGCTACAGAATTATCATTTTCTGGATGAAATGGTGTTGGGAATCATTCTGGAAGCAATTCATAAGAATGTCACGATTTTCCGTTGTGTAAGGAAGAAAATGAGGACAATACTTTTTTACATCTTCGCTGAACCCCAAACGCCACTAAACAATCTTCGGCAAATTGGCTGCTGTTTTCACACAGGTGTCTATGTAACGTGACGATTTTTACGATGTTCCTTGTGTACCTACTTCGCCAATACAAACAAACAAAAACAAAACTTTCAAAATCCTTTGAAACCTGCTTTGGGAAGTGCATATCGCGGCTCACAAAATCATGGGTGCATAGTATATATATTCTCAGTTGCTTGGTCTGATAAACCCGAGCAAAACATGATAGCAATTGCCGATTTGACCAAACATGCCGACCATAGGCGGAGATTTATTCTTTCACTTCTAATATAACCCTGCCTATTTTTGTTTAAATATGTTCAATAAGTCAATTGATTGTTCCGAAAATATCACGACGGAACTCGGAATAATTGGTTTGATTTCCCATCAAATTCTTTTTTTTCGGTTTTGAAACCGGCAGATATTATCACAAAGCGATCTATCATCGAATATATAAAAAATATCAGGAAAGTGTAGAATACAAAAATTATAATAACAAGCATCACTGTTTATTCGGTGTTCTGAATAATAATAATATGTTTATTTAGCATCAGAGCTACATAAAAATAACAGAGTTTTGCAATCAGGATTTGTTGCAACTTTATTACATATAGAAAAACTAACCACATTAAATAATATTTAAGTTAGGTCTGGAATTATAAAATTAAAATAAAACATGAAAAAAGGCTAACATTTATGTTGAAAAGGGAAGCATTCTCAATTGAATATTGATAGAAATATTTTTCTGTGAATTGAAAAATCCACGATTAAAATGAAGTTATTTTTTGTGAATGTCTAACAGAAAACAACTACTTCCCCGGCTAAAGCCACGCTGGATATTGAACTACATCTGATAGATATTCTGAAAAGGCCCTAACTAAAAGAAAAAATCTGAAATTGAAAATTTGCATTTTCATTCAGATAGTTATTTGATTTTCCATTCCAGTCTTAATTAAGAACTCATAAAGATGAATGAGGCAAAGAAGAATGTTTTCCAAACGAAAGTACTCACCAGAAATCATTCGTAACATTGACGCAGGAGAGACATCGCATTCACTAGGTCTTCAATACATTTTTGTCGACGAAAATCTATTTCACGCTTCCACGATCATCAGGAAGACCGGAAGAAATGGGAAACACATTTTCAAGAAGCAATCTCACTTTGAAAAGATGGAAAAAGTTAGAATAATTTAATCGTGGATTTTTCAATTCACAGAAAAATCTTTCTATCAATATTCAATTGAGAATGTTTCCCTTTTCAACATGAATATCCCACAAGAGGTTATCTTGACGATGGAAGATAGTGACTAAAGTTTATCTTTCAGTCGCAGATGATTCCACAACTGATTTTATGAACATCCTGTTTATATTTTCAACAAATCAAGCTAACATTTAGTTATAAACAAATCTTCTCAAAGATTTTTGAACTGATTTAAATATCACAAATTTTTCAAGCTCAATTATTGATTTCTATCAAATAGTCTTGAAATCTTATTGTACAAAGTCTCAATCGGAGTAAATTAATGTTTAACAGGCTCATTATAATTCTCTTACGCTAATATGCAATAGAAATTAATTTAAATAACTGTACCAATGATTAAGAAATCCAATATAAATTGAAACAAGTGGTAGACTACAAGCGGAAAACAACTACATTGCTGCAAATACCACACAGAACATTGAATGATATCCGCCTGAAAATCTATGAAAACTTCCATTATCAATGAAAATTAATAGAAAATGTTCCTTTCTGATAAACTTGATTATGTTTAGATTGTGTCAAGCCTGCCTAACAATCCGTATACCGATTTCAGGATTTTGGCTTCGTCAGTACGAAGTAGTCACCACTTAGAAATTCGGGACCTTCGGATGTGCTAACCAAAATTTTGAAGTAACTTTGGTACATCCCTGCCTATTTGGGGTTCAATAATAATTATGATCTGGCAACAAAATAATGCCCGTTTAGAAAATAAGTGTAAATATACAAAGATATTGGAGCGATCACAAAACCGAGCAAAAGAGAGTGCTGATGCACCGTACAAAAACACTAAATGACTTTTGTGGCTGTTTTTACTATGAGATAGATTCATATTTGTGAAAACGTTGTATGCTTCTTCATAAGGGGACAAAAAGATAAGCTGCTTCTTGGTACAGTCCTTATGTTAATCAGACAAAAAGAGGTTCTTTCTTTATACGCCTTTTGTATGATACTTCTTTGGAATCCGGTTGATATAAAAGACGAGATTCCATTAGGATCGCTCTTTTACTTCCGTTCTGAGCAAGGGCTCTTGACTTCCCGTCCGGGACCGGCCTCCTTACGTCCAGTCCGAGAACAAGCCCTTTTGGCTTCCGTTCCAAAAACAAGTTTTTTTTTTATTCTCCAGAATAAGTGATTGACATCTGCGAGTCTTGACCGTCAAAGAAAATAGTTTTCCGTAATGCATAATCATTCATGCAAAAGTTTTGTTTAGGTAACCGTAAGTGAAACATTGTGTATAAACCTTTGATAACCTGTTGATTTGCTTGTGTCAAAAAGACACCTTTATAACCATATTTCCCTGTTGTGCATATTTTCCCCCACTGCGATTGATAGCCGTTTGTTTATTAGGTTAGCGAAACACCTGATTGATTTGATTTCGTTCATTGTAAATATTTCATTGGAAGTACGCTTCAGCTGTGGAAGCAGTTTAATCGCAGAGGTGTGAAATATTCCAGTCCCGTGACTTTCACGATAAATCAAATTATGTATCAAGTTGATTGATTCATGTCGTGGAGTATTTTTGTTCAACAAATAATATGCATTAATAATTCCTATTCCTATATTCCAGGCTGTATCACTAATTGACCGTCGTAACTTCATTTATTTTATAATAATTGACAATCCTACCGTACTTGGGAGGATTGCCACCGGCATTTGTTTCATTTTTGACTCTGGCAGGTATTTAGAGTTTGATAGAATTTACAGCGTCCTGGTACTTGATTGAACAAAATGGGGAATTTGACATTTTGCATCTATTCCGCTGCTGTGGAGTTTCAATATCCTATAGCAACAGATCGATGAACCATTCGATCTCACAGGGCCCCGAGTTATGATCTTGGGTGTTGTCGAGGGTCACAATATGTCAGTTTTTCTAGCTGCTTAAGTTATGAGGCATGGCAGAAGCCTAGCCATATAACTGCTTCCGGCTAAGTTGGTACCTACTCAGGGGAGATCAGGAGAATGATGATACCGTAGTTTGGGATTTGACAAAGGGTGGTGCGAGATATTAGAGTGGAGCATTTTTGTTTCCGTGAATCTCGAATTAATTATTACGAGTAGCCCGTGAAGTTTTTTTTTGTTTGATAATCAAATTTACAGAGTTATAAAGTTGAAGTGGGTGAATTTAATTCCTACGAAACCACCAGAGAAATCACTGTCGGAATTGAGATTGTAAAAATAGGAAAATCGGTCTCTGGGGTGACAAAGTAAGATATAGAAAAAATCGAATTGAACGCTTTTCTTCACATAAAAGATTAAATATGAATTGAACCAGAAAATGGTAGATCTCAGGTGAAAAACAACTACTTTCCTGGCAAATACCACGCAGAACGTTGAATGATATTCACCTGAAAATCCATGCATACCTCCATATTCATGGACATTGACTGCAAATGTTTCTTTCTGATAAGCTCGATTATGTTTAATTTATGTCGTGTTCACGTAACAATCCGCATACCGGTTTCAGGCTTTTTTGGCCCTCATCAGTACGGAGTAGTCAACCAGCCAAAGGTCCGAAGAGCTCTGGCTGAAGCGAGACACAGCATAACCAAAACCATCATCGAGTCTATAACACCTATAAGTACGCCGGAAAAGAAAACTTTTAACTGGCGGTACCTAGTGACAGAAAGAAACACTCCGAAAATCTCCCACCTCGATAGGTTTCTAAATAAAAGATTCCTCCTCAGTAGGAGTGGCAAGCCCGACTAGCATATAGTGAAAGATAAACGCCATGTGAAGTGGAATAAATAGAAAAATCGAATTAAACGGTTTTCTTCACATAAAAGATTCAATATAATTGAACCAGAAAATGGTAGATCTCAGGTGAAAAACAACTACTTTCCTGGCAAATACCACGCAGAATGTTGAATGATATTCACCTGAAAATCCATGCATACCTCCATATTCATGGACATTGAATGCAAATGTTTCTTTCTGATAAGCTCGATTATGTTTAATTTATGTCGTGTTCACGTAACAATCCGCATACCGGTTTCAGGCTTTTTTGGCCCTCATCAGTACGGAGTAGTCAACCAGCCAAAGGTCCGAAGAGCTCTGGCTGAAGCGAGACACAACATAACCAAAACCATCATCGAGTCTATAACACCTATAGGTACGCCGGAAAAAAAAACTTTTAACTGGCGGTACCTAGTGACAGAAAGAAACACTCAGAAAATCTCCCACCTCGATAGGTTTCTAAATAAAAGATTCCTTCTCAGTAGGAGTGGCAAGCCCGACTAGCATATAGTGAAAGATAAACGCCATGTGAAGTGGAATAAATAGAAAAAATCGAATTAAACGGTTTTCTTCACATAAAAGATTCAATATGAATTGAACCAGAAGATGGTAGATCTCAGGTGAAAAAACAACTACTTTCCTGGCAAATACCAAGCAGAACGTTGAATGATATTCACCTGAAAATTCATGCATACCTCCATATAAATGGACATTGAATGCAAATGTTTCTTTCTGATAAGCTTGATTATGTTTAATTTATGTCGTGTTCATCTAACAATCCGACCGGTTTCAGGCTTTTTTGATCCATTTATATGGAGGTATGCATGGATTTCCAGGTGAATATCATTCAACGTTCTGCGTGGTATTTGCCAGGAAAGTAGTTGTTTTTCACCTGAGATCTACCATTTTCTGGTTCAATTTAATTAATCTTTTATGGAAAAAACCGTTTAATTCGATTTTTCTATTTATTCCACTTCACATGGCGTTTATCTTTCAAAGTAAGATATAGCGAACATCTCGTAAAGAGATTTGTATAATTATATTTTATTAGAGGTATTCTATTTTACGTTCATTGTTGGAACCTATAAACTGATGAGTTCATCTGTTCAATATAGGGAATAAAATAAATTGTTGAAGGTCTCATAACCTTGGGTGATAAATTCTAAATTGTGAAAACTGATTGAGTTGAAATTTAAATAAAATTGTTACATTTGGAAATTTCCATGAAAAGTACCCCCTATAAACTATAGATTCAAAACAGTGTTTGAGTTAGGATGAAGGCAGTTCTGTCTGACAGTCCGGAGTCAAGTCCCAAAGGCTGTAATTGAATCCTACAGACCTTTGGAGATTTCAATTAAGTCAAAAGAACAGACCCCTGTTGCTAGCCCTGGTAAGTGGAGTAAATCACTATAAAATCTGGCGCCCGAGGGTTAAAGTTGAGTTTTAAAAATAGTTTGAAAAAGTGTCTTGGCGTTATAAATAACGTAACGATTCTAGAGATAAAAGCTATTATTCCCGACCCCAGAAAAACGCTTAACAATCTACTTATTCAATGTTTATTAGTATAATAAAGAAACGTCTGATGAGATATTTAGAAAAATTCAAAATTCTGTCTGATCAACAATTTGGTTTCCGGGAGAAAAGATCTACGAATGATGCAATTGCTCTACTAACGGAAAATATAAGCAAATCCATAGATAAGAAAAAACCAGCTCTTGGAATTTTTGTCGACCTTAAAAAGGCATTCGATACAGAAGTCACCCGGAATTACTACGAGCATTGGAAAGAATCGGCTTCAGGGGAACCCCATACAAACTGATAGAAAGCTATCTCGCAGAACGAAAACAAACTGTACAAATAAACAAAACAATGAGTGAAACAGCTACAGTGAAATATGGTGTTCCACAAGGAACGGTACTGGGACCGATTCTCTTCATTATATATCTGAATGAATCATTTAAAATTCCGACTGAGGGAAAATTCATAACATTTGCCGATGACCGGTGATATTTTATGAAGATTCCTCCTGGGATAAACTCAAGGCCAAAGTTGAGAATGACTTCCCAAAAATATTGAAATGGCTTGATAAGAAACTTCTGACTATCAATTTTAGCAAAACATTCTTCATACCCTTCACATCTTATTCTAAATATCTTCCGTCTTACAAAAATCTTACAATCTCATACCAAAATAACTCTTTTGAAATATCGGCCGTAGACAAAATAAAATACCTTGGAGTCATCATTGACAATCATCTAAAATGGGAGCCACATATTAACAGCCTAGTGAAAAAATTAAGGTATCTGATTTATAAATTTAAATACTTCTCATCAATCTTCAGAATTCAATACCTCAAAACTCTATATTACGCATTATATGAATCACATCTAACATATGGAGTAGTAGCATGGGGTAGTGCTGCAATCACATTCATTCAAAGAATAGAAAGAATGCAGAAATTTTTATTGAAAATCATCTACAAAAAAACGAGAGATTATCCATCAAATATACTATATACAGAATCACAAATTTTAGATCCTCGCCAATTATTCTGCTATAACATCCTTATTAAACAACATCAACAGAAACATACCTTAGTTCCTATTAAGCATGAATACGATACGAGATACAAAAAACTTTCGTCAGTAATCCCAAAACCTGAAAAAAATATTGCACTTAGATGTCATACCTATCTGGGACCAAAACTCTATAATCTTCTGCCGATTGAAATGAAAAATATAAATTCAGATAAATTATTCAAGACTAAAGTGAAAAAATGGATATTCCAAATTCCTCGATCGCAATTACAGGACTTCATTGATGTGAGAAATAATTACCATTCCAATATTAAAGTAATATAATTAATAACTATAGGTACACTAGTTCAGATTAGTTTTGTTAGATGTTTCTACAACTCAAGAGTTTGTTAGAATTGTTTATTTTTATATATTATTTATTTTCATTTATATATTATTTATTTTTATTTTTATAATTCTATGTTTATAATTCGTTAAGGATAACCTATTAAGAGCACATAATAAGTAATATTTGATGGAGGGTCATTATTCACAAATCGCTGATTTTTCTCAATGAACCCCCACATTATAAGTACTATGAATAGGGACAAATCTCAGGTAGAATGTGTATAACTTGACACCATTCAAGGCCATGCCTTATATGGTGTATTCTTATATTTATTTGTTCACATATCCACCTATATTTGAATGTAAAATGTGAAAATTTATTATCAAAGGTCTGTACAATGTATTGTCTGTTGTTTATATATTGAACAGATGAATAAATATTATTATTATTATAGAATTAAATATCTATCCATTAATGGCTAATTCAATTCTCGTTTCAGCTTGAACGTATCCAATCTGAATTCCCTGGCGACAGTCACCTTCGAAGACTTCATCAAACCCATCCCGATACTGAAAGGATTGCGAGACGCACACGAGCTGTGGGCCATCAAATTCATCGGGGTAGTTTACGGGCTAGTCATCATGGGAATCAGTTTTGGAGTGGGCCTTTTGGACGGCGTCATCGAGTCTTCTATGCTGGTCACTTCGGCTACTTCGGGGCCTCTGCTGGGGGTCTTCGTGATGGCCATGTTAATACCCTGTGCAAATTGGAAGGTGAGTGGAGTGAAATTGTTGTTAATGGGTGTGGGATTTGGATGCACTTGAGGGCTTCTGTGAAGATTTGCGACACATTTTTCCTAGGAAGATGATACATTCCGTATTCGTTCTTCAATAGTATATTACTGCAATACATCTAAGAGACTCATCAGTATTCATTACCGATAAGGCTAAGCGGTCGACCGACCACAAGCAGGGACGTAATCGATACAATGAAATTTTCTCACAAAATGGTATGTTTAATTGATGGCCTGTCCTGATTATTTCAAGCAAATTAATTTGTAAAATAATCTTAACCTAATATAAAAAGATTAAAATCAATCAAATAAGTTATAACTATCAAATTACGTGAACAAATTTTAATTCGCGCATTGAAATTTAATATAGAAGATAATTTATGTATTTTCGAATCCTTACCGAATCTCCAGCCCTTTTTCTATCGGATTAACATTTATAATGAGTCTCTCAGATGTCTGGCAGAAGTATAAAATAGGACAACCGAAAAACAAAAAAGCGGTTACATCCTAGAACCATTCAAAAAAAAATCTTTATATGCCATTTTATCACCAAATCTTTTTCGGCAATTTTTTCTTTCTCAATTATTTCTTCCTACGATTGCTCTCTTCTCTCCATATTTTTCAAAATGCTTCCTTTATTGTTTTATCTTCGACCTACTCAGTTAATCCACCATTGTATCCTTTTGGAGTTTCTATTTATTATACATATTTGTTCTTCTGTTTGTTCTTTATTATTCTGTATCAGTTGGTAATTACCGAGCATTATCCTTGCTAACCAACATCTGAAACTCATTTGATTTCTGCAATCCTTATTTAACTTCATTTGTACATACAGGGTGATTCGAAAGTACTTTGACAAACTTCAGGAGGTGATTCCTCACAATATTCTGATATGAATTGTCTGAATTGTCCGGAAACGCTTCGTTTCCAAGATACACGGTATCGAAGTTTTATTTTTATTTTCGTTTTTTTAAATAACTTTTGAAATACTGACCTCAATTAAACGAAAATTGGTATTGAGAGGTTTTTTGAGGTGTCGAATTCGAATGTTATTATTGCTCTCACTCGTAGGGGCTCCACCTACACGTCTTTTTCTTTTTTGAAGATTCATAACTTTTTTGAGCGTACTTCCAACACATTTTTCAGTATACAAATCAATTCCTCTATCATATATTCTTAAAAAAGCTACCCTTGTTACAAGTCGCTATAAGCCTAGATATTTGGACATTTCAAGTCGATCATTTGATAATCGATGCGTGTTGAAGTTATTACCATTATTTTGCATTTTTCACAAGAATGCTTAGGAAATGATTTTGACGTTTAAGTAAGTTTAAGTTTTGGTAATTACATATTATGTGTCAGTTAAACGTTTCGTTGTTTTGTTGAAGTTTCTGTAAGTTTCAGAACACTAATTTTGAAAAAATGGATTATTTAAACAATAATGCTCATTAAGCCGATATGCATTTCGCTTATGGCCTTGCGGATGGCAATGCGCGCGAAGCAAGACGTATTTACCAGGAGCGATTTCCTAATCGAGTACTGCCTTCAGCTCCAGCATTTACCAGTCTCCACCGTCGTTTGACAGAAACAGGTAGCTTTAAGAGGGCAGCTGATATTATTGGAAGACCACGAGCAGTCCGAACCCCAGCTGTTTTGAACTCTCTCGTGGAGATTCCAGAAACAAGTACAAGAATAATTGCTGAAGCTCTCAATTTTACTCAGTCCACAGTTTGGAGAATTATCCACGATCAACAATTTTATCCATACCATATTCAAAGGGTACAACTTCTTTTGCCACGAGACTTTCCCCAACGCATTACTATGTGTCGGTGGTTTCTGAGAAAATTGGCTGGAAATCCTCAATTTGTAAGATACGTACTCTTCACGGACGAGGCAAACTTCTCTCGAAATGCTATCACAAACTTTCATAACAACCATGTTTGGACTATGGAAAATCCGCACGCAGTTAATGAAAGATATTATCAGTATCAATTTTCTGTAAATGTATGGGCGGCAATAATTGATAATCACTTGATAGGTCCTTTCTTTCTTCCGTTCCGACTGAACGGCGGAACTTAGATAGACTTTTTAGAAAATAAATGAATTGCCGGGACTACTTCAGAATGTACCATTAGAAATTCGTATCCGCATGTGGTTTATGCATGATGGGGCTCCGGCCCTTTTAAGCGTTGTAGCCAGGGAAATCCTTAACACTGTCTATCCAAATCGATGGATCGGTAGGGGTGTAGAAGAACCTTACCAGGCGTGGGCCCCAATCTCAGATCTAAACCCGCTAGATTTTTATTTTTGGGGACATTTCACTAGTTTATAAAACTCCAGTAGCGAACGGAGAAGATCTAAGAAACAGAATAGTAGACGCATGTGGAACAATAAGAAACACACCAATAATTTTTGAGCGGGTACGAGATTCAATGACTAGAAGACTAAATGCCTGTATCTTCGCTGAAGGTGGACTCTTTGAACAATTTATTTGAATACAATTTAGTTTCCTTCATTTTATTTTATTCTACATATTCAAAATTTCTAGAAATTAAATGTTGATATTTCTTGCAAATTTTATTAAAACAAATACAGATTTTGCACCCTTGATACAAAAATAACTATTTCAAACGAGTAAAAATAAATAGAATAGGTGGCGCCCCTACAAAAAAGCAGAACTACTGACTTAAACGTCGAATTCTGTTCCTAAGCATTTTTGTGAAAAATGCAAAATAATGGTAATTACTCCAACAAGCATCCATTATCAAATACTCGACTTGAAATTTTCAAGTCCAAATATCTAGAAAACGGTTGCTTATAGCGACTTGTAACAGGGGTAGCTTTTTCACGTAGGTAGATATGATAGAGGAATTGATTTTTTAACTGAAAAATGTGCTAGAAGTACGCTCAAAAAAGTTATGAATCTTAAAAAAAGAGAAAGACGTGTAGGTGGCGCCCCCTACGAGTAAGAGCAATAATAACATCAGGTTCGAATTCGACACCTGAAAAAATCTCTCAATACCAATTTTCGTTTAATTAGGGTCAGTATTTCGAAAGGTATTCAAAAAAAAACTAAAATTAAACTATCTTGGAAACGAAGCGTTTCCGGACATATATTTATTTGCACAATTCATATAGGAATATTGTGAGGAATCACCTCCTGAAGTTTGTCAAAGTACTTTTGAATCACCCTGTATGTATGTATGTCGATGGCCATTGTGACCTAATGATCCAGAATGACGAGTAAGCAGTGTTGCCAGGTAGTATTTTCGAAATTCTCGCATTATTGAATGAAGTACTAAATCCCAATTCTTCTTCATTCTCACTGTGAATACAATTATTTCGAAATAAGGTTTTTGATATTGGCCGTATTTTGATACTTCCTACATGAATGATTGTCTATTGGGAAAATAATTGAGACTGAAGATATATATATATATATATATATATATATATATATATATATATATATATATAAGGGTAGTCTTTGCTGACTAGTTAGGATTTAAACTAGTTAATAGTGGAGAATGCAGCAATGTCAAAAATAAAACTCTTGTAAGTTTGTCCAAGCTTTCGGAATTAATTTTATTCCATCATCAGGTATCTTCATTTTGAAAATTTACAACTAATGAGAGATTATGATTCAGTGATTAATGCTTACAACTCAGGTGAGATTGGATGAATCGGTGTTAAGCTAAATTTTGTTGTTGACATTATGTTAATAAATAAAGAGAAATGTAGATTGTGTAACACTAGTAAAAACAGAGAAAAACACTTATATGTTGAGAATTATACAATAAAATTAGTTCATATATCATCAACCATATGGTTGGAATCAAACTAACAGGTTCGAGAATAAATTCAAAAAATAGACAGCTGTACTTGACAGTTACAATGACGCATGTCCTGTTTTATGTATTACAACCAGTGGTACCAACTGAGACAGGGGTACCTACTGGTGTGGTTGATTTTGTCATATG
Organism: Gonioctena quinquepunctata; assembly: GCA_018342105.1. NCBI lineage: Eukaryota > Metazoa > Arthropoda > Insecta > Coleoptera > Chrysomelidae > Gonioctena > Gonioctena quinquepunctata. Next base: position 20,685 of record JAFIRS010001240.1, on the reverse strand, counting down.
TTCAGGTTGGGTTATCATTAGCATTGATAATTACGAATTTATAGCATTGAATAATGAATAAAATTTGGAAAATAATGATGTTAAAGTGTAACTATGGAATTGTTTGACCTAGGAAGAATGTTATTTGTGACAGTAAATGAGAATAGATTTCACTCAAGTGATTATTTGTGTCGAATTTTTATAAATAAATCTGTATGGCTCGGTAACAATGAGCTCATATGTGTTGTGAATATTTGAGTTCACTGTGAATTTTTCAATACATATGGCATTTATTCATTCATTTTTCTTCTTTCTAACCATATAAACTCATTAATAAATAGCTTTAAAAATGAATCTATGAAAATTCGAAACGTCGGCAACAAAATCCAAGTTTCAACAAACCTTCTGGATATAAACTTATAGTTTATGAACATTTTCGAGAATGACCCCCATTCCCGGAAACTTGCCTCATCAAGTCTCTCGCGCTTGAAATTCTCGATAAAATTTTTCGTGGTGGATTGATTGATTCAATTCCCAACTTTTCGGCATGTATCCAGCCCCGGTCCGACCCATGTCTCTTAGTCAAAGCCTCCTAATCTCATGAATGATTCCCGCGATCCGTAAAGCAATCAATCCAATTCAGAATTAATCAATCAAATCAACATTTCGCCTTTAGACTGGTAGCGATACATTCCGCCAGAATGGAAATCAATAATTCATGGGAAGCGGGAGAGAGAGTATGCATCACATTAGAGCCATTGGGTAAATGCACGTCTATTAGGTTTCCATCATTATATGCTTTGCTGAAACTTCGACGTCGCTGCCTGAAACGATACAATTCGTTACGAGCTAATGATGATGAATGAGACGGGAAATGTCAAGTTTAAACACTTTCTCAAATATTCTACCATAGTGCATACAGTGCTAGTCGCTTTGCAACAATCCCACAATCGTATATCCACTCGGCGAGACCCAATTTTCATGAAACAATGAAATACATCGATGCATTATTGAAAAAAGAATCGATACTTCAGATTTCGAAAATTATCTCAAAAATACCAGTAACTGCATTAATTACACAGGTACGTATGTTTTTTTAGGAGAAGTTTTGGATGTTTATGTACACCGAATTTAAAAAAGCCTTTTAACAAAAAATTAAACCGACCAAAAAAGGAACTGAAAAGCAGAAAATAAAATGAACGATTTTAGTCTTGATAACTAAGCTCCTAAACTAATATAAGTAACTAATTTTGGGTCGGCGTTAAACAAACCATCAACGAAGATCATTAAATTTCTTTAAAGAAATGATCAATACGAAAATAAATAAAAATGCAACGTGAAATATCTGAAATAAAAAATAACATTCCAAAAATGCGCTCTCCGTATATTAACTTCAGAAAAATCCCGACCAAAGGCTCGAGAATTCCCGAAAAATCCCGAAAAAATCCCGAAACTTATATATGATAGTTATTGCCGGCAAATCATCGCCTAGAATTTTATTTGAATGGATAATAATATGGACATGAAAAATATTATATATTATTTTGATGTAATGGTAATTACATTTATATGTTACGTTACATGAAAGGATTGACAGGAAACAGGAATGGGAAACAGGCATGTGTCCCTTTTCTAAAATATGTTGATTTGCACATAAAGATACCTAGAAACCTCAGCAACAAATTCAAAAATTAAAAAAATGGCCAATGGCGTTTTCAATTTTAAATTAAATTGAAGTTTTCTCATTATATCCAAAAACCATTGAACTCAATACTACGTAACTGGAAAGGACGCGCAATGGCAAGGGACTGAGGCAAATAGTTGAATTATGCAACCCGCAGTGGTTTAGTATCGCTATCTCTCTCTTACTCGTTGGGTCAAATGCAGAAAATGTGCCGCGCCTAGTTAAAATATTTTTTTTTGGCAAAGTAATTAAAAAAAAAAGTTTTATTTTAATATATAAAAAAAGGCTGGGATATTCTAACCAATATTTTAGCCAAAATAGGAATAAAAATGTCAAATGTTTGCATTACTGTAGGGTTAAATAAGAAAATAAAACTGGCACCTCGGGTTATTCGGTCTTATTTATTTCCAAAAAGCATTATTTTAAAAACTTAATACACAACATAATTAGTAATGAATAAAGGAAACAATCAAAAATTGAAACGACAGACAATGGTTATTTATACAATATTTGTATGCAACATGTGTGTAAAGTGAACCTTTTTTACGAATGTGAATTTTGATGCACGAAACAATCAGATGAGTGAAAAAAGGTGCTTTACACGCATATTGCATACAAATAATTTTCTACAATCGACAATATAAAACCATAAATTTAAAAAATAAAATAATTAAAAATAAGGTATTCATGAACAATTTTATGTTCGTCAACAGTTTTTGAACAATACTATCTTAGTCATTATGTGTCTAATTGAAGCCTCTTTACCATGTAACTGTAAGTTGACTTACTTTGAGTGATGAGGCATTCTGAATTTTATAAAAAGTTGAATAATTTTTCTAATTAACTGAAATTCATGACATTCTTCGGACCGAAATTCTTGTACCACAGGATGTTTGGGTTCAAAAATATGAATAATATTTGCAAAATGGTTAATTGCTGTGTTTATTAATACACTTTTTACATTTATAATTTTTATTTTTTATCCTTCTTTGATTTTATAATTAAAGAATTTAATAAAAACTTAAGGGTGAAAAGAAATCTTGCTCCTTCCACCGTGCACCACATTACATCCATAGGCCACACAGTTTAGAACCATTATTGACCACAATTAAACTAGAAGAACGATAAAATGTATTTGTCTTAATGATTTTATCACCACAAAACACCTTTATTTGCACTCTTATTAGGAATACACAAGTAAAAAAGACTTTTATTAGAGGTAAAATGGCACAGGTAAACAAATCGGATAAAAAATAACGTTTGAGCTTTCGAGGCGGACAAAAAAACAAATACTAAACATCGTCCTTTCTCTCTCAGTTGCCCCTGGCACACTGCCGTTCATTTCGTCAAAGCACGCGGGGCCTTTCCAGTTACGTAGTATTGAGTTCAATGCCAAAAACGTATTCCTAGCGCATCTGATGGACGTATGCATCGTTACTTCACATAGTTCAAACTTATACCGCTAGTTGCTTCGAACTGTCAACTATAATTTCATTAAAAATGAGTTGAATTCATGTTAGGGTTGTAAGGAATGGTATCGTCTATGGATATTCCTAAAGCAACCACAATTGGCGCTAGTGTTTGGGGGAAGTTATTCAAGTGAAGGTTAATCGAGTTTGAATTGAAAAGCACTTTAAATTTGAACATTTGAAATAAAATTGGGATTTAATAATTTATTTTCAGAAAAAAAAGGCAAAGAAAAATTATAATAAAATCATGCGTACTCCCCATTACGTGACAAGTGACAGTGGACAACCGTCAAATGTTATGTCGAGTTCACAATGTTCACATAGCAGCTTTTCGCGATTCAGCTTACGACGTCCTGTTTTCTGACTGACTGCTCCATATAATGAACTTAATGGTACATAATATCTGACGTAGTGTGCTACGAATCAAACGAAAGTTACGAATAGTAATAAAATTCCCGGTTTTTCCTATAATTGTAAAAATCCCGACACACGTTTAAATTCCCAAGTTTTCGGAAAAATCCCGGTAAATGGCAACGCTGCGTGCCACCCTGCTGCCATTATTTTACGCTTAACGTAATTAATTTGCTGGTTTGTTTTTGGCGCCGAAAAAATTAATTGCTTAGGAGCTTACTTATTAAAACTAAAAAGGTTCTTTTTATAAATATCACCCCCATCTTCAACCATCTTTCACCCCTTTAGGGATGGAATATCAAAAAAATTAGCTGTCAAAATTTCAGCTCTCAGGTCCAGCGGTTTGATCATATATCAGTCATTCAGTCAGTAAGGACATGCAATTATATACAGTGCGGTCCATAGGTATGGAATAAATTCAATTTTAGCGTTATTATGTAATTGTTTAAAAAACCTGAAAAAGGTCGATTTCTATTGTCAATTTGACAATTTACAGTATGAAACTATTACCCCCTTCTTGCATCCCCTCTGAAATTTGAAATGAGAAGGGGGGTTGTTTGGCACCTTGTTCGAAAGGGATTTTCATGCTCTGTTCAGCAATTTTAAGTTTTATGAATTGAATATAGTTGGATTTAACGGAAATTAGGACCAGGGAGTAAAACTAATTTTGTATCGCTGACGTTTTGTGACGTGAATATTGTCATTTCAGCTTTGAAAAAGGAATTAATTAATTCCGAAACGTCAGTGATTAGTTTCACTCCCTGGTCCTGATTCCCTTTGAATCCAACTATATGAGAAAATTTATTTTGAAAATGTAAAATTTTGATACTTTACGTAGAATGAAGGCAGTAATGTCATAATGTTTAGGAAGTATTTTTCACAATTAAATTAAATGTTCAAAGTGACCACCATTCACTTCTTGACAATCAGCAAATCGATCTTGGAATTCTCGTACAATATTTTGTAGGACCTCAGGGGTTATGTTGTTAATTTCTTCCGTTATCCTAACTTTTGAATCTGCAATATTGTCTGGTCTATTGAAATATACTTTTAATTTTAAATAACCCCATGAGAAGTAATCGAGAGGAGTCAAATCGGTTGATCTAGGCGGTCATTCAATCGTACCACCTCTTCCAATCCACCTATTGGGAAAAACTTCGTTCAAATAATCTCTAACAATACGTTTGTAATGCGGTGGAGCTCCGTCTTGTTGGTACCAAATTGATATATCTATTGTATTTGGATCATTAACATCAGAAAAAAGTCTTTTTTATATAGATTGTGAAAAGTTCATAAAAAAATCTAGATGAAATCTCACCATCAACTGTGCCTTCAAAAAAATAAGGGCGAATAATTTTGTTGTTGATGATACCAGCCCAAACGTTCACTTTTTTAGGATATTGTGTGTGAGCCTCAGACTTCCAATGAGGATTTTCTCTGCTCCAGTATCTACTGTTTTGTCTATTAACCATTCCATTCAAATGTGAAGTAGCTACATCAGAAAAAACAATTTTGTTTATGAACTGCAAATCTGCTTACATTCTGTCCATCATCTGTTCACAGAATTGTTGCCTTCTATCAGAATCATCCTTATTTTACTCCTGAACCAACTGAACTTCATAAGGATGGTATTTTTCTTTATGTAAAGCTCTCAATATCAATGATTTACTTACATCATTGTCGGCGGCAAGAAGTCTACTTGTCATATGCGGATTTTCCTCAATCGCTAACAGTACATTTAAATTTTTTTCCTCATCCAATTTAACATTTCGACCTGGTTTTTGAATAGTTTTTACATGTCCAGTTCTATTTTGCTAACTGCAATGTAGACTGTGAGACGTGTTGGCCAGGGTATTTATTATTAAACATTTCACAAACTTCCTTTTGAGTTCTAGTTTTATTACCGCATCCAATCGTAATTGAAATGTCTATTCTTTGAGTTTCGGATAAATGAGCCATAGTTAAATCAAATACACACACAAATATTTTTCAATACACTGACGTGTGTCAGCAACTTATAAATATCAAAATAACAGTAGTCTACTAGATCGACATTACATTATTTATGTGGGTTTTGTGAATAATTTTTTGGTGTCTTGAATGACTTTTTCCTGACGTTCAGCAAAACAGATAAGAAAATACCTGATTATTTCTCATGGGGTTATTTAAAATAATAATAATATTTTTATTGCCATGGGTTTCATGTGAAACATCGGTAACGTCAGATACAAGATTAAGAGTACACATACAGTGCTTCTCAAAAGTCCCCTCCCCCCCCTCTTATTTTTGGAACTATTATACATAAACAAGTGAAATTTGGAAACTGAATATTAAAGGTTGTAAACTTCCCTACTAGTGATGATAGATGACGAAATCGTCAAAGATGATGTCACAAGGCCATTGTGACCAATAATTTTAAATGGAATCCTACGGCAAGCGACACCTCTTTTAAAAGGTATCGAGAAAACCTATTCAATGATACTAATTTTGTTTGTGTTTATGGCAGTTTTGGCAACTCGCTTTTAAAAAACGCAAAGCTGTGATGAATTAAATCAGTTAATACTAAAATTCAAAATTCAAGCTCCGCCTCTGGATAGTTGTCAAAGAAGCTGACGTTTCTGTTGTCTACCTGATTCGACGTTTTTGTAATTGTCCAAGTTTTTGTACATTTAATAATTTGTGTATTGTTGACCGAACGTTCAACTGTTTTAGCAGCTTTTGGTACTTTTAATATTTTTGTACATTTTGATAATTTGTTAAACTGTGAGCCGAACGCTTAAGTGCTTCGCGAAATGGTACGTGCTTTAGGTGATAAAGTAGCAGCGATCATAATTCTTGGTGAAACTGGACAAAATATTCATGCAACAGAACGCATTTTTAATGAGAGGTTTCCCGATCGCCCCGTTTCGAGGAGGAGGGAGCTTCTTCGTAAGTTTGAAACAACGGGTAGTATTAATGATGTGAAACGATCTGACAGACCACAAATTTCTGATGAGAAAATTTTTTATATACTGGCAGAAGTAATAGTTAATCCTACTTCTTCAACAACTCACGTTGCATCTACCTGTGAAGTCAGTCGAAGTAGAGTACACAGGGTGTTGAAAAAAAACAAATTTCATCCAAGCAAATTAAAAATGGTTCATCAACTCTCAGACGACGACCCAGACCGAAGACTAGAATTTTGTGAAAATATGGAAACTAAAATTAACCAACAGCCAGACCATGTCAAACCAATTTGTTTTAGTGACGAAAGTACTTTCTATATAAATGGAAATGTAAATACACAGAATGTGAGGTGGAGTGACGCAAATCCTCACCTGTTTCGTGAAACACATACCCAATTTCCCCAGAAGGTGAATGTTCGGGCAGGTATCCTGGGAAACCACATCGTTGGGCCTCTTTTTTTGAATACTCATTTAACTGGTGAGGTTTATCTGGAGCTGTTGCAAAACGCAATAGAACCGTTAATCCTTGAAATTTTGGAAGATAATCCAGATGAATTCGGCAATTTGGAAATAACATTCCAACAGGATGGTGCTCCTCCACACTATTACGGTGCAGTGAGACGATATTTGAATGAGGAGTATCGTGGTAGATGGATTGGACGACGAGGTTCAACGGAATGGCCAGCTCGATCACCGGACCTCAAACCTTTGGATTTTTTTCTGTGGGGGTACCTTAAATCGAAGGTTTACGCCACTGAACCTGACAATATTGACGTTTTAAAACAACCTATTGTTGCAGAATGTGAGGCTGTTTCCGCAGACACATTTGCCAGAGTACGAGAAGAGTTTGAAAATAGGATATTTCACTGTCAGGAAGTAAATAGAGGTCACTTCGAGCAATTTCTTTAAGTAGATACTGATTCTTAAATCTGTAATTAATATCATACTTAATGGAATTTAAAATTTAATGTTTACTAATGAGCTATTAAAACTGCCATAAACACAAACAAAATTAGTATCATTGGATAGGTTTCTTCGATACGTTTCAAAAGAGGTGTCGCTTGCCGTAGGGTTCCATTTGAAATTATTTGTCACAATGGTCTTGTGACGTCATCTTTGACGATTTCGTCATATATCATCAGTAGTAGGGAAGTTTACAACCTTTAATATTCAGTTTCCAAATTTCACTTGTTTATGTATAATCGTTCCAAAAATACGAGGGGGGGAAGGGGACTTTTGAGAACATATACACACATATACAGATACATATAAATAAGTACTTGAAATATCTTGCAAAAAATACAAAGTATAGATAAAAACGTTTTCAGGATACATTCATACGTGACTGATTGATAAAAAAATTGAGGAACTCGCCTTATGAATACAATGGATTTGCAGTCAAATAAATATTCTTTCAGAGTTTGTTAAAAAATACTCATGATACTGATTTCTTTGATATGTGGAGGCAATGCATTATATATTTTTATACAATTATAGTACGGACCTTTCTCAAATAAACTTGTTTTATGCCGTGGTACTCGCAGATGTTCACCTCCTCTGGTTTTCATATCGCAGTATGGTGACTATTTGCAGAAAAAGTTTGCAAATTTTTCCTAGCAAAAATTGCAATGTTATATATGTAGGCACAATGAACAGTCATAATTCCTAATTCGAAGAAAAATGTGTCATTTTCAAGGTTAAGCATAGTTCTTATAATTTCTTTCTGATAGATGAATAAATCAAAAGTATATTTCAATAGACCAGACACTATTACAGCTTTAAAAGTTAGGATAACGGAAGAAATTAACAACATAACCCTTGAGGTCCTACAAACTGTTGTAAGAGAATTCCAAGATCGATTTACTTATTGTCAAGTGAAAGATGGTCATTTTTAACATTTAATTCAATTGTAAAATAAATAATGTTTAGGCATCATGTGACATTATTTCTTCCATTCTACGTAAAGTATAAAAAAATTACATTTTCAAAATACATTTTCTCAGTTATGATTTCACCAAACTTGAAAAACTCAATATTGCTGAACAGAGAATAAAAATCCCTTTCTGACAAGGTGTCACACAACCCCCCTTCTAATTTATTTTTGAAGGGGTGCTCATAATTCAGAGGAGGTGCAAGGAGGGAGTAATATTTTCATTAAAAATCGACCGTTTTCAGGTTTTTTCAAACAAATACACAATAACGCTAAAAATGAATTTATTCCATACCTATGGACCGCAAACACGAGGTGCTGTGAACTGTCTTCCGTCTCCATCATCAGATTGATTCCGGGCCTCCATTATGTTGTAGTGTCATCAAAACTACATATGTGCGCCAAGTTCCAACAAAATCGGTTCACATGAATAAATCATCCCCCATTGTTAGAGCCATAGGAGTGTAATTTTTTTTCAAATCCTAATGGGACCAACTCCGAGGTATATCTTATCCATTTAAAAAGAATCATCAAAACCGGACTAGGTACTTTGTACAAAGTTATGCGTAGTTAAACATTAAAAAATATACGCGTCGACTAGATAACTTCCTCCTTTTTTTTTCCTCGGTTAATAAGTCATGCTGTATATTTCGGACCCTCTCTTTACTGCAACATTTCTAAATATTCTCTCTGTTGTTATGTTAGGAAGGGCCAGTATTATATTTTACAGATGAAAATGAAATAATTTCATAAATAAACCACAAAAATAATAAATACTTAATAGTTAGTAGTTCATGAGATATTGTTTTCACATATTTTGAGATTCTATTTCCTTTATGAAGCCACTGTATAATATTGATAGTTAAAAATATGCAAATACTATAATGCAATCATTTTCATACATTGTCAAAATGATTACAACCTATAATTGTTTAAAATACAACAAAAAAGTCTAGATTTACAAAATCATTCTGAATTAAATGTGATCAACAAAATTATAAGCTTGAAACATACAGTATATGAAATTGTATCTAACTAAAAATAGCCAATGGGAGAACAACAAACTTCTTGATGACAATAGCCAATCAGGGAACAGGATGGTCAGATAAAAGATTTGAAATTGTGGAAAAGTAAGAACTGAGAAATGTCAGAAATAATTATCATCAAATGTTGTATTTAGTTTATAAGAAATGTAAAATATATTAGTTCATAAGTTTTCTCATATAACACCAAATTAATGGAAGTGCGACAAGGAAGTGCGCGAGTTTGAAAATTCAAATAAAATGGACAAAACAGAAATGGTATCCAAGGAATGAAAAAATGATGCTGAGGAGAGTGAAGAAATTTTTGAAGGTACAAAATTTGAATAAAATAAATTTCGAATTTTCATTAATGAGAAGATAGTTTTTCAACAATAAAAAACCAATACAACTTCTGAATAATTTCTACACAAAATAAACAAGGATAAAATAAGATTATCTTTTTTTGGTTTTCCACATAAAAACGTGTCCAGCTGATTTCGTGGATTTTGGATGCTTCCTTTTGAAGTGGTTAGTTCCTGAGAGGAGTGGATGAAATTGGAATTCCGATTATGCCAGGTATTGCATCAGCGACAGTTCCAGCTCCAGGTATAAGTTTTTAGTGCACATCACAAACTGAATCACTTCACAAAATAACTCATATCTCTGATGAACTCTATGATTTGGTATTGAACTATAAAATAATTCTTCCAAATCAAAAGAAAAAAGTGAGGTTATATACAATATCCTACACTGTTTCTTATTATTTATGGAGATTTGTCAATTGCTCATAGTATAAGTTATCTATCATAGGCCAGGTTAATATAAGTTTTCCTGAATAAAGGAAATAATTGTTTTTGATAATTTTTTGGTTTATTTTCCACAATGATATGATAATAGTTTACTTATAAACACTGAACTGAGAATATTTCGATTGACATCAAAACAGGCAGTGGCTCTATTGCCAGTACCGGCTCCTGAGGTGAAGGCGTACCAACTGAGATTAGTCGTGGTAAGAAAAGTAATAATAATTGGCAACAACGTGGCGAGAAAACAGTTACGTTAGCTGGCAATTATTATTTCATATACAGGGAGAAAATATTTGTTGGGCAATAACAATAACGTGGGAAAAAATTAACAACAATTATTATTTAAAGGCTATATATTATTTCATAACAATTTGTCTCCCAACGAGGAGCGAAAATAATTAGCTATCATTATTACATAGCACTATATATCTATAACTGAGCGCCCATTTGTATAAGGTTATACTCTAGTGGACTTTATTAATATCCTTATGTTCAAGTCTTGTTATTCTTGTAAAGCCATCCAGAAGCTCTTATACGTCTCCCCCATTCAAACTCGATAGAATCAAGAACGTGATGGACAGGTCACCATTAAATCTGAGGACACCACTGAAAATGTAACGAAATCGAACGGATCTCGCACTACAAGCTCAAATTCGAATAAAAATCGCATCTCAATTCCCTACGAAGATGACGCCTCCCATTCGCTTCTGATTGAAGTTGACAAATCCCAATAACTTTCTCAGCACATGGCATTTCCCAGCGACCCAGTCAATCCTTCAGTCCCCAATTGACCCACTAATCAAAAGTTGCCGGATTCGGTAATGTATATTCCGGGTGTGTCGCCAGCTTGGGCTACACGTTCAGGCATAATTTAGAAATGTATAAATAATACAGAGTTTGGCTCCACAATATGACGCGTACGGAGAAAGAGACGTGACTTCCCGAAACGGCGCGGCGGCGTCTTCTGATATTCCGAAGTTTCAGCAGATATGACCGCCAAACTATATTCCCAGGTGACGTTCACTATCTGCGGTTCGCCGAGAAATAATAGAATGTCACGATCATATTCGGAGTAAGTTGACAGGAGCATTCGTCATACACGTAGTCGCAAAAGTAACCTTTAATATTTCCAAAATAAGGGTGGAAACAACTGAATGTCGACATAATGCAACTAGTATTGAAAATAGCACTTTCAGTAGAGGAGCGTTATAGATAAAAAATGAACGATCTAGTCGGGAAATTGGTAAAAATGACGAAAAAAAATTGAAATATTAGTTTTTTTAATATTTCTGTCGAAAAAATCAAAATAAAAAGAAAATATATTCCTAAAATTGCAGTATTTCATCAACGAGTCTTTTAAACTCTTTGTTGCCTGACTAATCAAGAATATAAGTTTGGTTTCAATAAATATCGAATTTAAAATACGTATATTTATTGGTTGAGGCGGGGAAGCCTTTGGGCTATAGTGCATAAAAATTAAAATCACAAAGCTTATAGAAGAACTGAATTTTGTGAAACATCATATATGAAATTAAATGCATACAGCACACACAAAGTCGTCTTCACAAAAGGATCAATATAAATTGAAACACAATTGGTAGACCGACAGGCGAAAAACAACTACTTTCCTAGCAAATACCACGCAGAACGTTGGATGATATTCACCTGACAATCCATGCAAACTTCCATATAAATGGATATTGTTCGCAAATGTTTCTTTCTGATAAGCTCGATTATGTTTAAATTCATGTCGTGTTCGCCTAACAATCCGCATACCGGTTTCAGGCTTTTGGCCCTCATCAGTACGGAGTAGTCACCAGCCAAAGATCCGGAGAGCTCTGACCGAACATAAATAAAATCATCATCGAGCTTAAAACATCTTTAGGTGCGTCGGAAAAGATAACTTTTAACCGGCGACACCTAGTGACAGAAAAAACACTCCATACAATTCTCCTACCTCGATAGGATTCTAAATAAAGATTCCTTCTCAGTAGGAGTGGCTCAAATTGCCCGACTGGCATATTTTAATGAAAGAAAAAGCCATATGAAGGGGATAAGATATGAAATGAAATGCATAAAGCACACACAAAGTCGTCTTCACAAAAGGTTCAATATAAATTGAAACACAATTGGTAGACCGACAGGCGAAAAACAACTACTTTCCTAGCAAATACCACGACAGAACGTTGAATGATATTCACCTGACAATCCATGCAAACTTCAAAATATCAAATTCAAAATTATCATATATGATTAACTATATAATGTGTAAACTATTCTGAACTGGAACAAACAACAACAAATCATGTTTTTTGTGGTTCCAAGTCTATTGAAATGATGAAATGAGTATATTAAAATTATTTTAGATTTTTGGAGACATTTTTTCTAAAAAAAAATAGAGGTGGTACTTGAAGTACCGGCAGGTATATAAATCAAAAAGCCTTCTTATGATTATGAAAAATATTGAAATCAAACAGAAATAGTTCTCTTTCGAATGATAAGGTACCATAGTTCGGAATACTTCACAAACGTAGCATTACATATTGTTCATCATCGGGTAAATCCTCATAAGTGATTTCCTCAATAATCTTTAGGAGTTCTGCATCTGTTAGAGGTTTATTCTTTTGATATTTATCATGAATTATTTTCTTTGATGTCGACTGAAAGACCATAAATGAGCAAAAACAATTGAAAGAATAAAATAAACATACCGCCTATGCTCCATCCATTTCACCGAATTGTAGCCTGACAGTACTTCAGAGTATGGTACCCAAAATGACCATAATACAATAGAGCTACTATTCACTCCATAGAATAATTCACCACATTCGTTTATGAAAGTTTCCTCAAGAGAATAGTGCAACTACACTCATTAACAATTTCACCTAACCGATAAGTCATGAATTGAACAATGCATAGTACTGTTCTCTAGCGGCAATTCTAGTCTAGTCAACAAGTGCTTTTTGGACCAACTTTTTTCAGCAGTCTCCGAAAATTATGATCGGGGTGTCATTCGATTCGGAATGACATGTAGATAATTTTTGAAAAAAAAAGAAAGTTCCGCTTGCAGAAATTTTGAAAGTTATAAACAATTAACTAAAAAAAAGGGGGCTTTGGTTTTTTGCAAATATCTCAAAAACTAATGAAGATTTTTCAAATCTGAAAAAAGATTCAAAAAGAGGAGGACATTTCCCGGAATTGTAGGAAAAATATTTATAATTCTCCCAGAGGGTTGAAAATACGGCCGAAAACGGGTACTCTGGCTTGGGCAAGCCGCGCCCACTTTGGATATGAAAATAAAAAATTGAAAAAATTCAGACACTAACTGAACAGAGGCATGAACAATAATCCGCTTGAAAAAATTTTTATCACAATTTTTCAATTAGTTATTCAATAGTTAATTAATAATTTTTTTCTGCTTGAACATGAACATTGCAAGTGTGATAATTGTTAAACTATAAATTTAAGATTTTTTTCCTCTCTTGGAGCAATTCTTGAAAGGCTTCAGAATAAAACCCCGTTGGAAAAATTGAAAAAATTACATTTTTCAGTTGTGTGTTAATAATTTTCGTTGTTGCAAAATTAAATACTTAAATTAATCATTGAAAAAAATGTTTTTTTTTCAAATGTTATCCGTTTTTATGTTATCAGAAACTGCATAGAAATAATTTTTAAATTTTTTTATCTCTAATTGTTTAAAAAATTGTTACAAACAACTGCGTTGTTTATAAGATAATTGAAATTTTTTTCATGGAATTTCAATCTTCGATACAAATAATGATTTTCAAAAGAAAAATTGTTCCATGAAAAAAAATTTTCATTGCTCAAAAACGCATTTGTTAATTAACAATTATTTTCTCCAACTTCTAATTAATATTAAGGAACCATTTTTTCTTTAAAAATCGTTATTTGTTTTCTTTTCGATATAAAAAAAATTATTTTATTTAATTTTTCATTGTTTATGCAATAAACAATTTGTTATAAACAAATAAATTCTTACCATATATTTTTTTTTCTGTTGTACTTTCTGTCACAAAAACAGCAATTTTTATTTTTTTTATTATTTTTTTTTTTAATTTTCAAATATAAGTTTTCTGTAACTTCGTCATTCTTACCTGGTTTTTCATCCTTAAAATTATTATAATTTATAAACTAATCGAGATACGATGAAAATACTCATTTTATTCTCCATTAGATAAAGAACAAATTTAGCTGAAAAGTTTAGTTGTTACTTATTTATTTATTAAATTTATAGCAATTGTTGATGAAAAATACTTGGGGAGAATTTTTTTTTTGTTTTAATGCTTAAAAATCTTATCAACTATTAAAAATATGACTACCTCATTCAAGTATCTTATCAATTATTGTTCATTACTCAACATTTTTACCTTTTACATTTTAATATCACTTAATTATACTAGAAAAATTCACGAATATCTAGATTTTTATTTTCAGGTTCTATTTATTTAATGTTTGCAAAAGTTCATGAATGACATAAACATTTCATCAACAATTTCTATAAATTTAATAAATAAATAAGTAACAACTAAACTTTTCAGCTAAATTTGTTCTTTATCTAAAAAAAAATAAGCCAAATATTTTCTGTATTAGTTTATAAATTATAATAATTTTAAGGATGAAAAACAGGTAAGAAGAGAAGTTAAGAAACTTATATTTGAAAATTAAAAAAAAATAAAAAAAAAAAAAAATTGTGTTTTTGAATAAATACAAAAAAAAAAAAATATATGGTAAGAATTTATTTGAAATTTAAAAAAATAATAATAAAAAAAAAAATCATGTCTGTTTTTGTGACAGAAAGTAGAATAGAAAAAACAATTAGGTAAAAATTTATTGTTTATGACAAATTGTTCATTGCATAAACAATGAAAAATTCACAGTGACCATTCAAGTATACTTTGGAGTACCGTCCCGCTGGGAGAAGCTTTAATGGTAACATATAATTTATATGAATTAAAATAAATCCGGTACTTCAGAGTACCGTCCGTCAACAGAGGGTTGAAACAAGATAATGAGTTTAATGCTGGAAAAAAATCCAGGTAGCGAATTAAATTAAACAAAAAAATAACTACTTCAATTCGTTTTCAATGGAAAATTATTGTAAAATATATAATTAAAATGATTTTTTCCAATTTCTACACAACCTTGCTTGCAGAATGGCCCAGTTTTTCTGGACCCACAATTTCCCGCACAGCCAGATTCACATCTGCGGAATATTTTTTTAATATCTGCTTCGTAGCAGGTGGCTTTTTATAAGCGAAATTGTTTTCACTTTCGTGGGTTTTGAAATCCTAACCTCACTTTTTCACATTGGCGAACCAATACGGTCGACATTCCCGTACTCGGCGGTTATTAAGGGTCACAATGGCCTGCAGTTTTCCAATAGCAAGATATCGTGTAAGAAACACTATATTCAACCTTTTTAGGGATTCAGATCACTTTCAGCACACTGTTCTATTGTTTTAAAGTTAACGAAGGAGTTTATAATTCACTTTTTCAACACTTTGGGGTTTATACGGCACTTTGAACTACTGAATTTCACGAAATTCGCGGAGCACATTGAAGCTCTACTAACTACAAAATGACACAATTTAAATTGTTCATTGCCTTACTTGAAGGCTTTCTAACATGCTGAAAAAGGTATATTTGAATTCAAATTTGATGGAAGTACATTTAGTTCTGTATGATTGATAATTTTCCTGTGTATTTTTTTCCTCAAGAATGACTTCTTCTGAAAAGTGGGATAAAACCTTTGGTATGTATTTATTAATATCAGTAAACATTTGGTCACTCGGATGATAAAAATCGGATTTCAAATATAGCAATATCAGCAGCCAATTTTGAAATTCGTAATTTTTGTTCTTTATTTGCAGACGTTTTTGGGTACCAACTGTCATCTAAGACATCATATTGTTTATTTCTGAAACAAACGTTTCCATATAAAAAACAATTTTCTTTCCAATTAAAATCATCTTACAAGTTCTCAATTTTTTGAGAGGTGAGGGACTGTACGTGGTAATTGTTGTCTTTTTTTGTAATATTTTGATGTATGGCTGATTAATATATTTTTGTCGACAACCCTCATGAGCACATACAAAATCTGCTTCTATCAGTAGATGCAAAAATGTATCATTTCTTTCGGTTGATGACTGAATTAATATCGGTGATCCTCTTGTAACTTCTGTAGTGGCTTCTTTATCTTCATTACAAATAAAACAGAACTGATCACGGCTTATACTAGGTTCTGAATCACTCATTATTATAAATTATCTAAAAATAAAAATTTGATAGGTGATTCTTTTGTTTCTTTAGTTAGAGTAATAGATTTAATTTTATTTTGCTCTTCGACAAAGCAAAGAACATAAACTGATCGTGTTTATACCTGACTCTCCGACAAGGCCATTGGATATCGTTGTTCAAATATACTTTGACAAATCACGTTATAACCAGGGTTGCCAACGCTAAGTGAAGAGAAATCCCGACCAAAGGCTCGAGAATTCCCGGAAATTTCCTGGAAAAATCCCGAAACTTATATATGATAGTTATTCCCGGCAAATCATCGTCTAGAATTTCATTTGAATGGATAATAATATGGACAAGAAAAATATTATATATTATTTTGATGTAATGGTAATTACATTTATATGTTACGTTACATGAAAGGATTGACAGGAAACAGGAATGGGGAACACGCACGTGTCCCTTTTCTAAAATATGATTTGCACATAAAGATACCTAGAAACCTCAGCAACAAACTCAAAAATTAAAAAAATTGCCAATGGCGTTTTCAATTTCAAATTAAATTGAAAACGCCAGTTTTCTCATTATATCCAAAAACGTATTCCTAGCGCCTCTGATGGACGTATGCATCGTTACTTCACACAGTTCAAACTTTTACCGCTAGTTGCTCGAACTGTCAACTATAATTTCATTAAAAATTAGTTGAATTCATGTTAGGGTTGTAAGAAATGGTATCGTCTATGGATATTCCTAAAGCAACCACAATTGGCGCTGGTGTTTGGGGGAAGTCATTCAAGTGAAGGTCAATCGAGTTTGAATTGAAGAGAATTAAATTTGAAAATTTCAAAAAAAAAAATGGGATTTGAGAATTTATTTTCAGAAAAGAAAAATTAAAATAAAATCATGCGTACTCCCCATTACGTGACAAGTGACCGTGGACAACCGTCAAATGTTATGTCGAGTTCACAATGTTCACATAGTAGTTTTTCGCGTTTCAGATTACGACGTCCTGTTTTCTGACTGACTGCTCAATATAATGAACTTAATGGTACATATCTGACGAACCAAACAAAAGTTATAAATAGTAATAAAATTCCCGGTTTTCCCTACAATTGTGAAAATCCCGACACAACTCCCGGCACACGTTAAAATTCCCAATTGTCGGGAAAAATCCCGGTAATTGGCAACGCTGGTTATAACAACCATAATATTAGAATTTGTTTAAAATGAAAACAAAATTAATAAAAAAAAAAGCATAAACTGTTTTGTTATGAAGAATGAAGTATTTTTAATCACCAACTTTAAAAAAATCGGAGTAGTTTTGACTGGTTCCGAAATAAAACTATAGCGCCCCGCTACTATTTCAGTCCTTTCTGTATCAATATTGAGATCAATCAGTGTATCAGGGGTGCTTCGTTGAGAAATATAATATTAAATATCGATTTTTCACAGGGTGCCGCAATTGGTGTCATCTCCGGCCACATGGTCACCCTCTGGATAACCTTCGGAGGACTTACAATCAACAAACCTCCAGCGAAAATGCTGCCGCTGTACACGGACGGGTGCAGCAACACCTCTTTCAACGACCACATCCTCAAGCCCGAGCATAGAAGTCTCAGTTGGACTCCTACCACCACACCATCTCCATATCACATTTACAATGATACTCATTCTCTGCTGAATACCACCAGAGCTGCACCATCGTGAGTAATATTTTTCCTAACTGATGTACTAGAAGATGTGTTTGGAAACAAATTAACAACTTGCCTATTTGGAGTATGGTATACAGGGCGAATAAAAAGTACTTTACTTCAGGAGTTGATTCCTCACGATGTTCTGATATGAAATGTCCAAATGAATATATGTCCGGAAACGCTTCGTTTCCAAGATACAGGATGTTAAAGTTTTATTTTTATTTTCAGTTTTTTAAAATAACTTTCGAAATGCTGACCTCAATTAAACGAACATTGGTATTGAGAGGTTTTTTGAGGTGTGGAATTCGAACCTGATGTTATTATTGCTCTTACTCGTAGGGGGCGCCACCTACACGTCTTTTCTTTTTTGAAGATTCATAACTTTTTGAGCGTACTTCTAGAACATTTTTCAGTAGACGGCCGTGATATGTTTTCCGCCGCTGACTGATAGCGGCTACGATTCTGGAAAACTTTGAAGTGTTTGACCACAACCACAGCCACGTAATATACACGGTTCTATCACGCGGCGGCTACCAAAATGGGGAACACTTCTTCGGTGGCTGCTACGTTCCGATCTACGTTCCTGGATCTCAGACAGCCACATTCCAACCACGTTGTGGTCACCTGGCAAAAACGTGGATATGTAGTGGCCGACACTAGACACGTTGAACAACTGACTGCGTTTGTGTACATAATATGTAGCTCGATCTCTGTTCAGCAACATATTTTTGTGATAAATGTTTCTCATTCTTCCATTCTGCCTGATTCATTTCTAACACTCGATCAACTATAAAAATATATAACATACAAACGCGTAAGTAAGTATATTGAATTCGGATACTTCTGATCGGGATAAAATTAAAACGATCGAAAGTTTTATGTGAAATATGGGTGTTTTAGCTCGATTGTGAGCACGCGCCATCTGTATACACTTTATTTAAGGAAAACATTATAATTTTGGAAATAACTCGCCTCTGAAATTATGTACTTAAATCCCTCAAACATTGTTTTATCAATCTCGGTTAGTTGAAACAAATACTTACGTAACAAATTACTACGTTTGATACAGTGCTGATGACAAATAAATCTTTATTGAATATTTCGATCATTTCTCTTATAATGGCGACCCAGCATATTACTGTAAATATGGCGGCTTTTGAAGAATATAACTTTAAAGTGGCAGAAAGTGTAAATATACCACTATTAAGCTCCTCTCATCATGAAGTGCTTAGTGGAACTGAATTATTATTTTTTCCACCACTGAAAAGTGGCACCCACGTCGCAGGCCTATGATTCACCACTTCAAAGTTATAACCTGAAAATTACAATAGGTTTTATACCTTCGAAAGGGGCGAACACGTCGGGCTATTATAACCTGCCACTTCAAAGTTTTAACCTCGAAATTGTTCATTAATTGTTGAAAAAGGACATGTAGCAAGTATACTGGATTTATGCAGCTCCAATCAACAATTATCAAGTATCAAGTAACAGTGATCAATCAACAAGTAATTCAAATGATGGCATTTATGCAAACAGAATGAACAATTAAAGTATAAATATTGAGTAGGAGTACAAGTCAGAGATCCGATCTATTTGAATTAACCTTTTTATATAAAATCAAGGAAAATTGTCTATAGAAAACGCATAACCCGTTTCATTTTGAATGAATATCATTCACGTTTCACGTAATAGGTAAAACAAACTTTTTGTAAGCCACAATAAAATAATTTGAGAAAAGTTAGGTTTGTTTTCGTTATCGCGCTGACCAATCCACGGTTACTTTTAAATTAGGGAAAAATAAGTTCGATTTCGGAAAATGACTTTTTAAAAAACAATTTTATTTCAGAAGGAACTTTAAGTACATGAAATACAAGTTAACTGTTCAAAATCTAGTAGCAAAAAGCTCGAGAGAATGCCTTCCTCTTGGTTTTATTGAAGTCGGTGAGGTGTCTAATTCCTGCTGACTCCTGCTGGAATCGTGGGATCCTGTATAACGGCTCTTCCCATAACTCCTCCGCCCTTAGAGTGAAATCCTGGGGGTTGCAACAGGATTTGGAGATGTGCTTCTGGGGATCTCTTGAAGTTCTGTGCCGTTTTGTGGCTGTCTTCTTTTCTTGATACTTTTTATATAAAAGTGGGCTGGAACGTACACCATTACAATAAAAATCAAAATATAGATAATAATAGTCCAGACACTAATGTTGTTGAAGTGAACCGGGTCCTCTAAAAGTCCGTCAAGTTTTTTATGTTGCACTTCTAAAGAGGTTTTGATGTGTTTCACTTCATCTAGGTTGATTCCGTTCAATTGCAGAGGTTTGAAGTCGATTTGAGAATTTTCATTTTTGTATATGTCAATGTTCAGTTTTGGCAGTTCAATGTCTTTAAAGTCACTCCGCGTATTTTGGTAACTGCGTATTCGAAAGTCTTTCACCTGCACTACACATTGGGGTTGAAGTTCTAGCACGTAAGTTCCTTGCAAGGTACATT